>CM031240.1:936303873-936903873 GCA_018340775.1 Taxus wallichiana var. yunnanensis | reverse complement strand
TCCACTTATTACTTGGGTAAGTAAGGAATCCATCTTCGCAGTTGATTGTGGATCAGTAGCGTATAAACTATCCCTTTGCCAATAATTTTCAAAATGACTTATTATCTCATTGATTAGTACTTTTTCCCTTTTCTCCCATTCTATGAGCTGACCAATATGAGGTACAATAAACTCATCGACATGGGATTGACAATCATAACCAATTAAGTTCTCTAAAGGAAATGGTAGCAACTGTTCACCATCTGTATCTGAAGAAGATGATCTTGTTGGAGAGGTATGGGGGCTTTTGGGTTGATCGAATACTACTTGTTTCTACCTTTGTGTGCCCTGATCCTATTTACGATAAAATAAATCAATATTCTAAAGTGAAATGTAATGAAATTTGAATAAATTAAGTTGAAATAGAAGTATACCTGCTACCCTCAATCATCTCACGTGTATTAAGAACTCCTATTGGGTCATTGCTATAAATTCCCACATAATATTCATCTAAAGTTATATTATTTAAAACTGATATGCCCATTACGCTAGGAAAGCCACCGAGAGAGAGGTTGGAATTCAAAAGAGGAGGCAATGTTTAGTGTCCTACTAGGGTCCGCAGGAATTGGCATGCCTTTACCGAGGTTCTTTTTCCCGATCATATGGTTGGCATTTTTAATATTATCGAGGAGGGGGTAGTGCTATTATCTCGTATAAAAGGTGAAGGACTACAATGTGTTGAAAAGATAAAGAAAAATCATATGAAAATGCGTATAACTATGCAAAAACTATGAAATTATACGAAGTACTATTCAAAACTTGTACTAAAGCAATAAAATAATACCTTTCATATTGAGGGGTATCTTGTCATAGTGTTTGAGGTGGCCATGTTGACATCGTAATTGGTGGTTTTTGAGCTATCTATCAGGGATTGCTGAGGTGGTTGTTGAGAAGAGACAATTACATGTGACTAAACAGAGTGAGTTGGTGAAGATGATTGACTTTGAGAAGTACACGTATAGTCCAAATTCCCGTAATGTCAAAGAATAATGATTATATGTCAATTCAATATGGTAAAATTTAAATAGTAAATTTAAAATACAAAATGGTAATTTGTAAATAATAATGTTAAGGTATTACTTCTCTAGTGTTTAACGAATTCAAACAATGGCGGTTCGTAGATGAGTGAACTTCCATTTCAGATTGTGAATCTACCGACACCTCAGCGTGTTGTTGGCCTCTTCCTCTTGATGGCACATTTTTTCAAGGAAGGGCCTCCAAAAATATTCTATACAAATAGTAAATATTTAATTAGATTCAAGATGAACATCCAATTAGTCTAATGTCGACATACAAACTTTATAGTTTATACCGTTGTTCTAGAAATGGAATTGATAAATTAATCAATGCCTCATCCATGCAAGTAGGATTTGGTTTGTCTTTTAAATTTAGAAGAACCTCATAATAAAATCCAAGGAGATATTTTGTGGAGTAAATGAATGTTTTTTCCAAATGCATTGCATTTGTAATGTCACTTTTTTTTGGATAAAAATGTGTATTAGTCAATTTTTTTCTTTCCGATAGTAGCAAGAATGTATGCAATAGCCCACTTTGGTATATCCATTTGGTGACCCTGTAAAACTATTCTAGCTTGAAAGAAGAAAATCATAGTGGTAAGAAAGTGGTGTGCAATTCCTTGTGTATCCACACCACATCTGGATTTATTGACATGAGCTGCAAATGCCAAAACAATGTTGGAATTATTATCGATTTGAATTGTATCAAAATTAGAAACTGAATACCAAATGAAAATTGAAAACAGTTGACACTTACAATCAACATGGAACCTGAAATTTGATTCTAGGTACTTCTTATCATCTTTGATGAGTGTTTCCTTCATTGTAACAATGGGTAAATTTTTTAATGGGAGGCCTGTTAACTGATGAATATCGGCTAGGTCGACACCGAATTAAAACATTCAAATGTTTTCCACAAAGAATACTAAACAAACCTGTCCTTTGTATTATACAAGGATAAAAGGTAGTTCATAATGTCATGGTCTATTTTGAAATGGGGCATCCTAACGAGACCACCAAAGTCACATGCATCGAGCATATCCTTGTATTCCGTATTCATTTGTACAACTGTTTGGATGTGAGGGCACAAAAGGTTCCTATAGATTATTTTGGCCTTGGATAGGGCTTGGACTGGATTTTCCTCTTGATTTTTGTCTTGGGCTTGGGCTGCACTCATAGTCACCATTGTAGTTGTCCTTGAGCTTGATTTTACCTGACGATATTCCTATAAATAAGAAAATTTGGGAGCCGGAAAGTGTAAACGTGAAAATGACCGCGACAGGCTATTTATAGGACAAAATTAGGGTTTTGAAGCTAAAGTCGCATGATAGAGCGCCTAACAATCATGTGTCAAGAAAATTTGTTGACGCCGTGATAAGAAATATTCCTATCACGCATCAACAAGATTTCTTGACGTGTGATAGAGAGCCTTCTAGTTAGGCGTCAAAAAATTTATTGACGTGTAACTCGAAGGCTCTCTATCGTGTGTCAATAAAGTTTCTTGATGCGTGACTAGAATGATCTCTATCACGTGTCAAGAAAACTTGTTAACAAACAACAAGAAGATTCCTATCTTGCGTAAACAAAGTTTCTTGATGCATGGTTAGAAGGCTCTGTCGTCGTGGGTCAACAAATTTTTCTTGACGTGTGATAGGAAGGTTTCTGTCATACATCAAGAAAGCTTGTTGACGCGTGACATGAAATCTTCTTGTCACGCTTCAACAAAATTTCTTGACACGCGACATAGAATCTTCCTATTGTGCATCAAGAAATTGTTGATGCATGACAAGAAGATTACCTATCATGTGTCGACTATGCGTCGCTTTCTACACTTCCTTGAAAAAATAACAAGCAAAAATTTAGTTCTGAAAAAACTAGAAAATTCACCTTTTAGTGAAACCAGTTCCGGGGATATTCACCACGTATTTTCTACCTCTAATTTCCAAGATGTCTCTTTAAATGAACGTTGGTTCTTCCAACTCCATGAGTTCTACATACCTAACTTCCATGGGATTAAACTTAGACAATTCCAACTATTTGGGAAGCTCCAACACGATAACTCAAAAAAATATAGGAAGTCTTCCTCCCTTCCATAAAATAACTTATATGGAGAGCTTCCTATTGATTTTTTGAGTGTAATCCTATCATCCCAAAAGGATGACCTAAGATTGGTATACTAAGTCCACTAATTTTCATCAAGATTCGTTGTTTTGATTCTCAGCAAGTTCTTCTTTGTGGACTCTACTTGCCCATTACCCTAAAGGTAGTAGTTGAAGATGCGTTGAGATATATTCTATTTCTAATAGTCGATTTAGTGATCTTTATGCCAAGGAATGCCAATGCATTATCTGATATGATAGTCCTGTATTCCAAACCTCATTACTATCCCCTCGTAAAAGTCTAGTATGCTTTGGATTCATTGGCTTCCTTGAGCGCTACTGCTTCGGTCCACTTGGTGAAATAATTTGTTGCCATGATGAACCATTTGTTGCATTGGCTCGAATACAGATTGATGAATCCAATGAAGTCCAATCCCCATTGCATGAATGGCTTGTCTAGTGATATTTGATGAAGTGGTAGCATTGCTAGTCTCTTTTTTCTTGTAAAGAATGCACACTTATTTCTCTTTTAATCCATGCATGGTACTTACTTAACATTGTAGGCTAGTAAAACCATATTTCATTATTTAGAGAGTTATTAATCGTGGAGAAAAGTGACCTCCCACTTCTCAATCATGGAATTTTTAAAGCACCCTCTTGATTTATTTTGTTCCAATGCATCTCAAGAGAACTCCATTCATGTCCTTCTTGAACAAGATACCATCAATCAAGGCATATGGAATAGACTAGAGTCTGAAATATATCCTCTTTTATTTTCTTAACTTTGGAGGGCATAGACCTATTTTAAGGTAATGCATCATATCTTGGGTCTAACATGGTGTAGGGAAATCATCACTGGATTCTTTTGATTGTCCTACAACACCAAAACAACTTCCTCTTTATTACAAGTCCCATCATGTTGACTAGAAGCTAGTTTCTCACATAAGCCCTTTCCACATACCAGCTTGGTCACTTTTATGTCTATGTCATACTCCATCACGTGAGTGATCAAACCTGCTCTCTTCTCATTCAAATCCTTATTTAGGAGAAATTTTTGACTCCACCATGTGACACTAGCCGTTGAATCTTGTTGTTATAGGCACGAGGTGTCTAAAATTATTTGAGCTTCTTACAACATTGAGGACATGCCTCTCAATAAAGGATTACCTCAATTAATAGTCCTCTAAGATTTAAATGAAGAAAGCTATGGGTTTTTCTATCACCTACTTATTCAGATGCACCAAGATGGTTGAGACCATATATGCCCCGAAAAAGGAATATGAGATCAATGGAATATAAGATGAAAGGCATATAAGATGAAATATTTAGAGGATTCTATATTTATGAGTGTCAGAGCTCAAGATATAGCCTATTTAATAGCTTCAAATCTCTCTTTTCCTCCAGCTATCCACTTGAATGTGAGGTTCTTCTTCAACATCATTATTAATGGTTTAACAAGAGTGGGAAAATCTGCACGAACTCGCGAACAATGTTCATGCTCCCTAATAATATTTCAATGGCCTTCTTGTGACCTAGAAATGGAATTGCTTTTATAGATTTAACTCTTTTGGGATCAATGGTTAGCCCTTCCTTGGACACTATGTGGCCTATCGCTTGCCTTCATGAGCTAGAAACACACACTTCTTAGGATTCATGGACACACCAAACCTTTTACATCTTTGGAACACTTTCCTGAGGTGGAAAAGGTGATCAAATGTATTCTTGGAGTATACTATGATATCATATAAGTACACAAGAACTATCTTGTTTATCATCCCTTTGAATGCCATATCCATCACTCTTTGGAAAGTAGCTCCAGCATTTGACAATCCAAATGGCATCTTCTTGTAAGCATATGTGCCCCACTTGGTGGTGAAGGTTATCTTGTATTGATCATCCTCTTTCACCATAATCTGATTATAGCCTGAGTAGCCATCCAGTAGTGAGAACCTTTCCAAACCAACTACAACTTGCAAGATTTTCTCCATAGAAGGGAGTGGATAATGATCTTTGAGAGATGCCATGTTTAAGTCCTCGAAAGTCTACGCACAACCTGATCTCTCTATTTTTCTTCCACACCAACACAAGATTAGAAACCCAACTTGAGTGCTTGATCGGAAAAATGATGCTTACTTTCATGAGCTTGTTACACTCCTTCATTAGAGGATCAATGTGAGAGGTTGACTTGTCAATGTTTCTTCCCGACACACTTAGTTTTTTTATCCAGTTCAATAATATGTTGTGCTAGATTTGGATTCAATCCTCTCAAGTTCTTATAGATCCATGTAAAGGCATATCTCTTTATCAGCTTTTAATCTTTCCACCTCAATACCTTGCCTTCATCGACTAAAATTGGTTGTGAATATTTTCCTTTGACCGGATGTTGGCCTTCTCTTTTTGAAATTAGTCATTATAAATGAAGATGGATTCAAGCATTACATTTATGGTGAAATCACAACACCCTTGAAAATTTTATAATTTGATGGATTAAAACTATTAGTATGATTAGTCGAACATGGGGTTATCCCAAAGTGTGGGACTTTACAATCGGGATAACCCTCCGGATGAAGGTTGTCTCATATTCCTCTATTTTGATACACACACTCAAATTTTAGAGGATCTACCCTAAAATCTACTCTAACTTGCCAAGGATACATGGTTAAGAAGATGCAAGAAATTAAACCTAATCTAAAAGAGGTGATGCACCAAAGGAATGTTGAACACTTGCTTTTCCATTAAACACAAACCATTAAAATTTAATACAACCACTATGCATAGATAACCAAGATTACAATGAGATATCGGAGAATGTAATGAACACAAGAGAGGGTTGAAATCATCCACAAAATTATCTTATTTCTCTACAAGTCTGATATAGTACCTTACAATTGCAAGAGCCAAAACTTTCATTAAAGTTTGAATGGGAAGTTTTAACTCCAAAAATTCACTTGCAGACAAGAGAACAAGAGAGGGTATAAATAAAAATATCCAATAGTAGAACAATGCCCCGATTACAATTTATAGAAGAATATTTGAAGGAGAGGAGAGAGAAAATAGAAACCCAAAATGCTCCAAAATCCTCCAAAAATCATTGTTTAATCCTGTAATGAGTGCCTTGTGATCTTCAAAATCTCCCTCTTCATTAATGGTTGCCTTGTGCTTGAAGAAATTGATTGTGATTGCACCTCTTGTCTAGTCTAGACCCTGTAGACTCATGATGCCCCATACTTCTCACCAACCTTCATTAATGGTCTCACCTACCACATCATCTCTACCATTTTTGGAGGTCTAGAACCCCTGAAATATGAAATCTAATGATCCCATACTGTGGCCCTAAATTAATCTTTCGATGACTATACATTTGCAAGAAATGGATAAGTACATTAGAAGATATGGATGTTTTTACTGGATGTTGACTGAGATTTCACCTTCAACTGCTTCATTCAAAATTTATGGCCATCTGAAGGTCGGGGTGCCATTCTCCAAAAAAATTAAGTTTCTAATCTTCATTTTTTCGAATCTGAAATGCATGCAACCTCCAAAATCCCAAAATTTAGACTTTCACACATTTTAAATTTGGAAGTTGAGTTACTATTCATCGGCTTAGGCGTGGGAAACCTCCAAAGCTACAAAACCCCAAAGTCCAAAATTAGAACTTGGATTTCTAATCTTCCAATTTTTATAATTTTTGTTGCTTCAACCCCAAAATAAACCTCTGAAATCGGGACATTTGAAAGTTTGAAATTCCCACTATGTTGACTTACAAACAATTTTGACTTCCAAAATCGAACCTTTTAGACTTTCGACTTTGGGATTTTAGAGATTTTCGTTGTTTTTATGTTTTCCTCGGCGAAGACTCTAAATTCTAAACCTCTAAAACCCTAAATTTCAAAATTAAGACATCAAAATTTAGACACCGAAATTCCATCGCATTGACCATGAAAGTCTAAAATTCAAACTTCGAGACTTTCATGATTTCATGTTTTTTTCTCATTCCTTTCAACTGGCCATTTCCTATCTCTAGAAATTCAAACCCAAAAGTCTAAATTTCAGACATTTGGACTTTCATACTTTTGGAAATTTTCATCTTGGGCTTCTCTCTGCTGAACTCCAAAATTCTCAATTCTTGAAGTTTGAAAACTTTGGGCTTGGGCCTTCATTATTTTTCTCAAACCGAAAGTGAGTTACCCATTTGTATCCATCCCGAATTCCTTCCGATATCGACCAAATTGATCTAGTCCTTTCTTTCTCGAGCTCTGATATCCTTTTGTGTTCCCTTTGCCATTACTTTTCTAACCTTGCATCACCATTACCGACCTTGCATTGCCATTGTCAAGCCCACTTACAACCTCGACTATCTAATCCTGAAATGCAAGCTCCCATGACTGAACTAACCACATTTTTACAGCGTGTAAGTTCATGTTTGTCCAATTCTTCTTGAGGGGAAAAATTGGATAAAAGTTACTACTTGATTAACTTGTTTTTATCCTCAACTAGATGATTTGATGACCATACTGCTACTCGAGCTTGTCTTGTTTCCTAGCTAAGAAGTATGTTTTTTCTTGTAGGGAAATTTATAATCTACTGATAAATTTCAAATACTTGTCATCCTGTGTTGTTATCTAGAAAAAGTGGCCTCATAATTACTCTAATATGAGGCTAAGTTTGATCTCTATTGATACTGTCAACAATGTCGAATGCTACCCCAACTTTTGTGAGCTTGTCGGTAGCCTCGTTTTTCTTCCTCGATATGGTGATGATGTTGAAATATTTGAATTCTTTGATGGGATCCCATACCCTATTCTTATAGCCCCTTAAGAGATCTTTCTTAGAAAAATTCAACCATTTGGTTCACAATTAACTCAATGTATCTAAAGACATGTAAATTCTTGATTTTTTTCTTCCTTAACCAATGAAATCCATGTATCAATGTCTAATACTCAGTTGTGTTGTTCGAACAAGAAAAATAAAAATGGGAAGATGAGTATTACTTTATACCTTATAATGAAACAAGCATTTCTCCTCATCCAAAGACCTTGTCTTCTCCTCGAGCCATCAAAGAATAACTACCATACTTTTTTTGATATTTGTCTTCTAGTTTTGTAATGCTAAAGAGAGGTTTATTCTCTTCATGTATTCAATAGATACCTAACTCATCTTATTCCTTCTCTTTGTAGGGGTTAAAAGCATGCCTCTTGTTCACCTATTCATCCAGAGTCAATTATGGAATGCCTCCAACCTTGATATTTGTCTCTTGAATGTTTGGGAAGTCTTCTTGATCAAAAACTAGGCAAATTGTGTTAATTAGGATTGGTACATCAGGCTCAATGTGAAAGTTTGCAATAGGATCTTATAATATTGTATCTTTAGCCCCATACCTTATCCTGAAAAGCATATGAGACCAATCAGCGAACAAGTAGCCTCCAATTGTAGTTGTGAAATCCCAAGACAGGAACAATGCAAAGAGTGGTGGCAAGTCAATAACTGATATATCCTATAATATCATGACATTGGGGCATGCATGTAGTGTAATTTTCAATCCTTTGATCATTCCAACTATTCTAAGTGCTATCCAATTTAACTATACTACTCCTTTTGTCACCGGATCATACTTTAGTCCCAAATAATCAACCATTGGCATCACTAAGCTACTTGCTCCCAAATCTATCATGTAATTGTGCACGAGATTGCTCCTAATGATTAGAGATATATAGAATGGAGGAGGTTTCATATTCTTACCTTGTTGACCTCCTTGAACTCTTTCTTATGGAGCTACATTAGTGAGCACTTTCTCTTGATCTTTGAAAGGCTCATTTGAGACAGACCAATTTTCCATGGCTACTTGCAACAAGTATCATTGGCTCAAAATTTCCAATGACTCCCACATGGAAATGTTGACATTGGTCTTCTTCATTTGATCAATAATATTAAAAGGAAGTGGGATTTCCTTTTGCTGCCCCTTAATCGACATAACCTTCTCTTTCACATGAGATGTTGTTGTTGGTACCTAAGATGGCTTGGGCTGGTTTTGAATGTTAGGGACTACACTTGGATTACTAACACCCTGAAGTGTTATATAAGGATGGGAAGTACTTTGATTAAATGATAGCCTTTCCTCTATATTTCTTGTTTTTGACCTTGTATTAGCTGCTACTCATTGGGAAAGAGACTGATTGATTCTATAGAAGTCTTCTTCTTTCTAATTAACAAGTGTTTTCTCACTCGGAGGCACTTCTTGGTTACCATCTAACTACTGATTTTCTTATTCTCATGATTTTTGAGCCACACCAGCCAATTGCACCATCAAAGCTTTATTTATTACACCGTTAAAACACATTGATTGATTTTTGGTTGGTTACAAGGGAAACACCACTCATACTCCTGTACCATATTGTTCTATAATGGAACCAAGGCCCTAGATGAAGATGGTGCATTAGGATTGTAAGGTTGGAATGGCCCAAAGAGTAGGAGGTTATCCTTGATTCTAATTTGTATCTTGAATAGGAGGTCTATTGGGTTGATATGGAGGCTTGTTTGACTAGTATTGAGATTGATGTTGGTGTAAATCTATTAAATTACATTAAATAAGCTCATGTAGAGCAAACATTTTTATTTTGTTTAATTATGAGAGTTTGTTCTAACTCCCATACACTCATTGTTGAGATATTATCTCCAACTCCTTGTATGGAATTAGCTATCTCCTAGTTTAGCTTGACATTCCTATTATCTAGGAATGCCTCAATACCTATTATTCCTATTTAAATGATTCTCCCAGATGGTGAGAATATAAGATATTAATCTATTTTCTCTTTTCCTCTTATTGTGTCCCTATTATTTTCTCCTCTCGCTTATTTATCTCGTGCTTTCTCTTCCTATACTAGATCCCACCGCTCAATTTTTTATGGTATCGAGCATAAGGAGTTCTAGGAGAGTTGAGCCAACATCTTAGAAGGTCGTTCTTTGTTATGTGAATTTTCTATGCCCAAGTGGTGGTGATTGGTCTATTTTGCTACCGTTTTGGTTTGCGTATCTTCCTTTCAAATTTTACGTTTTTTTTTTGGTAATTATTTGGTCTAGTTCGTGACCTTACAACATTTCTTTCCTCTTGGTATGACTTGGAGGTGACTATCCTGTATGCAGCTGCATGATGCTCCCATAGGTGTTGGCATTTAGAGTATTCAACTGATATTTTTTTGCCATTCCTAAGCCGGGATGTTGTTGGTCATGCCTTGTTTCGTGCCACAACCTCCTTATTTGAGCTTTTGCTTCCCACGGGCCTACATTCACTCTCAAACAACCTTCTGGTTGTTCCAATACTATGCCCCTCTCCTCCTACAGAACTTCATGTAAATTAATATAAAGAACTTACAAACACCAGGATACATTTTGCAGACACTGCTACATTAAGAACTTGTTGCCGCCTAGTTATATATTGAGTCTGCTTCCGCCTGGTTTCAAAATCCTCACATCGGGTTGATATTTGGTGTTTTAAATATTTTTGTTGAAAACAATAAAATTAGAGGAGATTATTTTTTTTTGGGAGTTATAAGGTAGGGATTAACTACTAAAGTATTGAGAAATTTCTTAAAATTTTGAGAGCATTTTTATCATCTTTGTCTTCTTCCCACACCGAGATCTATAGCTATTTGAGCCTATGAACTTGACCAACTATCATACATGGAAACTAAAAATGCAGCAACTCTTGCAGTCTCATGGCTTATGGCGAGTGTTTGATGATATAGTTCCTACAAAAAGATGAATCTCTCGGATTGATCACTTTGAATGTAGCAGATAATCTCCAGTTCCACATTTCCTCAACAATAACTCCAAAAGAGGTATGGGAAAAATTTGAAACATTGTTTGGCAAGATAAATGAGTTTAAATTAATTCAACTAGATCATGAGCTAAACTCTTTGTCGCCTTCAAATTTTCCTTCCATAGAAGAATTTCTGTCAAAATTTAAAGAGATTCACAGTCAGTTGAAAGCTGGTGGTAGAACTAAAAGGATGACGAATGCATCTATACGATCTTAACTAAACTAAAAGGTCCCTTTTCTGTATTTACGTCAACCTTCTTTTCTACTATGGATGCACTAGGCACTTAGTTTAAAATGCCTTCATTTGAACAGTTTTGTGAACGTCTCTCACGAGAACAAGAAAAATTAATCTCTCTGGATGCTATGCCTACCTCGAATCATGCTCTTGTGGCCAATTCTCCTAAGAAAAATTGGAAAAACAAACCCAAGAAAAGTTATGATAAGCCTGTATCCTCTCACAATATGGTTTCTAAACCTTCATTTCCTTCTGTTGACACTTATAAACCACAAAATAATGGAAAATCAAAGAAACCATTTCAAAGGGGTGTGTTTGAACCTTGTGCCTTTTGTGGGGGGAAAAATCATCCTGAATCCAGATGTTTTTTAAAATTGGAAGCATTAGAAAAGGCTTTAAAACAACACAAGATCACAGTTCCATCACCTTCATCTGCTTCAAATGCTTTGGCAAGGGTAAGGCTCTTTCTACTAGAGCTTCTTCTCCTTTGCAAGACCGGTGGATTCTTGACTCAAGGGCTTCTCATCATATTACACATTACAGGGATTTGTTGACTTCTATTTCTACTTGCAACACTTCACATATTTCAGTGGGCAATTCTACTTCTATAGATGTATTGGGTTCTGGTACTGTAAAAATATGCCAAATGGGCATCTAAATGATGTTCTTTATGTTCCCCATATGTCTAACAATTTTCTTTCCATATATCAAATCTGTAATTCTGGTGATGGTAGAACTGTTGAATTCTCACCAGATAGGGTTGTAATTAGGGAACTTCATGATCATGATGATATTGTAGCTACAAGATCTATGGATCCATGTTCATGTTTGTATGTATTTGAGAGTTTTGATAACTCTGTAGGATCTTCACTAATTTCTCATGTTGATTCTTTGAGAAAATTATGGCATGAGAGGTTTGGTCACCTCAATTACAGATATTTACAACAACTCTCTTCACAGAATATGGTCACAGGACTTCTAAAGGTAAAATCACATGATGGTGTCTACCCCAGTTGTATGTTGGGTAAGAAACACTTGGATCCTTTTCCAAAAGGACAAGCAAAAAGAGCTAAGGCTTGTCTTGAATTGGTACATAGTGATCTTACTTCTTTTCCTCATAGATCATTTTCTGGTGCTAAGTATGTACTCACATTCATAGATGATTTTACTAGGAAAACTTGGGTGTACTTTCTCAAATTTAAAAGTGATGTCCTAGAGCATTTCAAAGTTTTTAAAGCTATTGTAGAAAAAAATCTAGACATTGTATTAAAATACTCCACACAGACAATGGGGGGAATATGAAAGTAATGAATTTATTGCTTTTTGTGCTAATCATGGAATTGTGCACCAGTATATTGTTCCTTACACCCTCAAAGAAAATGGAGTTGCCAAATAAAAGAACAGAACACTCAAGGAAATGGAAAATTGCATGGTCCAATCTAAGAACATGGCACCTCAGTTCTAGGTGGAAGTAGTCAACTGTGCAAACCACATTCAAAACATAATGCCACATAAAGCAGTGTAAGGGGTTACTCCTAAGGAGGCATGGTCGGGTGAAAAACCTGACGTATCAAAATTTTGGTCTTTAGATGCAAGGCTTGGGCCTTTTTCCTGATGAAACTCAAAAAACCATGGAGAATAAAAGCAAAGAACTTATTTTTGTTGGTCATTGTGAGCATGTGAAGGCATATCGCCTTTTTGATCCCGCTACCAAAGATGTTGTGTTTCGGTGGGATGTTTGTGTTGATGAGACCGAGGCTCCTTTGGATCATACAGTTCTTCCTTCTCCATTATTGTCTCCTGCTCCTGCCACTGATGATGTTTTTGATGGGCCACCTAATATTTATCTTGCTCCTACTCTTACTCCTATTTGTCCTGCTCCCGATCTTTCTCCTTCTCTGCTCCAAAATGGTTGAGATCTACCTTGGTTGCAACATGTGATTTGGCGGGTGATTAACAAGATCTACGATGTACTAGAGCTGATACTTCTGGTGTTTTCAATCATTGTCCATATTCTGGTATGGCTTTTATGAGCCAAGATATTTCTAATGATCATGTTCTTTTTTCACAGGCATCTAGACAACCAGAATGGGATTTAGCAATGCAGATGAATATTCTTCGCTTGTGAAGAATAATACTTGGGAGTTGGTTCCTCTTCCTAAGGGAAGAAAGATTGTAAGATGTAAATGGGTCTATAAGACCAAATATGCAGCTGATGGATCGATTGAAAAATACAAGGCACGTCTTGTTGCCAAGGGGTATTCTCAAGTTGAAGGAGTAGATTACTCTGAAACTTTTTCTCCTATCACAAAGATGGATTCTATTCACCTTGTTCTCTCTCTTGTTGCTTCTCATTGATGGTCAATACATCAAATGGATGTGAAGAGTGTTTTTTTTCATGGTGATCTCCATGAGGAGATTTATATGAAGCAACCTCATGGGTTTTTGCATGACTCTTCACTAGTTTGTAGACTTCAACATTCACTCTATGGTCTCAAACAAGCCCCTTGGGCTTGGTATGAGAGGATGGATGCTTTCTTATTTTATATTGGCTTTCATCATTGTAAGACTGATCATACAGTTTATGTTCTGAAGACTGATGATGAATTACTACTTTTAGTACTGTATGTTGATGATCTTGTCATTACTAGGTGTTCAGATTATCTAACATAGGACATTAAATGAAAATTGAAAATAGAATTTGATATGACAAATATGGGATTGTTACACTACTTTCTTGGCCTACAGGTTCACCAGTCTACTGAGGGCATCTCTATTTGTCAGAAGAAGTATGCTATAGATCTGCTTTAGAGATTTCATATGGCTGATTGTAAGCCATCTCCCACACCTTACCAGTCAGGTATTGAATTGATTGCTGCATGTAAGTCTAACTTAGTAGATGCCACTTTGTATAGATAGTTGGTTGGGAGCCTTTTGTATCTCACTCATACTCATCCCGATATCACCTTTTTGTTAATCTTGTCTCTCGGTTTTCACGCAAGCCTCATAAAAGTCATTAGGAAGAAACCAAGCATATCTTGAGATATCTTTGGGGAATTTGAGTTTTTGTATTCATTACACATCTCAGACTGTTCCCGGTATTGAGGGATTTACATATTCTGATTTGGGTGGATAACTCGTAAATCCACCTCTCGGCTTCTTTTTCATTTTGGTTTTGGTCCAGATTTGCATGGTCTTGTAAAAATCAGAATAAAATTTCACTATCATCCACGAAGGCCATGTATCAAGGTGTTGTGACAACAGGGTAGGAGGAGGTTCTTTGGCTTCATCAGATTCTTGGTGAGTTTGGTTTTTCACAGGAGTCTCCTTCCATTCTTTGGTGTGATAACCAAAGTGCTATTCACATTACATGTAATCCTGTTGAGCATTAGTGCACGAAGCATATAGAGATCCACATGCACTTCATTCGACAGTTGATTTAGGATGGGGTCATTCAGATGGAGTTTGTTCCTATGGCTGATCATCTCGCAGATATCTTCACTAAGCCCTTAGCTTCTCCTTGCTATTTGGAATTGTGAGAAAACTTGGGATGAAGGAATTTTTCCTTGGTGGGAGCTTGTATAGTCCTTCCTTCCTTATTTTCTAGTATTGTATTAGGTACCTTATCAGGCCTAGTAGCCAAGACCCTTTCTTTTGCTCCCTAACATTCACTTATGGGAGGGTGTTGGTGTAAATCTATTAAATTACACTAAATAAGCTCATGTAGAGAAAGCATTTTTATTTTTTTAATTAGGAGAGTTTGTTCTAACTCCCGTACACTCATTGTTGAGATATTATCTCCAACTCCTTGTATGGAATTAGTTATCTCCTAGTTTAGCTTGACATTCCTATTATCTAGGAATGTCAAACTACCTATTATTCCTATTTAAATGATTCTCCCGGATGGTGAGAATATCAGAGATTAATCTATTTTCTCTGTTCCTCTTATTGTGTTCCTATTATTTTCTCCTCTAAGTTATTTATCTGTGCTTGCTCTTCCTGTACTAGATCCCACTGCTTGATTTTTCAATTGATAGGGCCTAAAAGTTTGGGAATGTTTTTTCTTGATTGTCACAACTTCATTCCATAAATCTTGCTATCCATTTAACACTTCTTGTAGCTTATTCATGACCTCTTGATTTTCCTTAGAATTGTTAAATGAAGTGGATGCAATGTTGTTGTTATGACTTTTAGGAGCAAGAATAGGGGCCAACTAAGGTGTTTGACTAGTTGTAGGGTTCCCCATTTCGGATAAAGAGGCATAGGTGGTGTATGCGAAACTTTATCTTCCCGAATTAAGAAATTTTCTACTCTAATATCTATAGCATAAGCTCCACGAAGCATGGTTCCTCCCATAAACTATACCATTATTGCTATGATAAACTTTAAAGATTTCAAGAAGTAGAGGAATACAACTTCAACAAATGATGATATGAAAACAATTGGAATCATATCCCATGTCCTTTGGAATATGAAATTGAAGTCAACAATCTGCTCATTTGGAGCTCTCTTGATTGTGGTCAATTGTTCCAATAAATACATATTTTCTACCTTTTCTCCAAATTGGCTACATAGAGCTATGCATAATTTATCCCACCTCTGATCATCCCTTCTCCTAAGCTCCCGAACCACTATAAATATTTACCTCAAGGAATAAGCTAAGAGTTTCACTACTGCATCTATCTCAATGATTTTATGTATGGAACAGAGACATTTGCAATGTCTTGAATGTGGTAAATTGGTGTCATGTGATTCTCTCTTTTGAAGAATGGAATGCTCTTTAAAGCTATCACATGAACCAAATTCTTGCATTGAGGGCAAGTGGACTATAACCCATGAAATTGACAAAGGGATTTGGTGGTCATTTTGGTGGCTACTAATGTTCCATCTTGATGAGTCTAAGATCCCTAATTTATTTAATGAAAGGCCTACCAGGTGGAGGTGTAGATAAAGTTCTTTTTGGTGGAGATGGAGACCTCTTGAATCTTCTCCTCTCTTCCTATTCCCGAGAGAGTTGTAAATATAAAAACACACCTTCTTCCATTGTCCTTTACCATGTTTGAATCCTTCTCAAAGGCCGAGGCACTTACTGCTAGAACTAGTAGATTATTTTGTTTAGAGTCGCTAGATGTGTTGTAAATTTTGGATCTTTGGACTACTCAAGTCTCGAATTCAATTTAGGTTTCAAGTAAGATTTCTACTTGGAGTAATCAACATTATTTGAAATAGTTGAATAGTTTGTAACATCAGAACTCACTTGCTCCTATCAATGATCTCATTCTCCATTACTTCCCCTTCCTTGTGTTGATCTCCACTTGCTTGACTTCACTCCTTCAATTCATTCGGTGTTTTCAATATGCATTACTTAAGTGTTTTAACTTTGGAGAACTACTTTACTTAAGTAATGGTACCACAAAATGACACAACTTAAATGAAGTAAAGTTTTCCACTTGGGAGAAATCAATTTAGTTAAGTATGGTAACTTGGACTAGAGTAAAGTATTTTTTAATTTTTAACTTGAATTAAAGTAATGTAACTCAGCAGTGCAATTAATTAAGTCTTTTATTTTGAGAAATTTGACTTACTTACTTTTTCACACAAACTTAAGTAAAGATTTTCAATTTGAGGAAATACACAACTTAGAATTAGAATAAATTATTTCCTTTCTTTACTGTTCAAAGTGATTGAGGATGCAACTACTTAAAAAAGCAAAGTGAAATCACCGATTATTTATCTCCTCCTTATTTTCTCCAAAACTTCCAAAAATACAACTTCTTGCCCAAGAACACATCAACTCAAAAAGAATGAAAGTTTTACACTGAATAACATGAGAAGCACTTGATATTTGACCTCTTGGTCCCACCAGGCATGCCAGAACTATTATCACCAAATCACTACACCCTCTTGGAATTCTCAACATGTGAGTGTGTTAATGCAAGTAGAGTGACTGGGTAACATGGAATTACTTCAAGGTGTGGGACCTTGTAGTTGAAGCAATTCTCTAGAGAAAGTTGGTTCTTCTTCCTAAACTAATGCAACAACTACCTCTAATTGAAGGAAATCTAACAACTACTTCTAACCTATGACTTCCAAGGAACCAGGGAGAGAGAAATAACATAAAATGAAAGAAATCTACTCTAAGGAGGTGATGCACTAAAAGGGAATGTAGGGAATCTATTGAATGTGTGGGAGTGATAAAAATGAGGTGAAAATAGGGTGTAATTGTCACCATAGTCAACATAAAAAATAAAACTAGGTCCTCCATGAAAGCACAACAATAAATAAATATGCAAGATAATTTATATTGACACAATACAATTGCAAATGAATTGAAAAGGTAAGTAAAGACAATAGACACAAGAAAAGGGAAGAACACATCCACAATACTCAAATCCACAACTTCATTGATTTACAAAATTCAATTAATTATAGAGAAAGGCTAGGATCATCATGCAAGATGTCTAGAATGAAGGCCTATAACACATTTTCTTCCTAGACAAATTTTGGCAGAGTTTCGGTAAGAAAAGAATCCCCCTTTAAAATGAAATGAGCTTATAATTTATAGAATAAATTAGGGAGGAGAGAGAAATTGAAGCTTCTTAGATGCATGCATTTCTCACCTACCAAGTGAAAATTTTAATTAATACATCATGAGGCCCTTTGTGTAACCCATCACTATTGTATTGTAGCTTATGGGAAAAGAAATTGCTCCCCATGCCCCATTAATGGTGGTAGATGGTTGTACAATCCTGGAGTGCTGGAGAAAAAAATTACCTTATTACCACTTTCCATTCACTAAAACTTAAATCTGAAGCTTCTGGTATGTAGAGGACTCGAGACCTTTCTAGAAAGTCCAATTTTGTGTGAAACGGAGCTCTGGGGAGAAAGTTATGGCGTTTCAAAATCCCACCAACGAGAAAGCCAAGGACCATCACCATTGCTTCTTAGTTCAATTCAATGATCCTACCATGTACTAATACCCTTTACATCACTATTTTCCACTCTCTTTACCTCACCCTTTTACAAAGTAAAGAAAATAACTTACTTTAACCGTATAACTCCATTTTCTTTACTTTCTAATTCTATGGTGAATTAGGGGTGCCTAACTTATCTTGGAAAATATGTCAACTTGAGATTTGACTCGACACTTGGGTAATTGAATCACCTCACATTGTGGTGATTTAGATAGCTCATACTTAGTTATGTACCTCCCATATAAGTTGAGGTTTTATAAAATTCAACATTGCATTTAAATTTCCCAACTTAGGCTTTGGCTCGACCACTTCCCAGTCTTATGCGGTGTATTATATAGTTGTTACTCATCTTCAAGGTTCACCAACCATAAGAATCACCCCACCAAATTTCCAATTTTCATTGTGAGCAGCTTGCCTATCATTACATCAACCTTTCCTATCTTTAATTTCTTTAACTTGACACTTGTGAAAAATAATTGACCTAAAATTTTCCACTTAACACAATTCCCGTTTGGCATACATTACGAAATTTTGCATTGATATTACTCATTTTCACAAACACGAGAAATCTTGATATTTTAGCAAGATCCCTCGAGATATCCACATAAACTACAACTTACTTCTTTCTATGTTGAATGGGAATAGATCTACTTGGTTAACTCACCTCCCAATGCGAGACATTAACCCTATATTCACCGTGTAACACTTTTAACTTGGCAGCCCACATTTATTAAGTAAAACTTGATCCTCCTAACTCATGACATAACTACTTCTTTTATCACCATAATAAACACTAGTGACTCTCTTTCTCATTATGTTGAAATCCCCTACCTTTACTTTGTTTTGCATTTCATTGAAAATTAAGAGCTCTTCATTTCACCACTCAAATCACCTTCTTCCTTCTCGCATCTATTCGACCCTAATTTACTTGGCCTACGTTGAACGACACCCCATGTACTATTTTAGTAATTTCCCTTCTATTTTCCATATTACATGTTCCTTGGCAATCTAAACCGCTTCAAATCACCGAACCACCTATGCTTTTCCTTATGCTTTGAGCTTCTTTTGACAAAACCCTAGCTCATCCCATTACCCATGCCTCTTCCACTTCATAGCTTGGAATTTGTGTAGGTTGCGAGATCAAATGGTTATTTTTACCTCACCAATGCCACTTCCTTGGTTTGATAGAGTCTTTATTTTCTTAACATATCTCTTGTTCATAGCCCCACTGAACTTCCATCAACATGAGCTATCCATGCCACAAACCACCTGCCACCGATAACTTCTCTTTGTATTTCCCATGGATTGGCATTCCATGTTTCAAACTCATGAGATGAGATATTTATAATTTCTCCGGTGTGACATTGGTCCTAGGTCACTCGAGCTCACTTGTCTCTCACAACAGGTGAGCCCACCTCTTCTTTTTCTTGGTTACTTCTCCCACAAGCTTGAGGAGCTCACCGATGTTTTATTCCAACTCTTCAAGCCACCAAGTGACTTAGATGAGTATTTCACTACCACATCCACATTAGCCTTACTCGTGATAACTTTTTGCTATGTTCTAGTTCAATAGGATCTCTCCCATGGCAGCTTCATTTCCAATCTCTAAGTCCATTGCTAACTTGCATGGTGACTTATCCCCTCCAGTAGCCTAGCTCCACGCTAATCCCCTTCAAACTTGGAAACTCCATTATCAAGGCGATCCCACAAAATGCCACCACATGCTGAGCTTAGGAATATCAGCTCCAACTTGGCATACTTTTCCATGGTTCGTATCCGACTCGGCTTCTTTCATTCTTTCGAGCTCGAACACTACACCATTGGTGAGGACACTCGCATAGCCCGTCCCTCACGAGAATTTTAACTTATCAAGCTCGGGAGATCGACCTTCTACCTTCCAATGATTCCCTTTTATAAATCTTCTACGAGCTTCACCGGTGACTCCAAAATAGCTCACCACCTCCAACTCTACTAACTCGGCCAACTCACCGAGTTTCTCGTCAAGCTACTCGTGAGCTCAATTCTAGCTCAAGACCCCCTCTTAGGTCCCTTTTCCGATTTTGGTAGTTTTGTATTTTAATGAAATTTTCAAGAACCGGAAGAATGAGGGAGTGTGATGGAGTTCCTGAAATTCATTTTCACCTTTTTACCTATTTATTCACTTTGTCCGATATGGGCAGTGGGGCCCACACTCCATATTTTTCCAAGTTGATCCAGAGGTTTAAAACCCGTAAGAGGACAAAATTTCTCAACTATTATTTTCCCTGCTGAAATCCCCAAATGAGCTCCCAAAGCCCCGGGAAAAAAATGTAACCAATTTCATCGTTAGGTTCCCCCTCGATTATCAGGTCTAGTTACATCCACGTCGTCCATTTTACTAGGGGGAAATGGATAACACCTATCATCACAATAATTAGAGCATGATGGGATATACTTTGAGTTAATAGGCATATGAGGACATTTTTTCTCTAAAATAATGTGTTTAGAAGAGAGAAAGGAGACATGGAACATTGTATATACCTTTGGTTTGACCCTACAAAAGATTTCTATTTTTATTGAGTTCTTTAAAATATGCATCATTGATTTGAATTTCATATTCTTTGAAAATGATATTCTAATCAAAGTGTTCAAGAACAACAAGGGCATGGTATTGAGATATCTATTGAATAAACCTAGGAATATCTACTCAACTTATATAAGGATAATAAAATGGGCTATAATAGGAGACTTATCAAAACATATTGTAGAAAAGAAATTCAACAATCAAGGCATGATGTAATCAGTAGCTCATTCACATTGACCAACACCAGAAAAAGGTGGTCACATTTCTTGAATCATGAAGAATATAGTTAAGGCACAATGATTCTTTTGAATTATGTAAACTATAGATTGTTAGTTCAATATATGTACAAGGGCATATGATTGTGTTTCGCACAAACATTTTTCTTATATTGTGTTAAGGATTATTTCATATTTTTATTCATGGAAGTAAGTGAATAATATTTTAAATTGAGAATGGAAAAATTTACAAGCATAAATTCTACTATGGTAATTGAATTTGTGATATACATAGCTTCGAATAATGTTGTTCACTTTTAATGATAAATTAGAGATATAATTTATAATAATAAACAATAGTAAAATTAATGTCGTGTAGAATCTAAGAAAATAATACTTGAGTTGTTACAATGTTATGACTAACATAAGAAAACATAACATTTATCCAACAAAAATAAAATTAATCCAAAAACAAAAAGAGCAACGAACACAAATTCCTTATTTTGCTGCAATAATTTTGCTATTATAATATCAAACAAAAAGTTCAAATTTTGGGTGAGCACATAATTTTATTGTAAGTTCCACCAGAAATAAAAATAACACCATTAGCATTTGAGGTCAATTCCAATATAAAGGATGTGCATAATCAACATTAAAAGTGTGAGTCCTCAAACTTTAAAAGTGTGAGCCTCCAACTTTAAAAGTGTGTGTATCACACTTTGAAAGTGTGAGGCTCTCAATTTGACAAGGTGAATATCATAATTAGAAAGTAAAAGGTTTGTACTTCAACCTTCTTATTGAAGGGATTTATTATTAGTTTTTATTTTTAATTTAATACAATGGGCTCATGAATTATAATAGTTAGTGGACGCTAACCTAACATCGAGGATTTTTCACTTTCAAAGTATGAGGAAAGTACTACCATCTACTTTTTAAATTGTAAGGCTTGGACTTTGAACTTATATTTGCGCAGGTAGTTATTGTTAGTTTTTAATACTTTTTAATCCAATGAGCTAATGCATTATAATAGTTAGGGGCCACTAACCTTACATAATCCCAACATAAAAATATGAAAATAAAAAAGTGGAATCTAATAATAGAAAACTTAGAATCCAATAATAGCCAAATTGGGATCCAATAAAAGTGATATTGGATCCAATAGTAGTGAAAAATTAGTATCCAAAGAATACTAAAATTAGAACTCCAATATGTGTAATAGTGATTGTTGGGCCTCGTAATATTAGATAAGTGCCAAAAGGAATGTGAGCGCATGTGACCAAGTGAAGAGAAGTGTGTGTGGGGTAAAGGCACGTAGAATAAGGGTTTAAGAAGGGTTTAGTATAAACCATAGCACATGCACAAAGTAGAAAAAAGGATCTTAGGACTTAGCCATATTCAGCATTCCAATAATCACTTGAGGAAAAAAGTGACCCGACTAGGCATGCTGAGTGGATAAGGTGCCATCATGGAGGGTTGGTTGTCAAGAAAATAATATTCCATGCATGAAATATTCTAAAGAAGACATCATTGTAGAAAGTGGAGAGCTATGATCGAATATGAATACTCCATTAGAGGACCACATGGACACTTGGCATCCGATCTGCTCTTGGAATAATTCATGGCAATGGGTGTTAAACCTATTTATAGATATGATCGGGTAGAAGAAGGTAGGATCACCATCAAGAGATGATCGAGAGAGAGGCATGAGATAGACCATGACAGAGAAGGTGAAGCTCTGCAGAGAATGTTAGGAGGTTCTCGTGTCTAGGGTTCTCAATAGAGGACTATAGGAACATTATCATGCTTGAGGGATGGGTCTGAATTTTTTTAATATGGGAAGCATAGCTAGGGCCTCTAATATATGAGTTATATATGTTTTGATGCATTTGGTCATTTATGACCATTTTGAATGTAATGTGGTTACTAAAACTATGATCAATATGAATATATGGCTCTGTTCTTAATATATGGTTTATGGGTACAAACCCTAGTGTCTTTCCTTCATGTAATGTATTAGATATGTGTTTCGTATGATGTTTCTATATTATTTACATAAGTATATAGATGTAATAGCTCATCCTATGCTTTTGGAATGAATTACACGAACATTTAATTTTCGCATCTAATCTTTTATCAATGGCAATATCTTCTCACAAAGCTCACATAAAGAGGGCTCACCGCCCACACATGCCTTGGGTTATTGCCTAGTGCCCACCGGGTGATAGGCCGGTGCATGGGATTAGATTTGCATTAAAGCAACCTAAAATTGACTACATCTTGGTTCTCATTACTAGGACATTTTTTTGAAGCTATTGTAAGGATGATGCGGGATGACATAACGTTTGACCTTGGGAAGTGTTGAAGCATGGTTTAAAAGAGTGAAGGATGAGTTTTCCCAAATATTTAGTACTAGATCTGAGTTTGATGCACACTAATGGGTAGAAGAACAATCGTATCATGAGCTGTATGAGACCTTATTTTGTTGTTTTCTAGTATAGTTGTATGAATGGCTTTCAACATATGCATTTAGATTAAGCTGGTACTATAGATCTCATGTGTGGACCCAAGATGAATATCGAGGTTGGAGGATGTGGATCTAACTTGGACACATGATTTTGATCACCGGTGGAGAAGAGTGTCGACTAGTTATACCTTGGAATATGTTATTTCTACGTATTATTGTCCGTGAGGTTGTTGAGTTGAGTTTTTAAGGGATCCTAAAGGATCATTTTTGGGCTATCCATTTGGATATGAAGATCATGATCATTACACTAAGTATAGAAGAGTTCCCTTTGGCTGGCTAAGCTTATCTGAGTGTTGGGAGAGGAAGCTAGGGTGGAGGAAGATGACAGACCTTGTGGGAGATAAGGAAAGGGAAGAAAGACGACTCAAGTATAGTGATGCGCATGAAATGGAGTTGGCTAGATAATGTGAGGTTATGGGAGTGATGGATCTATGGAGGTAGACATTATGGGAAGGAATTGAGGTTCACACAAAGGATGTGGAACTTGAGTAGTTTGTGATACCCCATCTCAACAAGCGAGAGAGAGAGACTCCTTTAGCTTTTGATGAGAGTTCGTCATATGGAGAATGGAGAGTTGTCGATGCACATATAAACCCACCTGGGACCAACCCCGTGGTTAGTTTTCAAAATCAAGAAAAACATATTTCTAACCCAATTGGTGTCAATGGAAGTGACTGATCTGCACACTGGAGGTATAACTTCTCATTTGGGACATCTATGGCTACACAAACAAGTCTAGTGTTTGGAGGGATTTTTGGGAAAATTACAAGTAGACAAATCTTGGGTATCACATCTAGAAGAGGCATGGGATACACATTTGGAAGAGGTGAAATATCACAAACCATTAGCGTGTAGTTCAGTGGGATGTTGGGAATGATAGGAATGACCACTTGAGGTCCATTACCAACTACAACAGTGGATCTCGGTGGAACAGGAGCTAGAGGAGCTCATGGACCTGGTGGATCTGGTGGATTAGGAGGCATAGGACCTGGTGGATCCAATGGATTTGGTGGTGGAGGAAACACCAAAGGGAATCAAGGTTTTGGATTAGGTAGATAAGGGCCTCAACCACCTTAGCAATTTTTTTAGATGTCTTTGAATCTACCAGATTACATAAGGTCAGTTGAGGATGTTGCGAGCATGTAAAAAAGTGTGAATTTATATGGCATGCGAAGGGGATCACTACCCTAGAGTGGAAGGAAAGTAATTTTACAATGACATTACAGTGATGCATGCATATTTGGTATCGAAATTATTACCCCCATCGATGGTGGTAGATTACACCTTGTTGTGGAATGCCTTCTTAGCTGAATTTTATATCCCTGAGTTTGAATAGAAGAGAATTAGTGTGATAAAGGAGATCCAAAAAGGAATGGCAAAGAGTGTGTGGGAGTATGATGTGCATTTCAATATTCCCTTACTAAAAATATTTTATGATATTCATGTCTCATCATGCTTAGTGGTTTTTTGGAGGGTTGATAACACCATTTAAGAGAGTGATTTTGCACAATACTTTCACACACCCGGGTGAGGCCTTGGAGGATTCCTTGTGCATTGAGGCTGTTAGAAGAGTGGATACCAATTTCATCTCTTTCCTTGAGGCTCAAATTGATGCAATGGCCAAAGAGCTGGAGAAACTAACCTCAAATTCGATGCACGAGACTTGTAGTGGTCTGTGGTGCACATATTGTGAGATAGAGGGGCACACAAATTACGCTTGTCCTCAAAGGTTAGTATGTGCCATGATGGTGGACTATGATATTTTCAACAGAGATCATGATGCAAGTAGTTGTCCACTACTTTGTAGCGTGTGATCTATAACAATGTATCTTGCTAATACAAGATCTACACCTCTACTACTCATGAGACTACATATTGTAGATTGATTGACTAGATACATGATGCCAATTGATATTGGTGTGTGCCAAACCATCATTGCAATTAGTTCTAGGATGATGGTCACCACTAAAAAGGGTACACGGATAGATTTGCATAGAAGCTAATTCCAAGGAGGATTTTGTGGTCATGGTAATCATAGAGGAAGAAGCGAAGTCCCATGTGGAACTTGTTACAACTATGGGTCTATGGAACACTATAAGTGTGAGTTCCCTGATCTATTACAATGATTGTGGTGTGGAAAGAAACATACGTATGAGGAGTTCCATGAGTTATTTGAGCATATGAGTCAACAACACCAGAAGGAAAAAGGCATCGAGATGGTAAGCATAAAGAAGGCCGACTCATAGTGGATGCCAAGAGCGGTGCGTGAGTCAAGAATAGTACCTGTACTAGTGATGACATGGGTAGAGGCCACACATACCAAGGAAATACCAAGGTAAAGAACACTAGTTATAAGAGAAGAAGTGGTACATGGAAAGTATCCAGGACCTTGCTCATCAAAAATAGGTGTATAAAGAGACTATGGATGTGATCCATAGTCTACAAGGAGAGATGGACTTCTGAAGGAGTAGTATAGGTAGTTAGAAAAAGGAAGAGTGTTGAGGCTCCATAAAAGGATTTGGATGAGGTTGGGGAAATATGTAAAATGTTAAGGAAAGAGAATATCATTACCTTTCTAGGAGAATGGTTACATGAGAAGGTACTGTTGACGACCATCCTTGGTAGACAGATTTATCAGAGTCATGGGAATCCTTAGGTTAGTGGGACATGTGCCTTAAGGAGACCTCCATATTTTAAAGAAGTGACTCTTCTACACGGGGAGATAGGGGTGAGAAGAATTAAACAAAAACATAAAACAAGCTAAGGTGATGTACCGAACAAGCCTGCTAGGAGATTTAATCAAGACTAACTTCCTGAGAAGGGAAATGGTGAATAACTGAAGAAGGGAAGACAAAATGCACCATAGGTTAGAAAAGGTCACACAAAACACTACCTCAAACTACTTAAGCACATCTTCGAGGATAGTAACAAAATTGAGAGATGCATAGTTTCTATGTGAAAATAAAGGTGATCAGAGATAATAAAGCTATGTGAATGATGAACAGAAAACACCACAAGGCATATATATCACTCCAATAGTTGTGCACAGTATTACATTTAGAAAAGAGGAAAGATTGCTATTACAAAACCCTAGGCGAAGGCTAGAGTTCCAAGATCTCTACCTTTTACAAAAGAGAGACTTGCGATAGAGAAGAAAATATTTTACTCTCCTAGTATCTAACTCTTCCTTAGGTTGAAATTCCACTACAATTTATAGGGGGAGGAGGAGGTAAGAGAGAACTTTCAAAATCCTTCCCAACTACCCCTCAATTATGATAAATGATATGAAGTGATAGAAACATATTTCCTCAAATCCTTCTCACAATTTGGCCTCCTCGGAAAAGTGAGAGCCATGCCTATTTAATGCATCTTAATTATCCTACAACCGACTCCCTTGAGATGGACTCACCTTTTGAGAAGAAACTCCTTTGGCTATTTATTACATAACCAGATATTTCAACCCTTTATGCATTGGTTCCCGGCCTCTTGATTCAAACGACACGTATTTTGTAATGAAATGACCCTTCACCTCCGATATTTTGAAAAATTCTTGAGCATTAAATATTACAGATAAGACCCTAAATCACTTATACGTGGTGGATGGCTTGTCATCTTTTATGGCCTAGCTTTGAAAATGGAGTCCATTTGTTGCAAGATCCATGTGGAAGGCCCGCGCATCCTTATGACTCTAATTTTCTTTAGGGATCCTAGGAAAGCACTGGGTGGACACTTGGCACCATCCATGGGCTTGCTGTCCTATTTCTTTGTTGACTCCACGTGTCAGCCCTGCAGAGTTTGAGACTTTGTCACCTCCTTTGACTTTATAATTTTTGCCTTGTTGACACTTGGCAATGTCCTCAGCTTCTCATTTCTCTTTATGTTTTGATTAAGTCCTTTCTTCTTGGTGAAGATTTAGCTTTGAATAGGATTTGAAAATGTATAAATATGTGTTTGTGGATTTTAAAATAACAAGTACCACACACCGTAGAGAAGAGCACGAGAGCGGTGTTCTACATGCTAACCTTCCTCTCCACAACCTTTACTATGATAAGGAGATAACTTTGAATGATGTTGTAGATGGTTGGCTTTTGAGAAATATTTTGATTGACATGGGCACAAAATTCAATGTTCTAACTCTAAATGTTTGGAATCAAATTGGAAAGCCCACACTACACCATCTTTGAATGTGTTGTATATGGCCAACAAGATAAATGTGATGCCTATTTGTTTCTTGAAGGAAGATGTTATCACTAACAAAGGGGAAAAGTTTACTTGGGATTTTTAAGTCTTGGTGCTAGCTGAGATAGACAACTTTTTAACATTACATGGGTGCCCATGGTGTTACAAGAACAATGCTTACCTACGATTTAACAAGGGGTATATAAGCTTTGAGAACAAGGAAAATGGGTCATCATCCCTTTGATGGATGGGAATTCAAAGCCCTATATTGAGCCCTTGGGAGAGGAAGTTCTTAACATGATCTATGTGTGCTCTATCAGGGACCCTGAGGTGATTCATTCTATAGAAAGAGTTATCCAGTTTGAAGACACTTAGTCTATGAGTGATACAACTAGTGTGACATGTGAAAATTGGACGCACATGACTTATGAGTTAATTAGATGAAAATTAAGAGGCCCGGTGAAAAGAGTAGAAAAAGAGCACTAAGTTAAGCGCCTAAGAGGAAAGAATTTTCCAAGTTACTCGGAGGAGCCAACCCCGATGATTTCTTGCGAGAGATGGAGGCTTAGTGGAAAAATGACGATGAAAGAAGAGGGATGATTAGCTATAAATTTCTTAGGACCATAGTGCGTTTGTGGTCAACACATCACAATTTCATTCTAAAGTGATGTGAGGTAAGATTCGTGTTTTATGTTAGGTTTTCCCAAACCAATGCACCCACTTTCATACAAGAATCTCATTAGAAGGAACCCACCTCGTTTCATGTCTAAGCATGTGAGAAGGCCTAGATAGAAGGAGAGAAGGATTTAGCACCTTCTTTATGGGTGCATAAGTTTTATTCCACCTTACAAGGATGCATGCATGCATGGTACATTCACTCAGAGATATGATGTTAGACATGGAGTTGGCAAGAGTTGGCGGTTTATCTCATTCAATATTTTGAGTATTGGAGTACAAAGACATCAAAGTGGATAAGGCATTGTAGGTGGTCAAGCTTCTTACAATGGGAGATAGTACTATGGTGGAAGATAGAATACTGGAGTTATTAGGTGAACCTATTTTAGAGACACATTTTTATGAGGAAGAATTAGAAGAGATATAACTTTATTGTGCATGCATTGAAACAAAAAATGAAATATGGTCTATATATGATGAAGAAGTGGAAATTTTTGATGTTAACCATTCTAAACATACATGCAAAGTCATAGATAGTGCTGATGAGAAAGTGTGCGCCTACCATGAACCCCTGAAAACAAAGAAGGTTAACATTGGTTCGGAGGGGAACCTAAGGAAGCTATCATTGGGGACTAATGGTCAAAAAAGGAAGTTTCCAAGATCATTGATCTATTACGTGAGTTTCAGGATTTATTTCCACATGGGTCCCATGAGCTTACATGCATTCACCACTCTTTGAAGGAAATGAAGATGAAGTTGAAGGAAAGTGATTCCTTATCCAGAAGATACCTTATCAAATGAATCCAAATTTGTGCATACAGATCAAGGAGGAGATAGAAAAAATGATTGCATTAGGCATCATTAAAGCTATGGAGGAATCATAATGGATAAGTCCAATGGTCATAAGCATTAAGAAGGATGGAAGGATAAGGATTTTTTTATTATAGGGAATTGAATGCAGTATGTGTCAATGACACTTTTCCAACCCCCTTCAGTGAGGAAATTATGGAAGGAGTAGCCAAGTAAGAGGTCTATTCTTTCACAGATGGATTTTCAAGGTATCATCAAGTTCGGATTACACGAGGAGAAAAAAGAAAAGATAAATATTTCCATTGATTTGGGAAGCTTTTCCTACGTGGTCATGCCTTTTGGAATCAATAATGTGCATGTTGTGTTCTCACGCATTATGATTCAAGCATTTCAATACTTCATTCATAAATTTTTACAAGTCTACCTTGATGAATAAACAGTGTATGGACTAGTAAAAGATGATTGTGACAACCTAAGCTTCATGTTTCAAAGATGTTTGTAGTTGAAGATATCCATCAACATTAAGAAGTGTGTTTTTACTACTCCATTTAGAACCTTGTTGGGGGATATTATGTGTAAAGAAGGTTTATTGGTGGATCCCGCCAAAGTTGTCGCTTCTTATAGGATTGGGGGAGGCTACAGTGGAGCGCGGTGCGTGGATTACTTAGGTGTACATGTTACTATAGGAAATTTATTAAGGCATATGCCAATACATTGTGCCATTGGAAAATTGCTAAAACACAAGAGTGCATGTCACCGGGAGAGGTGCAATAGAAAACGTTTAAAAGATTGAAGGATAGGATTTTCACTATCCCCATATTATGCTTTCCTTCTTAAGATAAGCATTTCCATGTGCATGTTTATGCCTCGGGGAAATACGTTGGAGAAATACTAGCACAACCTAGTGAGAAGATTGTTGATCACCCCTTTATTTTGCAAGTACGAAGTTGACACCAACAGAGAAGAACTACACCACTACGAGCGTAAAACAATGTTAATGATCTATGTGCTACATAAGTTTAGGCAATATCTATTGGCAACACCATTTATTTTGCTACATAAGTTAATGATCTACATTCTACATAAGTTCAGGCATTGCATTACTTGGTGAACAAGCCCATATTACAAGGGATCATATGTCATTGGGTCTTATTATTTCAATAATTTGAGTTTTTATTTGTAGTAAAACTAGGAAAGAGTAATTCAGACTTGATAACTTATCAAGGATTGACTCGAGAGAATGATACACACAACATTGAGGATACCATGCAAAATGTACAAATATTTAGGTTGTGACACATGCATTTTGACTTAGAAGATATTACGGTGTTTCTTAAATAGGTGTGGCACCAAAAGGAATAAAGGATTTGGAGAAAACATTTTTATCTATACGTGTCATGCCCTACATATTAATTAGTGGGGATTTATACAAATTAGGCCATGATGAGGTTCTTTTTGATGTGTGTTAGAACATGAGTGCATTGTAATTATGGAAGAAGCACATGACGAGATTGTAGGAGGACACTATGTAGGAAATGCAACCGTGTGAAAGATTCTTCTTTCCGGGATTTGGTGGGAAAGTATCTACTAGGATTATATTGAGTTTTATAAGGCTCGTGACCATTTCCGATTGCCTTAGAAAACCTAGAATGAGGGATGATATTCCCTTGAGACAAATAGCCGAGTGTAGAACCATTTGAAAAATGGGAAATTGACTTAGTAGAACCAATTTCACCTATCACACGAAGGACCGGTTTGCATTACATCATCACTTGCACCGATTCCTAGACAAGATGGGTAGAGGCGGTGCCTACAAAGGATTGTACAATAACAACAACAACTAGATTCTTATGGGATACCATAATCATCTTATATGTGTGTCCTTTAAGCCTAACTAGTGACAGCTTGTACACGCTTTTTAATGAAACAATTAGAATTTTGTTAGTAGAGTTTATGGTGGCCCATCACAAGACCACCTCTTATCACACCCAAGTGAATGGAACTCGATGAGTCATTTAACAAGATAATAAGTCATACGTTGACCAAAATTTCTGACCTTGGAAGACAAGATTGGGATGACAAGGTATCGACCATTCTATGGGCATACAAGACAACCTACAAGAGGTTGAACAAGGCCACACCATTTTAATTGGTTTTGGCATGGAGGATATTTTACCAGTTGAATTTATGCTACCATCACTACGTATAGTGTGTAGGAGGATTAGGCGATGAACGAGCACTTGAGGAAAGAGTTGATAAGTTAAAGCGGTAGATGGAAGGTGATCACGTGCTAGATGGAGTCAAAAGATAGAGAAGGCAAGAAAAAGGGCATGCCATGATCATCATATCAAAAACAAATAATTCAAGGTGTGGCAGATGGTCTTTCTCTATGACTCTAAATTTTGGTGCCATCTTGGGAAGTTGAAAGTCCATTGGTTAGGACCATACATCATCTCGTACATCCTTGATTCAGGTTCTTGACCATTACAAGCACTGGATGGGATGAGGTTACCATGCCATTTCAATGGGAGTAGGTTGAAGCCCTATTATAAATAACTCTTCCTTGTGCTTATAAATAAGGCGATTTTCAGTTAGCATGGGATTTCCTTTTATGCATTTTTTTCTTGTATTTCCCTTTCTTGTTGCTTATTATTTTCTTTTGTGTTGTTTTGTGCACCTTGTGCATCGGTAGCCACGTATTACTTTTAAAGGTTGAATATGTGCTGAGGATCACACATCTATTTTATTTTTTGGGGTAAAGTTAGAGTAGTGTGAATTTGAATAGAAGTTGGAAGTAAACATTGTGGCACAGGTTGAAAGATAAGAAAGCACGTAAGGTAGGAGACTGATCATGGAAAATGTGAACAAGAAATATTGGTGTCAAGAAGGATTTATAAATACCACGTATAAAGAATGAGAAGTACATGAACAACATGAGGTAAGTGAGGGAAAAAATCAGGTCGATAGAAGAAGTTCCTTCGGCACTACAAAGCTCGCACGTAAGAGTCTTGATCGGTAAATATTTTTTCACACCAAAAGGTTGTAGATATTTTTCACATAGGATTGGGCATAAGGGTAAGAGCACTTAAGGTTATATGTAGTGGAAAAATCTACATTTAATATTAACTACATTGGTAGGTAGCATAAAATTTATCACAGGAGAGAAGAAAAAATTGATAAGGGGTCAAACACAACATTGTTTACCTTGATATTACGATATTGAAGAGCTCTTACAAGCTAGGGAATCTGGGAAGAAATATTTTTGTGAAAGAGAAAGTGTGAAAATATGAGTGCATGACCAGTGTGATTTGTAAACCAAAGTGGAAGGAGTACACGAGCATAAGGAAGAAGGTTTCAATGGAGTACGTCGTATTGTGGAAGGGTTTTCTAGGTTTGGGTTCTGCAGCTAGGGCACGGGAATAGAAGGATTTTTGTGGAGTTGAGCCCCGATTGGAGAAAAGTGAGGAAGAGGAACAAGGAAGAGTTTATTCTTAACCTGACAAGAAAATGACACCAAGGAAGGAAATTGTTTCACCTAAGAAGGAAAAGGGAAAAGGAAAATAGGATGCCACCACCAGTTTTAATGAGGAGAGGTATGCGGAGATGGAGTACCCAAATGGGGTGTTGTATGGAAAATAATAGGTATACCGTGTGAGGAAGATGGTCATGAGTGACTATAACCATCACACAAGTACAACAGAGAGAAGGAGATGGCATTAGAACTAGTTTTTCTAATGGATAAGAAGACACTAGACGGGATATCAACATACAATGATGAGGTGAAGGTAAAATTGGAAAAGGATGGGTTACTAAAACTGTATGAGTTTCCCTATTTTGGCAAGCCCGACCATCTTTACCATTTGTTGATGTCACACATTCATGAGGACCACTTCTACTTTGTGAGCTGCAGGATGTGCATAACTCCCTAATTTATCTCTAATTTCACCGGCCTTATCTCTGCGAAGGAGATGTGTTAGATGATGAACTAGAGGATAAAGAGGCCATTAAGGAGACCATGAAGACTTAAAACTAGAAGAAGGGGTCTCACTACTTTGACATCATTGATATCTCTGACCCAGTGATGAGGATGTGTGGAAACCTAGTAACCAAGTTGGATGGGAAAGATATGTGGACACAAATAAAGAAATCCTTACTCAATGTGTGTCAAATTTTTTTGAAGGAACCATCTATAACCTATCCGCCTACATTACAGAAGAGATCATTAGCGTCACATAAAAAGGAGATAATATTATGTTCATAAATTTTCTTCTCACCACTATCTTCTCAGAAATTGGAGTGATCGATGGGCCTTTGAATTTTGTATGGGAGTATCTAGATGAAGACCCTTGCCCCATGAAGATATTTAAAAATACACTTGTGATACCATGATGACCGCCCACAAGGCATGCCTAGAGAAATGGTACAAGAGAATACACGATGGGTTCAAGGAAGAATGGACAATACTCAAACAATTTCCTATGTAGTACAAGGAAGTTGAGTTTGTTGTCTACCAAAGACATTTCTACATTAGCATATTCACCTTGTCGAGATCGGACCAAAAGTCCATGGTGTAAACTACCTTTCTCTTTCACCACACATTATTTCCAATTAGGGGTAAATCAATTTAAGGATGAGAAAAGAATAAGGTTTGGCCTCTGCTAAGTAGACCAGGACCAACATGACCTACAGAGAAAGTTTGTATATCCTAAGAAGTGTGATTATGTGGAGAAGTATTTCTCCCAATAGGTGCGCATGATAAAACCTGTAACTCGCCAATTATTGGAAGGACTTGATGGAGGGTGTACCTATGCATTAGGACCAAGTATGAAAAGGGTGCTTACTTGGAGAATGACGTCTCCATCGAAGAGGAACCCACTAGTAGAAATAACGCCGTGCGAAAGGAAGAGGGGGAGATAGGAAGCGCCAGAGAAGAAATCACCAAGTGTGTAGACAACATAATCCATGGGCACGCCAGATTCAGGTGCCAAGCCAAGCACATATGCTTATAGGAAGAAGTCTCATATTAAGGAGAAAGAAAAGACACCGAGTAGGAGGTGCATCACTAGAAGAGTTTCCAAGGAAGGAATCACCTGCTGAAGAGGAAGAGAGGGAAGAATCCCTAGTTAAGAAGAGGTAGAAGGTACTAGATAAGGTAGACTCAAAATAAAATGTGAGCCTGGAGGCCTATAGAGGTGAAAGAGATAATGATGAGCGTGAAGAAGTTTAGGACCATCCTGTGTATGATGTGCAAGACTCGGGGAGGAAAGGAGTAAAGAGAAGGATGAGGAAGAAGACACTCAAGGAAAATGGGTGAGTGAGGAGGTAAATACTAAATATAAAAATATCCTAAGCCTAACTAAGGAACAAATAGAAGAGGCTATGAAGAGATAAGTAGCGGGCATAATAAAATACTTTGTGGAGCAGGAGGTAGAGCGCAACACAAATAAGGTGCTTAAGGAGATATAAGAGGAAAGTGTAGGAAAATAGTATGGAAGCATGGGCAGAAATCCTAACTTAGTAGTAAGCTTTCCAAAGGTAGCATGCATAGGGGGGAAGAGTGTGGTAGCAGTGCAGGGGGCGGGAATGGGTTATATCCATGATCTAAATAAGGTGCCACATGTACACTTCCAAAGTTCCATGCATACAAACCAACTCCTTGAAATTTCTTCATTTAAAGAAGGCATGTACCCACGAACCTTTAAGATGTTATATTTAGTGTTTGAGTCCCATATCAATGAGCCTAAGTTTAAATTCAACCAAGGGGAGTTGATGATGATGCCAAAAACTAAACGAATAAACTCATTGGTGAATTCTTAGTAGTTATCATATGAGAAAGTCTGCAATGTACTCAAGAAGGTATCGGTTTAGGTTGAGGAAAGACTTTTTGGGAGGAATGATAAATTAATATTCATGGAGGGAATTGGAGAAGAAGAACAGGGGAGCTCATTGGGAAGAACAAAGATCTAAAGAAAGAAGATATTATCAACGCACGCTTAAGGCACAAGTTTAAGGATGAAAAGGTAAAGGTGCACTGAATTATACAAGAAAATTGAGATGATTATAGATATTATTGTCTTGAATCATCTAGAACTGAACCCACATGAACAAAATTATGAGTCAAACTTGTAGTGCTTTAAAGAATTAACTCACATCCTCACAATAGAGAGGCACCCGCTTTCTTTAGAGTCAACATAAGAGGCATCGGTGTTCCGAAAGAAGGAAGAAAGTCAAAAATAAGGGAGACATTCACTCTTTATTTTGAATTCCTTACCAATGTACAGAATGTCATGCATATGGCTAAGGTTGTATATGATAACTATGCTGATAAGGAGAGAGTAGAAAGTTTCCTAGTTGCTACACATGAGGAAAATATGAAAGAGTTCCCGAGAAAATAATAAGGGAAACATGGCGAGAGAGGGATAAGATTTTGGCCGAATTTAATAATAAAAAGGAAGCAATCAAAACCTTGTGAGGTTTGGTCAAAAATCATCTTAAGGAGTTATACCCCGAGTCACATGTAGGATGGATGCACTTGACAACCTTAGCAAACAATTGGGAGGAAATTTTGATATGCTTTGAATGCTAAGGGCGACGAGCTAAGCTTTGAAGAGGTGATGAGTGCTCTCGTGGGTGACTTACTCAAGTAGGCCTAGGGTGAAGTTAATTCATGGGAGACTATTGCGGAGACAATGAGGAAGGAGTTCCCACTCCTTTTATAGTAGTAGTATAATTCTTTGTTCTTTTATTCTCCATTCTTTCATTCCTCAAATTCTCCATTCTTTATTAAGACTATCCAAGTTCCTCCATTCTTTATTATTTGAGGAGAGGATGTTTCCGAGGATAGAGAAGAAGCTTAGTGTGGGGTGATGTTGGGTCTCATAATATTGGCTGAGTTAAAATAGGTGCATGTGTGCATGGGACCAAGTGAAGATAAGTGCACGGGTGGTAAAGGAACATAGAACAAGGTTTTAAGAAGGGTTTAGTATAAACCATGACGTGCGCACAAGGTAGAATGAAGGATCTTAGGACTTAGCCATATTTGGCATTCCAAGAAGCACTTGAGGAAAAAAGTGACCCGAATAGGTGTGTTGAGGGGGTAAGGTGCCATCCTGGAGGCTTGGTGGTTATTAAAAGAATATTCCATGCATGGAATATTCTAAGGAAGACAACATTGCGAGAAAGTGGTGAGATCGGATAAGAATAATCATACTCCATTGGAGGACAAAATAGTCACTTGGCATCCGATATGCTCCTAGAAAGTCATGGCGGTGGGTGCTAAACCTATTGATAGATATGATAGGGTAGAAGAAGGGAGGATCACCATCAAGATGTGATTAGAGAGAGGCACGAGATAGACCATGACGGAGAAGGTGAAGCTCTGTAGAGAATGTTATGAGGTTCTATGGGCTAATGTTCTCATTAGAGGACTGTAGGAATGTTATCATACTTAAGGGATGAGTATGTAAAAAAAATTTAATATGGGAAGCATAGCTAGGGCCTCGGATACATGAGTTATATCTTCCTTGATGCATTTGGTTTGTTATGACCCTTTTGAATGTAATGTGGTTACTGAAACTATGATCAATATGAATATATGGCTCGGTTTTGAATATATTATTCATGGGTGTAATACCTAATGTCTTTCCTTAATGTTTGGAATCAGATGTGTGTTAAATATGATGTTTCTCAGTTATTTGCATAATTTTCTAGATGTAATAACTCATCATATGCTTTTAGAATGAATGCACAAACATTTAATTTTCTGCATCTAATCTTTTATCAATGACAAGATCTTCTCACAATGCTCACATAAAGGAGGGCTTCGGTGCCCACACATGCCTTGGGTGAGTGCTCAATGCCTGCTGGGTGATAGGACCATGCACATGGGATTAGAGTTGTATTAAGGGTACATAAAAGTGACTACAATGACAATATTAGAATCTAATATTGTTACTAATGGAATCCAACAATAGTAATAATGGAATCCAGTACAGAAAAAAATGGAATCCAATATAGGAAAACATGGTGATATATTTTTTCTAAAACTTGTAATGTTGGAGTCCATATTCACTAGAATATGTCGAGATTTACTGAAATAAGAGTTTTTTGTGAGTTTTATATATTCCAACCTATACAAATCTAGTTTTAGGGATTTTAATATTTTAATTGAAAATTGTGCTCCTATATTTTTATAAATTGTTAATAGTAATTAGGTCTTCTATGATTTTGGGAAATTGGAGTGATCAATAGTTTGGTGAATCTTTCCAAAATATAATTAGGAATTTTAATACCACTCTATAGAAAAGTAATGTAAAAATTTTGAAGAAAAATTGCATGAATTAAATTTTATTTAATAGATATATTCTCTTAAAAAATCATCATATATGGTAACCATAAACCATGTTTATATGTCATTTTTGACACATTTTTTATTTACATAAAACACATTCATATTGGTGTACATGAACTTTACACTTTAGAGATAATACCTATTTATTATTTTTTTGATGAGAAAATGCTTTTGAGCAGAGCTATGAACCGGAGGGTTCTTGGGTCCCTTCCCAAAAAAATAATATATTCAATCCTAACCATGAAGGCACACATAAGAAACAAACAAAAAAATAGAACAAGAGATAGAGAGTGAGATGAAACCCTGACGCTAAACTCTTATTGTTAGGAGAGTATTAATCATGCAGGTAAGCAAGGCACCATTTTTACCTCACTTTTTTTAACTTATTGCCATGGATTTTGATTGGTGGCAACAACTATCATGAGGTTATTCGGAGAATCCTGAAGAAATTCATGATCAAATTCAAATTTTCAAACTTATCCAATTCATGACCATGCTTAGTGCCTCCTTTTACAATCTTGCTTTTAGTTTCAATCGGAGAAGTGTTGGAAATGGGATTTTTAGATTCATTTCGGTAGTAGTGGAGGGAACCACACCATGAACATATTTCATATCTTGAACCTCTTGATTGACTATGTTCAAGGTGGGTTGCTCCAACTGTTTCTTCTTAATGAGTTATATCTTCATTGATTCTTCCTCCCTTATGGGAAAACAACCTGTAGGTGATCTATAGATTTAAAAATGCATCATATAAAATCCGTGTTCTCATAGTCCAAGATTGAACATGCTTAAGGTTACCAACTGACATGATGATTTTGTTTGGAAATCCTTTACTCGAGATCTATTTCTCATGCAAATTATGGAAAAGATGTGGATGCCCATTGCAGCCCTAATAGAATCCACTTTGAGGAATCTGCCCAATGCATTACCGATATCCTTCAGAGCAGGCCAAAAATACAATTGGAGATTCGGCAAGTGAATTTAAACCGACATCTTGGTGATAGTGAAGGTGTAAGGATTGAATACTAGTAACCATGGTTAAAGGAAACGGCTTGTACTACCCCAAAACCATGGTCCATATGTAAGGAATTTTTGATAATCAGAATGCTTCTTGAACTGAAATCAAAGAAACCCCTAGAGCGAAGGAAACCTTGCAATCATTGGACCAATTTTTTGATATACAAGAAGTTAGATCGGGGGAGGATGGCCACAATCCATTAAAATTACCAATTACATCAAGTTGTGTCAGAAGTTGAATATGGTTCAAAATATCAGGGGTTTCCAAACTCAGCGAAGGTGAATTCTCATCCGTGTCAATGATATAAGATGGATGAGGAAGAGGCTTGGATGGATTTCCCTAAAAACATATTTTCGTAGGAGGTGTCACCATAGTCAAAGGCCTTTAACCAACCTTTAAATTCGGATGAGTAGGAGTAACCATAGTTTTTGGACTACCGAGCCCACCCATAGAAATTCCCTAGTCGAGCACATAGTAAGGGAACTTGAATGCCCCCGAATGACATCAATTAGTCCCTCGGTATGCATGAGATTGAGACATTCAATCCTTTCATTTTGACCTACGGCAAGGAAATCCTTGATCACAAACTCTTCTTCCCCGAGGCCGTGGGAATCGGATGACCTTTCCATGGTGAAAGCATACCCAATCCCCGAGTGCCACCATTGCTCGGCTCTCCAACCGCTCCTCCACCATGTCCCTTGTCTTTTCCTAGAGTGACTCCCTTGCACGAACTCGATCCATCCTTCCTTTTATTCTGCTACATTGTGTCCATACCCGTGACTCGAGATCATAATTTCCTCCAAGATTGATAATCCCTAACTATTATTATAACATATTATATATGATAGATAACACCTAACAATTATTACACCAATAGGTGTCCCTACGATGTGGCAGGTAAGGAGTGTAATGGCACGTGTTGATTGAAAAACCTTTCTATTTGTTGACTAGTATTTAATGTTTAAAATAACTTATTTTTTAATGGCACCTCAATGTTTAATAAATAAAATAAATATGTGATTATGTATTCATACATGGAAATGTAAATTAGTTTAAAAGTGGAAAAGATACCAAGTTATGCCGAACTTAAATAATATGTTTGAATGGGAAAGTAATTATAATATTATTATATATTTTTAGTTTTTATTTTTTTACTTTTAGATGTCTTTTTACTTTTACATGTAAATATCTATAATTATTTTTAGTAGAGGATAATTTGTACCGAATAAATATGGTAAATAATTGTGTGGGCATATTACTATTGAGTAAATCCAAGAGAAGTAGTTCCACAATATTAATTTTTAAATGGCGAATCTATATCATTTTTAGTTTTTAAATGTATTTTTTTCTTTTGGGTTAGTTTTATTTTAGTTTTTATTTTTAAATGCATATTTACTTTTAGATTTACTTTCATTTTATGTTAGCTTTATTTTAGTGTTTTATAAATAAAACATATAAATAAATCTTTTATATTTGTAATTAAAATTTAACTAATATAGATATCTTAAATATATCTATCTAAAATACACCAAGAGATATCAATCTCGATGTGCCTATCTAACTTATGTGAGAATTTCAATAATGGCATATCGAGATTGATATGTCTCGATGGCTTTTAGATATATGTATTTAAGATATATATTCTAGTTATAATATACCCAAAGACATACTAAACAATAATTTGGTGTAGGGTGGATAAACAATTAATGATGATCATAAAATTTACTTCCATTAGAATCGATAGTAAATTTATGTTCAATTTAACATGCATTTCAATGTCACAAGAAAATAAATATTATCTAAAAGTAATAAATTCAATGAGAACTATAATATCTTATTCATAAATGAGTTTTGAAGAAAATTTTCAAAAATATGGAAAATCTAAATAAATAAATAATGAATATTTCTTAAAATATAAAGTAATACAATATGCTTATGTTATTAAGGTGAGGTATAAAATCTCTTGAGAAACATTAAATATGGAATTCCCTCCCTTCTTAAATTTCAACTTCAAAAACCGAATATCCCAATATGGGTGACATTAAGTTTACAAGCATAGATTTGGGAATTTGAATAATAAGGATGTTTAGTGAACAAAATGTAGATGTAGAGGGCAATACTTTGTAAGGTGTTCCTTTTAATTTTGCAAGGTTTAATACTTATTTTATGCCTAAATAAGGAAAGGAATCCTTCACGACCCATAAAATGTAGTCTCAAGGTGAATTATAGTATGCATGCTTGGATGCAAGATAACAAATTTTTCTATTCTTCTTAGTGATACTAGAAGGGGATTATTATGATTTGGTTATTGTTGGTGAGAAAATTTTCAGGGACAAGTTGGTGGTTATCTTACCAAATCTCTGAGAGTCTAAGTCCCTTTACTTAACCAATGCGGTTGTCGTATACACATGCTCGAGTGAAAGTGAGTTTTATCCAGTGGTCTTACTGTCTAGGATCCAACAATGACACTCCACTAACCCTACAAAAAATATACCAATGTCTATCTAGGGAAGAATTTTTCTGAAGAGTGGGAAAGGGGAGTGAAAATAGAGGTAGGAGAACTAATGTTGTAGGTAGAAAATCAGATTCATGGAGAGACTAGTTAGAAATTTCATCACATGCAATAAAATTAGGAAGAAACAATATTGAAAACAAAAACAAGACCAATTAAAATTTAATGAACACAAAGTATCATAAACACCTCGGTCAAAAATTCTTGAAACTCCTTGTTTGTATTAATTCTCAAGAAAAATTATACATAATATGAGAATGGAAGACATTGAGAATAGGGGAAAATGGCTAACTCTTTTCACTCAAAAGTGAGAAAAATATCTCTCATGAACTTACAAGAATACAACCAGCTAGAATAATTTTAGAATTAGAACCCTTTGGAATGAAGAGCTCATTACAATTTATAGCAATCTGAATTGTCCTTTCACCTCCCTCACATGACTCTTCATTTCCATATTCCACTTGTGACCTTTCGTTTTCCATGAATTAAGTATTTCTCTTATAATTTTGAGAGAATAATTTTTACAAATTTAAAATAGGTCACTTAAGTGACTAGGATGAAATAAAATGATGGTGTATAATGAAGAATTAGAATGGATAGAGAAATTAGAGAGGGAAAGAGAGGGAGAGGGAAGGGATGGAGGGGAAAACACTCCTCGTGACGAAATTCTTTGAATGCCTTGATACAACCATGAAATTTGAGCAAGGATTTATGCCACTCCCGATCTTGAAACTAATGAAGAATGCTCCCTTGAATAATTTTGAATCATTTTCCCAATTTAGTGATGACTGCAAACTCTATGATGCATGGAAATCCTGGACCATAGAATGAGTGTTTAGAAACATTGTTATGATGTTTACCACTGCAAGCTTAAGATGAACACATACAATGCCCATGATGACCCTCCTTGAAACTTGGTTGATGAACCCATTCTCGACCAATTCACTTTGGATCACTCGGTTCCTTAAGTGATGAAGATAAATTCACATGGTGTGCCTTGCGATGCCTTGCTTTGATTCTATAAACTATTTTACTCAAGATGATGCTTTTGGGACCTCCATGAATTTTTCATTCCTCCGTTTCAACTCATGAAATCATATCATTATCCAAAAGGGAGTCCAAAAATTAGGAAGGTGAGTGAAAACAAAGTCAAATGCATTTTTCCAATCTAAAATGAAAAATTTCTATTTTTAGCATATGAGCCTATTCTCTTATATTCCGGGGCATATCATCTGTCTTGTTCTAGTTTAACCTTCTAAACCATCTACCATATTCCAACCTCCTTTGTTCTTTAGATATTTCTATTTTTGGAATATTTCTACTTTTAATAGGTTTTTATTTGGGGACATGCTATTTTGGAAAGAATTCGTTTTCTGTCTTACTTTCCATTTTACCCCTTTTCTGATTGTCTGAGTGATCACAAATGTAATTAAGTGGGACTCATCATTTATAGCATGCGAGGAATTATAACATATGATAATTTTAGTAAGTTTTGAAAACAAACTTTTTTTTCGATGGGAGAATTTTTTTTAGATTCGGCTCTTCGTCACAAACTCGTGCTCAAATTTTCATCCTGATTCACTTTCAAGAAAGCTTAGAAATGAAAAATGGACATTTATGTTTGGTAAGATATTTGGGTATGAATCTACTAGAGTAGAATACTGATAAAAAATCAGTCCTTCATATCTCGAGAAACTGGAAACTTCATTGTGCAAAAATTAGTCTCAGAGAAACTAGATTTTTTCGAGACCCTTTTCCTAAATTTTGGATGATTTTATTTTCTAGACCTTCGGGAATTTGAAAATTTATTCAAAGAGGGAAGAATGATTATTAAAAACAAATAAATACATATGCATAAAAAAATAGGGATTTCATGGCACAAAAACTAGTTCATGTGAAACAAGATTATTCAATGATCATTCCCTCCAATTTTCGTGCAATTTTGCCCACTAGAACCCTAAGAAGTGGAGAGGTAGCTCGCTGATTTTTTCCACTACTATGTCATGGTGGCCATTAATGGAGCTTAAAATTTGTAGTTATTGTTTTTGTCTCCATTCATGTTGAAATAAATTCTATTGCGATATTTTTTTCTTCTTGTCTCACTGGTGAAATTTCTCTTCAATCTGGTTGTCGATTTGACAAGAATTTGAAATTTGTTCTTCATGGAGCCGAAAGTGAAATTTATTCACTATGAGAATTCCTTGCTAAAAATGGGAGGTTTTAAGGTGATTTTTTAATGGTCTTTGAGAGTGAATAACTTAACAATAAATGGTTCTTCATTTCGTGTACCGTGGTTTGCAAGATATCTTTAAATCTTCGTTTTATGACAGAGGATTTTTAGATGATTTCTTTGTTTCTCTATTTCATTCTTTAATCATTGAGATATCCTAATAAATATTTTCTAAGATACCTATGTGTTTCTATGTTTTTGAGGATGTGGTTTCTATGGTTGAGTTGGTTCAAGGTTCATCAATGGTGGACTGAGGTGTTCTTTGCAACTTTTCTTCTGACAGTGAGAAGTAGCGAAGAAATAACTAACAATTAGAAAGTTTTTCAAATTTTTGAGTTTGAGTTGGGAACATTTTTTTCTCTAACTTCGCTCACCTAAAAGGGACATGATGGAAATCAAATTACATGGTGGTCTTGGAGCTGACAAGTGGCGGAGACCCGACGGCAGGATTTGAGCTCCAAATTGCACCCGGGGGCTAAAATGGAAATCCTAATGGTTGTATGGGGATCCGTAGGTCACATGGGGGTGGAGAGAAATTTTACAAGGTTTATGTACCTTAGCCTTAGGGACTTCTAGGATGTAAAATACCACCAAGATCCTTTATCGACACGTGTCCTCTTAAAATTTATCTAAGTCCCGAACTTTCTCTAAGAGGACAACTTGAGATGATGATAACTTAAGCTCCCGATGGAATTTTTGGAAAATGTTTATATGATCCTGACTAGAAAATGAATTTTTAATCTAATGACAAGGTTATCATATATTTATTCTTCCATATAATTCCTAAAAAATCAGATTTTTTATTTGGTACTCCACTTGTGCTTGAGAAAAACTACCAAGAGACCCGATTCGCCAAAGTGTTGTGAAAATATGATTTCACCATGTTATAGGGATTGGAATTATATTTTTGTGATTTTTTTCCATCTGGAGCTCCCAAAATCACCTTTTGAAGCTCACCAATTGTTTTGGCTTGTGTACTAATTAGGCCTGTGAACCCTAATTTTGGTGAAACCGCCCAACTTCTCTTAGCCCTTCCATAATAATCCTGAATCATCTTCATGATGTACCGAGACATTTGAATCACCTCCACATTCTCTTTGGCTCTTATGTTTTGTTTCATGGGGTTGCTTCAACCCTAGGAAGGCCAATGATAGCCCTTTCCATAATTGCCTGTAGCTTGCAATTTTTAATGAAATCCTAAAATCACCTAGGGGGATGAGATAATGTTAATTAGGAGGTCACTTGGATTGACTGGATAGACTGTGGTGTCTTGGAATGATAGGACTTGAAAAAATTAACACAGGGGTATAGTTTTCATACTTGAAAATTATTAATTTCCTTGTTGCACATTTGCATGACAACAAATGGCTCTTGTTTAGGGATGTCACATGGATTGAGCATAGCAAAGACATGACATGGAGAATATCATAATCTCATATTTTCAAAACAAAGATCAATTCCTTATCCATTGATTCCTACGGAATCATGTACAACTTACAAGAGAGAAGGATAATGAAGAAGGAAACACACACACACACACAAAATGACATAAAGGAAACACATGACACACAACATAAAGGGAACACACCACAAAAAGGAAATTATATACAAGGGGAGGGAAATTTATAAAGGTAGGAAAAGGATATACACATACCTGACAATGGGTTGAGAAAAGTACATGCCATCATGAAATAGCGGATTGAAGTATGACCATTGAAGCAAAAAAACTATTATTTGATCAAACCATGATTTGGTGATGGCTTTTCATGGCTTGAGAAGAAGAAGGCTGACCATAATTCCATCTTGGTACTCATATTGCACAGAGAATGTTCTTACATCCAATGAACACTTCATCACTTTCTCAAAACTCATGTACCTTTATGCTCCAGCTTTACATTTTCATGCGACCATGTGACACCGTTCTTTCATGTCTTAAAGAGTGGGAAAATTTATCCTACCATGAAAACATTCATCTCCTTGAGATATTATTGCAGCATGTGAACACATTCAAGGTGAATCTGAGCTTGGAGGATGTTGATTACAAGTTTATTTTGATCATTTGGCAAGAATCATTCATACTCCCACTTTGTTGTCTAGAGAAATGGTTGCCGCTATGCATTTTCAAAATTTCAGCTTTTGGTTTGTCCATGTAAGAATTCTTCACCCTTCATTGGATTTTTCCACATGAACTCTTGTTTTGCATTGATGGACCATTCTAAAATGGTGGGAACAAGTTGGTTTTGAATATACTCCAAAATTATTGCAAACTTTCGCCATGTTCCGAAAAAATTTCTTCAATGCAAATCAGCTCATTTTTTTCCTGATATCTTCTTCCATGGTAGAGGTGTTGTCTTCAAAACTGGAGATGTCCAAAGGAGATTCAAAAAAAATTCTTATTTTGCACTCATGAACTTATTTTCACGATGTGGAAGAAAAATACATGTTTTGATGTCCATTCTCATCAATGCCAACTCCTTTTCAACACTGATTTAAGTATGATTTCAATTTAGGTTTATTATAATCTTGAACCTTACTATTGTATTCTAGTTAGGATAATGATAAGATACACGGACATCATGATTACTATTGTGTTCGATTGTTATTTTGAGTGTACGGTTATATTGTGGACATTGATGTACATTACTATATATGATTTGATTAGCGTATTTGATAGACAATATGGATGTGTTAGAATTTTGACAGGATGTGATTTATATGATCAATTATATGCATGGATTGACATAACAGTAATTGATGATCTATTACTACTACTTTACGGACACATTGAAATTGATATATAGATGTTACTAGATGATCCATTGGTTTTGTGATCTTATTGCAAATTGATGAATTAGTAGAATCGAAATGTTAGAAATTTTAACATGTTACTAGATGATCCAATTGGTTTTGTGATCTTATTGCAAATTGATGAATTAGTAGAATCAAAATGTTGAAAATTTCAACAAGCGGGAATTACTTGGTTTTAGCAATGGTTTAGCTATTCTATTTGATGATGTGAATTGATATGTAAATATATATTTTTATTATCTCATTGTTGTTAATGTGGCCACAAGGCCATAAAGGTATTGTTTTGATTTTTATAGGAATTTTTAGCACAACAAACAAAAGGGGATAGGAGACCAACACTTTGAAGGAATTTGGGGTATCAATGATAGGTCACCTTGGTAACTAGTGTAAATGTTTGATGTTATTGTTTTTAGTTTGTTATGAGGTCCCCATTGGTGGGTGACCTCAAATGTGACCTTAGGTAAATTGTGGGTTTCTCTTTTTTGTTTTATTTATTAGTGAGTAATTGTATTTTGTTATTATTGTGATTCAATTTTATTATTATTGTTAAGTACTCCATTTAAGTTAATTAGACTTGATTAATTAGTGTAAATTAGGATGTGACAAAAGGGGGTAATTAATGTGAGTAGGTGTTCTTGGTTTGTGTTGGATTTGAAAGAATTTAATTACTTTTGAGTGTGGTGCACTCAACCTTACATGTAAATTTCGGATTTTGACTTTCAAGCCAATTTTGGAGGCTTGTGGGACAAGTTAAGCTTGTCCCACACCTCTTAAATTCACCCACCCACTATGCCTATGATGTGAGGGGATTATTTTAGGCCTTTTGTGTGTTTTAATGGAGAAAAAGAGAAATTAATTGCACTTTTCTTAAAATAGTCTATAATTGTGTCCTTTAGGGGTGTGGGTTTGAGTTGGAGTTTATAAGAGGGTTTTCATTCCCTCAACCAAAAATTTATTGTGCTTTGGAGATTGGCTTTGAACTTGTGATTTGGAATGGAGGAGAAATGATGTAGCATCCCACATGGAGCCACATCACATCTCTCTCCTCTCTTTCTATTTATTTTAATTTGTTGTAGATCTTCATCATCCTTGAGATATTTTTGTAGCATGGGAACATGTTCAAGGTGAATCTAAGCTTGGAGGATGGTGAGTGTAGTCTGATTTTGGATCATTTGGAAAGAATCATGCATACTCCCACTTTGTTTTCTAGAGAAATGGTTTCCAATATGAATTTGTTTGGAGTGCATCTTGATATCATTTTCAAAATTGTAGCTTTTGGTTTGTCCATGTAAGAATTATTCACCATTCATTGGATTTTTCCATATGAACTCTTGTTTTGCATTGATGGACCATTTTGAAATCATGGGAACAAGTTGTCTTTGAATATACTCCAAACATTTCTACAAATTTTCGCCATGTTCCAAACAACTTTCTTCAATGAAAATCAACTCAATGTTTTCCCTATTATCTTCTTCCATGGCGGAGGTGTTGTCTTCAAAATTGGATATGTCCAAAGGAGATTCACGAATTTTTCTTCTTTTGCACTCATGAACTTCTTCACACGATGTGGAAGAAAAATGCATGCTTTCATGTCCATTCTCATCAACCGAAGTATTAGAGAAGTCATCAACCTTATCCAACTACTCCATCTCAACATCAAAAATTAGTGCACCAAAATAGGAAGCACAAATTGAATCATACCTATCTTGTATATCCATAAAATAGGTTAAGAGTTCAAGGCTTAGTTAAACATTTTTAGTTTCTTCCACATCCTTTAAGATATCTTATACAGATAGTTCTTCTGAAATTTCCATAGGCTCATTTTTATCTTCATTGGAAGAATATTCTTGTTGTTCCTCTAGGAGATGGTTAAAAATATGATCCATATGGGCCCATGATTCATTTGAAACATTCTTGTTCACCTCTTCCATGATTTGTGTTGCCAAAGATTCACTTTCTTGCAAACATGGGCATACTTTATTCATGACACCTACTGATAAGGAGAAGATGTCCAAGCTTCATGGGAAGGGAAATCCTTCAAGATCAAAATCCATATCATATTCTTCTTAGTAAGAATCGAAGAAATGTGATGGAGTAGTAGTATGAGAATAATTTTCAGCTACATCTTGACCATCCATTATTGAATCTTCTTGCTCAGTGAAAGATGAAAGGCTATGTTTTCACTGTGATGATGATTCTGCTCCCCGAGTGAGTAGAGGTTGTGTTTAAATTATTCGTTCTCCTTGGATTTGAAAAGAGAGGGGATTCTTCCATTTGATCATCCATGATTGCATCGAGAAGAGATTTTAATTTTTGACTTCCTCCATTTGTTTATGAAACATTTCTACATCACTTGAATCAAAATAGGAGGGAAGATTATCTATGACCATATTGAATTCATCATCTTTGGACCATGATGTCGGTGACTTTCTTACACTTTTTCACATCTCTCCATTTCATCATTAATTGAAAGATCAAAACTTGAAAAGAGATCATTCATGTTTACTTTGAATTGGCTATCTTCTTCATCATTGGTGGAGTCTTCAAAGAGCATTGGATCATCCATTATGCAGCAAGGATATTCCTTTATTGAATATATTATTCCCCCTATGGGATGTGACTCAAGCTAAATGGAATTTTTGAATGATGATTCTATCTTCATCTCTTCTACTTCTTACTCCATGATGTTGCTTTGGCTTCCATCCGGAGGTTCCATAATAAGATCTTCTTTAGAAGCATCCAAGAGTATTTTGCAAATGGAAACATCATAGTATGGAAAGAAATCCAAGTCTTATTCTATAGGTCGTGTCTCGTCTTCTTCCTCCATTTGATGCGAGCTTCAAGATGTTGATATCTTCTCTCTAGAGCTAAAGCGTACATCCAAATTTCATCAAAGACTTCGGGGTGATAATTTCTTTCTATTATGCTTTTAAGCCTTTCTACATATTCTCTTTTCAAAATATTAATTTCTTCATCACCGTATGCAATGAATTCATCTAGAGAATGATAGAAGAAGGAAAACACTCTCAATTTTGTAGTGAGTTATGTAAGATTACACAAATTATCTTCTGGATCTTGCACCATCCTATCTTTTGTCATCTTCCTCAATGCTGATTTTATCTTCATCGGAAGGCTCCATGATAGGATTTTATTTAACGACATTCAATAAACTTTCAGGTATGAAAACCTTATGGTACAAATGATCTTTTGGATCTTCATCTATAGGCTAACTCTCCTCTTCTTCTTCCTAAATATGGGCTACTTCAAGCTACTCATTCATATCATTCAAGAATTTGGCATATTCTCAAGCTTCCCACCTTATCTTATGTCTCCTTTGAATCCATTTACCTTCATCAATGACACGTTCTTTCTTCTTTACTTTTTCAACACTAGTCTGGAACCATGACTTATCAACAATGTTATTTTCTAGGAAGACATCTTCTTCTTCTTCATCACATCATTGGTACTTCGCTCCAATATGGAAATTTCTTCATGATGAGGGGAAAAAAATGTGAAAGGGGTTCATTCCTTAATGGAGTTGCCTTAAAAAATGATTATCCTATGAAATCTTTTTTTTTTTTTTTATTTTGATATTTATGTTTTTGAATTTTTTTAACTTGAGGTCATATTTTGGGTGTAGATGCTGCTAAATCTACCCCGTGATGGGTGCCAAAAAACTGTTGGTGAGAAAATTTGTAAGGGAAAAATTGGTGGTTATCTTGCCAACACTGGGAGTCTAAGTCACTCTACGTAACTAGTGCAACTATCGTATATGCATGCGTGAGAGAAAGTGAGTTTTCTCTTGGTGGCCTTATGGCAGAGGATCCAACAAGGGCACTCCATTGACCATGTAGTAAATCTAGCAATGTCTTGCTAGGGAATAATATTTCTAAAGAGTGGGAAAGGGGAGTGAGACCAAAGGTAGGAGAAATAATGTTGCGGTAGAAAATTAGATTCCTGCACACACTAGTTATAAATTTCATCACATGCACTAAAATTAGGAAGAAATATTGCTACAAACAACAACAAGACCAATTAGAGTTTAATGAAATAAAATTATCATTAAACCCCTCGTCAAAAAAGGCTTGAAAATATTTATATTTGTATTGATGATCAAGAAGAAATTGTACATAGTATAACAATGGGAGACATTTCAAATAGGGGAAAAGTGGCTAACTCTTTTCACTCACAAGTGAGAAAAATATCTCTCATGACCTTACAAGAATATAAGCGGTGAGAAGAATTTCGAATTAGAAGAATCCCTTAGAATGAGTAGATCATTACAATTTATAGTAATCTAAATTGTCCTTTAACCTCCCTCATATGACTCTTCGTTTCCATATTCCATTCGTGACATTTCATTTTCCATAAATTAAGTATTTCTCTTATAGTTTTGAGAGAATTCTTTTTACAAATTTAAAATAGGTCACTTAAGTGAAAAGACAATATACAATGATGACACATAATGAAGAATTAGAATGGATAGATAAAGTAGAGAGGGAAAGAGTGGAGAGGGAAGGGAAGGAGGGGGAAACACTCATCTTGATGAAATACTTTGAATGTATTGATGTATCCATGAAATTTGAGTGAGGATTTATGCCACCGGTGATCCTCTACACTCGATGAAGGTTACTTCCTTGAATAATTTTGAATCGCTTTCCCAATCTAGTGATGACCACTAAATCTATGATGCATGGACATCCTGGACCATAGAATGAGTGATTAGAAAGACTGTTATGATGTTTACCATTGTAAGCTTGAGATGAAAACATATAATTCCCATGATTACCCTCCTTGAAATTTGGTTGATGAACTCATTCTGACCAATGCACTTTGGATCACTTAGTTCCTTAAGTGATGAAGATGAATTCACATGATGTGCCTTATGATGTCTTGCTTTACTTTTGTAAACCATCAGTACTCAAGATTATGCTTCAAGACCTCATTAAAGTTTTCATTCCTACTTTTAAACTCATGAAACCATCTCATTATCTAAAATGGAGTTAGAAAACTAGCAAGTTGAGTGAAAATGAAATGATATGTAATTTTCCACTTTGAAATGAAAACTTGCTATTTTTAGAATATGAGCCCGTGCTCTGCTATTCCGGGGCATATCACCTGTCTTGTCCCAGATTTCACCTTCTAAACCATCTACCATATTCCAAACTCCTCTGTTCTTTAGATATTGCTATTTTTAGCACATTTCTATTTTTAGCATGTTGTTATTTGGGGACCTGCTATTTTGGGAAGAATTTGTTCTGTCTTACTTTCCATTTTACCCCTTTTCTGATTGTCCTAATTGATCAAACTTGTAATTAAATGGGACTCATCATTTATAGCATGTGAGCAAGTATAATAGATGTTATTTTTATTAAGTTGTTAAAATGACCTCTTTTTGCGATGGGAAAAGTGGTTTTTGATTCGGCTCTTTGTCACGAACTCGTGCTCCAATTTTCATCATGATTCACTTTCCAAAAAGCTTAGAAATGAAAATGAAAATTTATGTCTAGTAAGAGATTTGGGTATGGAGCTACTAGGAAGAATACTGATAAAAATCAGTCCTTCGTATCTTGAGAAACTAGAAACTTCATCATGCAAAAACTAGTTTGAGAGAAACTAGATTTTTTAGAGACCCTTCCTTTGAATTTCGATGATTCCGCCCACCAAATCTTTGAGAATTTGATTTTATTTTCAAAGAGGGAATAATTCTGATAAAAAAATAGCCCTCCATATCCCTAAAAAAACAGGGACTTCCTGGCACAAAAACTAGTTCACGTGAAACTAGATTTTTCAATGATCATTCCCTCTAATTTTCATGCGATTTCACCCACTGGAACCCTGAGAAGTTGAGAGGTAGCTCACTGATTTTTTCCACTACTTGTGTCATGTCAGCTATTAATGGAGCTTGAAAGTTTTAGGTCTAGTTTTTATCTCTTTTCATGATGGAATAAATTCTATTACGAAAGGTTTTTTCTTTTTGTCTCATTGGTAAAATTTCTCTTCAATCTGATTGTCGATTTGACGGGAATTTGAACTTTGTTCTTCATGGAGCCGGAAGTGAAATTTATTCACTGTGAGCATTCCTTTCTACAATTGGGAGGTTTTAAGGTGAGTTTTTAATGGCATTTGATGGTTAAGAACTCAACAAAAGGATAAGTGCACCAAGTTGGGGACAATTAAGTGGACATCAAATCCTCGAATTTTACATTAAAAACAACAAAACATCAAATTTAGTCTTCTCATGGACTTGAACCATGCCGAAAAGTAAAAAATATGTCATAATAATGGTACCATCACGTAGGGGAGACTATTATCTTTATAGAAATACTGATTTTAAAGTGAATACAATAGGATAAATGTCATTTGTTAATTTTTTACTAATAGTAGGTCTTTAAGACACTTTTTCCCATGAATGTTTATGTCTACGTTTAAGATTGCAAATTTTGTTTCACTTATCGAATGTGATAAAAATTATACCATCCCAATCATGGTAAAATTATATACATGTTCAAAAAAATAATTATTTAATTTAAATATTTTTTGATGAAGTTATAGGGCAGTAAACAGAAAGTGCTCTGCTTTCTTTATGTTTTCATACCACTTTCATGAAAAAAAATCATAAAAATAAAATATTGCTAAAAAAATACAAAATAAAATCTATCCCAAGATAGATAGCGGCATCTAACTTCTCACCAAAGGAGAAAAATATATATCAATTTTTGTCATCCAAATGGGTCAAAGCACAATAAAATCCAACCATTATACACATGGGCAATTTTCGGACTAAAACCATACACATCTTAAATGTTGTATTTAGGTATTTTAAAAATACTTTTTCTTAATTTTATTCAAGTCATTAAAAGAGGAATGACTTCCTCGTGGTGGTTCTCTTTTTATGTAAATTTTTTTTTCAGAAATATATGTTTAAGATTTGTGTTTAATATAGCTAAAATTGTCCATTATTAAAAAGAATTAGTATTTTAGAAACTAGATTCTATTTTTCAAATTGGGTTGATACAATTGATTGTCGATTCATATAAAAATAATTATTTCTAATTTTTAGTGTAAATTTTTGTAATTTTATTCATTCGCTAATAATCCTTTTGGCATAAAATTATCCTCCAACTTGATATTATGTTGTTATTCGCGTGAAGGGGGTTCAATATAACCTTAAATCGCGCCTAACTCCACTTTCTATTCGCGCAAGCATGGGTGACCCCATTTTTTCTTCATCCTACGTCCCCGAAGGGGTTCACGCGAAGGGGGTGTTCGCCAACTTCTTACTGGGCAAACTTACCCAACAAATGGTTCTTCATTTTCATATAAAAATAATTATTTCTAATTTTTAGTGTATGTATTGCTTAATAATCCCTACAACTTGATATTATGTTTTATTTGCAAGATATCTTCAAATATTCATTTTACGGAAGTGAGGATTTTAAGATGATTTCTCCATTTCTCTCTTTCATTCTTCAATCCTTGAGCTCTGATAATCAATATTTGTAATGAAATTACTTGTATAATTAAGATTATGAGCAGAAATAAAATACAAAATAACACATTATTTCAAAATAATGATCTCAATATCCAATTATAAAAGCTTTTCCACTTCGAGGGGATTTAAGATGATTTCAAAATAACATTCTTCAATCATTATTTGGATAAAATATAATGCAACCTCCAAACCATAGAATAAGACTCAAATGCTCCAATGATCATGAACTAATACCTACAATCCCCTATATATACTATTCATATCTTATGGCCATCACCAAGGCCAACCAACTAAGCATGAGAAAGTATAAATGATATAAAAGGATATTATGCTAAGCCACAAGTGGCTACTCATATCCTAATATAAGCAATAGGTTTAGGGAGTAGCAATATTTCTTAAAATACCTGTGGTTTCTATGTTTTTGAGGATGTGGTTTTTGTGGTTGATCTAGTTCAAGGTTCATCAATGGTGGACTAAGGTGTTCTCTACAACTTTTCTTCTAGCAGTGAGAAGCAACAAGAAGCAACAAGAAACAACTAGCAGTTAAAAAAATTCAATTTTTTGTGTTTGAGTTGGGCACATTTTTTGTCCTTGATGTCCCTCACCTCAAACAGACGTGATGGACATCAAATTCCATGGTGGTCCTGGAGCTTACATGTGGCGAGATCCGATGATAGGGAATTTGAGCTCCAAATTACACCTTAAGGTTGAACTGAAAATCCTAATGGTCGTATGGGCTTCCAAAGGTCACATGGGGGTTGGGAAAATTTTTCCAAGGTTGATTTTTCTGAGCCTTAGGGATGTTGGGGACATAAAATCCCACTAGGCTTCTAGAGCTGACATGTGTCCTCCCAAAATTTGGCTAAGTCTTGAACTTGCTCCAAGAGGAAAACTTGCGACGATGATAACTTGAGCTCATGATGCATGTTTTCAGAAATTTTTATATGATAATGACTAGAAATGGAATTTTGAATCCAATGGAGGGAGTTTGATTTCTTTAATATTCTATCTGATCTATAAAAAATAGGATTTTATATTTGGTACTCCACATGTACATGAGAAAAATTGCCTGCAGACTTGATGCACAAAAGTGTTGTGAAAAATATGATTTCACCATCTTGTACGACTTGGAATTATATTTCTGGAGATGTTTTGGTGTTCTCCTAACTCCATCAAAATCTCTTGAAATCACATTTCAAAGCTCAACATTTGTGTTAGCTTGTGCACTGACTATGCCTATGAACCCTAATTTAGACAAAACTACCCCAACCTCTTCGAGCCCTTTTAGAATGTTCCTAAATCATATTCATGATGTACCAAGACCTTAGAGTCAACTCCACATTCATTTTGGTTCTTATGTTTTGTTCCATGGGGTTGCTTCATTCCTAGGAAGGCCAGTGATAGCCCTTCCCACACTTGCATGTAGCTCACAATTTTAAAGGAATTCCTAAATTACCTAGGGGATGAATGTAATTTCCTAAATCACATAGGGGGGGTAAGACAACATTAATTGAGAGGTCACTTGGATTGACTTGACAGACCCATGTTGTCTTGGAATGACAAGACTTGAAAAAATTAACACAAGGGTATAGTTTTCATGCTCGGAAATTGTTAATTTCCTTTTTGCACATCTGCATGACAACAATTATGTAGGAATTTATCTCTTGTTAAAAAAATATAAATCTTGTGGTGGTGTTTCATGACTTGATCAATGGTTTGGGATATGTTCTCATCCTTCATGGAAAGGAGGTTACACTAGTCATGTCTTTTTACAAAATAGGTTGAAAGGAAGAATTTAATTCTTAGAGCATTCCCATAATATATTTTAGAAGTAGGATCCTCATGAAAATAATGTTCCTCATCTCCAAATCATCACTTCTCTCTCTTTTTCTCTTCCACCTCTCTCTACATTCTAATTCTTCCTTGAGAATATAATGTTTTTCTTTGTTGTCTTATTCACTTGCGTAACCTTTGAATTTCCATTGTAAAATTTACTTTTGATAAAAAATAAAAGGATTTAATTTCACTCTTAAATGAATATGAAAGGTAATATGTGGTGGGAAGATGAAAATTCAACATGAGGGGTGGTGAAAATGCATTATTGTAAAACTAGGAAATGGGATGGCTTCTCCATTCCAAGGGGTTTATAGATTTTTTTCTCCTACGAAAAGAAAAGGGATATTTTTTCTATTTTCTTATGTACGCTCTTTTATTTCCTAAATTAAAATTTGTAATAATTGTTAGCTTGAATAACCAAGAAAGATCTTTGTATATTTGAGGAATAAATTAAACGAACTTTGTGTCTTTTATTTGTTAATATTATTATTTATCATAAGGTTGTATTTTTCCTATTATATGTGGACATACTATGGTTCATGTATGTGACATTTTGAGTGGTTATTCAATACATTATCCCTTCTTATCTATATTTGTATCTCCCCTTAACCTCTCTCCAAGATAATTCCTACCTTGAAATGTATACAAGAAATTTGACATAGGTTTAGTGGATTATTCCTTTGTGATTCCCAACCTAATAAATGACAAAAATTTAAGTTCTCCTACATTCAATAAATATAAGCCTCTTCATTTTTAAGACAAGGGACCTAATCCAAGAATTTTGGAGAAAATGGATAATTCTCCCTGTAATTATTTTTTCCAACACCTTTATAATATCATTACTAAGATATAATTGTTAATTTTATGTTATTTAAAGAGAATAGACATTATAATTAAATTCACCACCGAGAATCTAAATGAGTAAGAGAATAATGAATTTGAGTTAATATTAATCAATTATTTTTTATTTTTTGATAAATTTAAATAGGATTCCAAATGAAAATGAAATAATATTAAAAATGTGAGCCAAAAATATAAATATAGAAAAGTGACAAGTGGTTAGTAATATTAAAGTGGACTTTAAAAGGAAGGCACACACACTAGATATTGTGTTTTCTTGTTCTTAGTATAATAAAGAATAATATAACTTTATTATGGTTTTATTTAATAGATCATTAGTACCATTTATTCAATTTCTATGATATTCTACTTAAATTGGGCCTTAATATGCCACACTATTTTTGGGTGATGCAAAAGGCCTTTCTCAACAATGAATCAAGACGAGGTGGATCTGTTGCAAAGAGAGAATCAATGATGTTCTTAACTTTTGAAGTTTTCTTCTCAATGCAGCAATGGCCACCACATTTTCATACCTGAAATTCTATTCGAAAAAACCAATACATTTGCAAACACTAACAAATGTCCTTTCCGTAACATTTATCTTAAGAATGTGTTGTTTGTATTAACAAAACCACAAAAGAGAGCCCTCAATTAGAAAAATAATTTTATAGCTCTTTGAGTGAGTGTGAGGAGGGTTTATCCACCCATTATATAGTCAATATGACTATAGAATATTTAACTAATTGGTAATCAATCGCTGCAATCACGTTGGAGCCTACCAGATTGTTTGTGTCCCCGCATTCCAAAGTCCGGAAAAGAAGAAGTCCTCATTAGAAAACTCATTTGGGTCATAACAACCTATTTAGTAACACTTTTCAATCATATCTAACATATGTTACTAATTCTTCACCTCCATACATTAAATTAGAAATTACATGTGGCATGTGTGATGGAAATGATGAAGGAATACAAATAGAGAAATTAAGTGGAAGGTGTAAGGGGAATGATATGCGGAATGCATGAGATCATCATGCTAGGTGGTGTGGTGGAAAAAATTGGGGGAAATATAAGAGGGATTATAGTGGAAAGTGGATACTTGTTAAAGCGTGGATATAGATATTTTATGTTGGATAAGATGATTAAATTGAACTTGGATGTGTGTATAATCCATTTTTCATTACAAGGATTATAATTTTATATAAAAGAAAATGTTTGTTAATTGTGATAGAAGACATGTATATTGTTTAGGGAAACATATATGCTTTTGATGTGATGGAATGTCAATGTGTGGACCATTTTAAGTGGTGTTTTTCTATGGCTGGCTTTAGAGATAAGAGGAATGGGAATATTCAAAGGGTTAATAACAACCTAAGAATACCTACATACTTTTAAAATTTCATGAAGAAAAAGAAGGAAGATATGGCGGTGTAGTCGAGACATTGTATACCATGTCCATAATAATGCTTATTGAACAATTGATAAGGCCATCTTCAACCCAAAATTTTTTTGTAGGAATTAATTTTTCATTTTTAAAAGAAAAATTTTATATTCCAATTATTCTTCATTAGGATGTGGAGATTTGAATTGCCTAATGAGTTTTTCAAGTGAAGGGGCCATTATGGAGTTCAAATATTTCATCATGTTCACGTTGTGGTTATCAACAAGTTTGTTCTTATGGAACAAATGAGTAGTATAATGGAAAGATCTGACTTATTGTGCAGAAATACTTACATCACTACGCAGACATGAGTGTTTCCTAATATTCAATTTGTGGATTTCATCCTGAATGTTGACATCATCTTTTGAATTTGTCATGCATAGAGGGGTACATCATTGACATGTTGAAATTGGCCAAGGTCTTTGAGAAGAATAATGAATACGTCACAAAAAAATGTTTTTTGAAGTGGGGAAAACTTCATGTAGCTAATAGTTGAACTTCACAAGTAATTTGGGCCCAATGAAACTTATTTCATCAACGAGAATTGTTATCCAAAATTCACCCTTCAAAGTAATCTTGGATAACCTACATCATTTCTTCTAGCTTGAGCAAGTACAATTGGTCTAAAGACAAAAAAATCAGATTTTAGGGGTCCCTTTGGTTTCTCTCTAACTTCCCCATCTAGAGAAAAATCCAAGAAGTTGAAAAATTGCAAAAGATGTAAAAATTCGGCTTGTGCTAGTGTTGTGCAAAAAAATCAGGTTTTTAGAGCCCTAGCCCCACAAGTTCACATAGGATAGTTGGGACCTGCATGGATGAAATGGCCAATTTGCAAAGTAATCAGCAAAATCAAGTTTCTAGAGCCCAGGCTGCACAAGTACGCGCGGGACATTCGGGACTTGAAAACCTAAAATCACCCCAGGTAGTTCAAATCGACAAAGTCGGGTATATTTTATCCACATGGTCCATGGGAAATTGGGACATGGGGGACCCACAGAGATGAAAAGACTACATTCCTTTGTTTTGTGGAAAATTTAGGTTGAAACAGTCTAGGCAGCAGAGGTACGCGCAGGACATGTGGGACCCGAAAAGGCCGTAGTCAAAGGGAGATATGGCAAAAGCGGAGGTCAACGGACCTCACGGACTGGTCAATGCAGGGAAATCAAAACCTGATTTTTCTGTGGAAGGAGGCTTGTGGGTGGAGTGGATATTTTTGTCTAGGAAATCCAGGACACCAGGACCTAAAATGGTCGATATGTGCACATGCACGCAATGAAAATTCTATGTTTGACCCTCCCAAACTTCAAACGGCCATAACTGTTGACCCCGAGCTTTGATTTTCACAAAATTTGAATTCTTAGAGTGGGGACGATATATAATTTTGATGAGGGTAGATATATAAAAATAAAGAAACATCTTCAGCTCCACTCAATTAAAAACCAAGTCCCATCAAATGACAAAAATGCCTAGTAGATGCAAAATAGTGCATGCGCATTCGGAAGGCCATAACTTTTGCATTTCTTAACAAAAACACACAAAATTTATACCGTTGGAATCATGGTTCCAAGCCCAAAGCATAAAAATAAATAAATTCATAATTTGATGAAAGATTAATGGGGATTTTGTAGAAACATTCCAAGATTTAGAACAATGTTTTATTTGGTAGTTGGGATGCATTCAATGGAGCATGGGCTGACATTTCTCATGCTACAAGTCATGGGACAATATGGGGATCCTTTTGAAAGAAAATAACATAATTTCACTTCATTTAATACATCTTGCAAGTGGTTGAAGGAAATATTTTGACATTTTCACTTCCCCCTTTCTCTCTTCTCTTAGAAATCTATAAATCGAGTGTTGGGCTCATTGTAAGGGAGATAGTTTTTAGTAGAAAAACTCACAATTTTTTTGTGTGAATCCAATGTGTTGTATGCCCTTGTAGTGGACTCCTTTCATGGTGATCCAGGCTTGTATTCTGTAATAGATTGAACTGTGCATATCAATAGAAGCAATAGATGTAAGTTTGTGGATGTATCTTCCCATGCTTTGTGTTTGTTTGCATTCCTCTTGCCCTTTCAATCTCATTGCATATATATTATGTCTATCTTATGTTGTTGCAGGGATCCATTATCATTGTGTGTGCATGAAATATTATTGTGAATGTAGTTGCTAGATTGTGGAGAACTGTTATCACCCCTTCTAGTTTACATTTTTCTTCTACTTTTCACACATTGGAAGACTACTCTCACACTCTCCTTTTCTGGTGTATCACCGCTTTAGTGTAGGCTTTGTTTTTATGCACTCTCTCCCCTATTCCCTTGGAAAGTTAGATTAGGATAGATAGTTTTTCCTGCATTAGAGTAGATTGTGGTAGGTATTTTAGGAGCAAGAACCAACTTTATCTAGAGGTCTATCTCAAGAAGCAAGTCTCATGACTTGGAGATAGTACCCATGTTATCTAATCACACGGTGAGCTCAAGCACACATACTTGTGAAAACCATAGGGTGTTTTGATTTATTGATAACAAGAATATACTAAACATGTTTGTGGATATATTGAAAGATGATAGTTTTTTTCCTTCAAGTGTGGTTTGATATAATTAATTGGAAAACATAGAGAAGCATGTATAGTAGAGGAAGAAATGTTGAACTAAACTACTATAGTTTTAAGTTATAAGAGAGGATACTTATTTGAATGGTAAATAGTTGAACCAAAAATCCTATTGATGAAAATATTTAAATAAATAAAAATGATCTAACTAATGTTGTTGAACCCAATATGAAGGAAAATAGTAAAAACAATTATCCTAGATTAAAATTTATTTGGTGGGTACTTGTGACCGTCAAATTAAAACTCTAATTATTTGTGTCACATTTTTTATTGGTTATCTATGTGCATCACAATAGATTAGTAAATTTGACTTTGTAATTCTTAAATGTCATCAACATTTCATTTAAACGTTGCATTTTGTACGATACAATGTACCCATTTCTAGTTTTTTCGCCTATCAAAGCAATCCACCTTGAAAGGCTAAGAATAGAGCACCTGAATTTTTTTCTCTAGGTTCTTAAACCATATGCCATCATAATGTAATCTGTAATAGCTGAACTATCCCAAATAGGAATAAAATGGTTAGAAAGATTCTAACAATGATAACAATACTCATTACATATGGGAACCATACTGGTAAATTTAAATATGATAGAAATTAGAAGAAATGGGACCCTCTTTGAGAACTTCACATTTTATACACCATGGAGGGTTCGATTTATAGCGTGAATAGTCATTCTCCGATTGCTTTATGTATGTAAATGATATTTAGTTATAGATGATTGTGATATACGACATGATTTTCCATACTATGCCAATTGAGAAAATGACACACCATATGGATTTTCCTTTTTTAGCACACAAAAAGGTCAATTTACCAATGGCCGCACTACTTTAAAATTTGTAGGTATATAAAATATATGAATTCTCTTTCTCCAAATTTTTAGGGTAAACTTTATGTTAGATATGACTACATTTCTTATCAATAATTCACAACATATGATCCACGAAAGTCCTTATTGGAAAACATGAATGAAAAGGGATGAAAGTGTACAATAATCATATATCGACTTAAAAGAATCAATATGTTTGCCTTCTATGTAAGTACCATAGTGGTCTGATGTAGACGATGATATAGTTGTGTCATAAGTTACAAGTTTTATCCCCTATAACTTACAGGACACCTTCAAAGGTGATATTATAAACACATGAAACTTAAATTGGTTGTCATGACAATATGATGGTAGATGTAAGAACATAACAACACATAAACACCCAACGTGCAATATATCAAGTGATTATCAATACTAGTGATATATAATAGAATCACGAACAAGGAGAAAGAAAATTAAATGATTCGGTTTTTGAATTGTAATTTATTATAAAAAAACATATACATTGATTTATGTAGCACAATATTAACAAATCCTAGTTGAACAATTCAATTTGACTCGGTAAATATTGCACTATTTTTCTTTTTCATAAAAAATAACAAATTAAAAAGACAAGGTATGTGTAGAAACAAAATCACACACTTACTACTATATACTATACCACCATGTATTTTGTTATATATATATGGATCTTGCGTAAGAAAAGTATTCTCTAATAACCAATCCTATAGTCTATCATGTTATCTTTTTGATCTTTATTGATTTTATCACACTTGTCACTCACATATATAATATTGGTCAGGTTCTGAGGATCCCTATATGTTAATCCTCACTCATTTTTAGATTTGGTCACTAACACCTAGGATTGGAGACTAGCGCTAGGTGCTCCTGTCCATCCCGGTTCCCATATATTGTTTATGTTTAATCTTATGTTTGACATTTGAAGTCATTATTTTTGGTTTTCCCTCTCATCTCCTGAGGTACTATTTGGCATGTCAGGTCATTCGTGTTGAAATTCTAACAAGAGATCCTTATATAAACAAAACATACATACCACTATAGGGGAGGGTATTTCTTATCAAGGGATAACTATCTACAAAGGTCAAGGGAGTGCATTTGGGAACATTAATCTACATACACATTGCATAGGAAGGGGATTACATTCTATTCCACCCACACATTTGCATATTATCTAGCTATTGCCAGCTATCTTAGCGTCATTGGTGTGAGGGAGACCTAGGTGAATTATTGCACATGCAAGCACATATAACTATATTGGAGTCCGAGATGTAGTGTAACTCTCGGTCTTATGTTCACCATTGTGAAAGATGAGGAAAATATGACCACTCATTTTACATCCTATATTTTTAGGATTTGATGTCTATTTGAGGGTATTGCGAGTCATTATTTCATTGCAGGTTTATAACACCTCCGATAATTATTGTGCGACCTAATAGTGACACAATGCGAATAAGTGAAAATCCCTAATGACACTATCAGAACCATATCCTAATATTTTCTATAGACTCAAGCATCTAAAATCAGTACTTGGGTACCCATGTCTCTTTCTAGTACCCCAATATATCCATTTCCACCTCTCTTTGCATTTTTATGTGAAACCATGTGATAGTATATGCTTCGTTTCATCATATTTTACAATCCGAATAAATAGAGGATAAAAAAAATTAATATAAGTGCCTCACCCCTCTAATTTTCTTTCATAGTTAATATTAAATAAATTATTTAGCAATAATATTTCATTGTGTACCATTTAGAGCAGTTCTTTTCCTTTAGATTTAAATAAAATATTGATATTTTATTAATCAATATATATTCATCATATTTTATTATTATATATTCACCAACCTTCATTACATATATAAGGGGATAACACCTTTTACTTATGCCTCTCAAATAGCGTATGACATCATTTCCACTCAACACATCATTTGATAAAACTTTTCCCTTTGGTAAACCTAAAGATAATTCAAATAATTTTTACCATGAAATGAAAAAGTGGTTGCTTCAACTTGGTTTCTAAATGTTTTTCGTATGTTCAATTATATATATTTTTATAATTGAGAAGATAAGGTAGTTTTGAATTTATCTACAATTTTTTTACAACATAGTTTTAGCATGTTAAAAGAGGTTCATGTTACGCTATTGATGCTTGTTATATTTGTTTTCACCCTTTTTTAATTTTTGATTAAGATTTACACATAATGAAAAGGGAATGAAATAGATAATGAAAGGTGTTACTCTAATTAATCAACTTCCAATATTAAACCTTCAATATCATAATAATGTATTAATATTTGCAAATAATATACATGATACAATACAAGTTCACAAACACAAGGGATTGAATGCACCTAATGAATTACATATGGTTCTGGACTGATTTTGGTTATCCGAATGATGGATACAAATATCTATACCTAATAATACCTCTATACTCAAAATATGACCTCAAGATTATCCTAGGAAAGATTAAACAATAAGGGCATGAACGTTTGTATAGTCTTGACCTATTTATATGGTTTTGACCCTACTTATAACTATGATTAGTATATTTCTTGTTTTTTCACTTTTTTAATATCTTCATTTATTTCTATCACATAGTATTAGTCATACTATGAGGGCATCTAGATGCTCTACTCAATCATTCAAGACCTAACCATGGATGAGAAGTCATATAATTCAACAAACATTAGATGTGTTGTGGATACTTTATGCACTACAGAGAGACTATTCAAAAGAGACCTCAAACCAAACCTATTTATCCAACTAGAATGGGATATTAGCTATAGTGTAATCATATTTTTACATCATTTATTTTAAAAATATTGAATTGAGTTTCTCTCTTACAAATCTAATTGAGTCAGTGATTTTGAGTGCTTATAAATGTGGGAAGAATTCCTACTAGACATGGTGGGAAGCTTCAATATTGTAGATGGTTCTACCCTAATGAATGCATATATTTTTACACACTATTTAAATTCACTTCATCTTGATCAATTTCTATTATGGAAACTATTTTATGAGATGAAAACTCTATATTTTTTTATGTTTATTTACATACTTTTCTATATATAGTTATCTAACATATTATTTTTTTAAATTTATTGTTGTCAAGTATTTCAAAAGAAAAATCATTTCAATATAGAAATTTTTATTGAATAAAAAATTAACATAAAATAAACTAATATAACTGTCATGATAGTTGAGTAGTGTTAAACCTAATCCTATATGAAAAATAATATATGTATATTTATATTAGTATAACCGTGAAAAAATTAAAAAAGAAGAGAAACTAATAAAACATGAAAAACTCTTTTGGTTAATATGTGTTTAAAACATCCAAGGTCTAAATGGAAACTCCAAGTAGAGAATCATCAAGGAGTTACATGATTCTAGTAGTCCTAGTATTTTTATTTTGCAGGAAACTAAGATGAAAGCTAAGATCCTTGAAACTAATAAAAAGAGTTTTTGGGAAAACTCTGAAATGGCGGTGGTAGACTCTCAGGGAGCCTCTGGAGGTCTAGCTACTCTTTGGGATAAAAGGCACTGTACTGGTATGGTTCTTAATGCTAGCACTAATCATCTTGCTATCAAATTTCTTGCTATTGAGAACAATGGTGAATGGATCCTTTCTAACATCTATGCCCCTAATACGGTTAGTGGGAGATGAAAACTTTGGACTGATCTTAATTATTATGGATGATTTTAACTCTCCTCTAAATCCAGGTGAAAAATATGGAGGAATCTCCAGCTTTTCTATAGGTATGGAGGATTTTGCTGATTTTATTGCTGAACTTAATCTCTTAGATGTGGATCTCCATGGGAATAAATACACTTGGAATAATAGAAGGTTGGGAAAAGATCTTATCCAGGTTAGATTGGATAGAGCCCTGATTTCTGCTAGCTGGATTCTCAGTCAAGACTTCCACCTCTCTTCCTTGCCCAAAATTGGATCGGACCACAATCTGATTGCTTTAAATCTTCTCAATTGGACTAAACCCATCAGAAGCTCATTCAAATTTGAAAAGATGTGGATGGAGCATGAAAACATCTATGACAAAATTAAAGAATGGTGGGGTTGGAATGGTGAAGGCACTGCTCAATTTAGATTGATTCAAAAGCTCAAAAATGTTAAAAAGCAAGTTAAAATCTGGAATAAAAGCATTTTTGGCAATGTGTTTGATAATAAAAAGAAGTTAAAACAAAATCTCTAGGATTTGGAAATCAAAATGGATACAATGGGGAGATCCATTGAAGACCAAACTAATGAAAAGAATATTCTTTCAGAGCTACATACGATTTGCAGCAGAGAAGAATCTTTATGGAGACTTAAGTCTAGAGCTATCTGGCTTAAAGAAGGAGATAGGAATACAAAGTTTTTTCATATGACCACTTTGAAGCACAAAGCTTGTAATAGGATCATGGAAGTGGCTAAAAGTAACGGAAATATTATAAAAGATCCCAATAGCATCAAGGAAGAAGCTCTAAATTTCTATAAAAAACTTCTTAATGAGAGGAATATCATCAATGTTGAGGCTAATTCTTTTATGCTGGAGGCTATTCCCCAAGATAAAATTGAGGAGCAGAGATTTAAAAATATCACCAAAGCTATCATGCTTGAAGAGCTACAAAAAGTTGTGTTTACTTTAGAAGGCGATAAGATTCCAGGCCCGGATGGCTTATCCTTTAATTTTTTCCTGAAATTTTGGGAAATTTGTTTAGATGATCTTCTCAGAGCGGTGAATGAATTCTACAGAACTGGAAATCTTTTGAAAGAGCTGAATAACACCCACATTGTGCTGGCCCCAAAAAAATGGATGCTAAAGACTTCAAATACTTTAGACCCATCAGCCTAGTGAATGCTATCTATAAAATTTTTACCAAAATTATTACTACCTGGCTTCAAGTCATTATGAATGATTTAATCTCAAGGCAACAGAGTGGATTCATTAAAGGCAAGATTATCCAAGATGGAGTGATTATGGTTCATGAGACCATACATTCTATGGAGAATAATAAAAAAGCAAATATGGTGCTTAAGCTCAATATGAATAAATCCTTTGACAAGGTTTCTTGGGTTTTTCTTGACAAAGTCTTAACTAAATTTGGTTTTCCAGACAAATTCAAAAAAATTATTAAGGCTTGTATCTCTATGGTCAGATTCTCAGTAGTGGTTAATGGTGAGCCAGTGGGTTTTTCACTAGTAGTAGAGGGCTAAGACAAGGGGACCCCATCTCCCCCCTACTCTTCATTCTTATGGCTGACAGTCTTAGTAGAACAATTGGTAAAGCAGTCAATGACGGTATTTTGAAAGGCTCAAAGCCCACTTCCATCAGCCAAGTTGTCTCCCATCAGCAATTTGCGGATGATACAATCCTCCTTCTATTGGCTTCCGTCATTGAAGCTAAGGCTACCAAGGCTATTTTATAGCTCTACGAATCTACTTCTGGGCAAGAGATCAATTATGATAAAAGATCCATTTTCTTCTTCAACACTCCTGAAGAAAGACAACTTAAAATTGCTAAAATTACAATGGTCAAAATAACTACACTTCCAACCACTTACTTGGGTCTTCCTCTCGGCACTAAAAAAGTCTCTAACAAGGTGTGGGATGATTTATTGGAGAGATTTCAAAAAAATGGCTGGTTGGAAAGGAGCCATTTTATCTAGTGTTGGTAAGTGCCTACTCATAAAAGTACTCTTCAAAATCTACCCATTTATATCATGTCACTCTACAAGATCCCCTCTTCCTTCAGAGAAAAGTTTGAGAGGATTCAGAAAAAATTCTTATGGCAGGGCATGGAGGAGAAGTTTAAATTTCACTTAGTTTCTTGGGATAAGGTTTGTACTCCAAAGTCTATGGGAGGACTGGGTATAAAAGACATCAAGAAAATGAATGAGGCTCTCATTGTGAAAATGGGCTGGAGAATGCTTTCAGAGAAACAACCCTGGATAGATTTAATTAAGGCTAAATACCTAAATCAACAAACTATCTTTTCTTTCCTGCAAGATGAGCACCTCCCCTATGGTTCCATTTTTTGGAACAATCTAGTAAAGAGCAGAAATTTCATTAAACAGGGCAGTAAATGGAAAGTGGGTGATGGTTGTGATATAAATTTCTGGGATGATAACTGGTTTAATGGCAGTCTTATGGACAGATTTGGGATGGTCAAGGATAGTCTTGTAAACAAGTATGGCACTAAAATCAAGGATTATATTGAGGGAAATGGCAACAGAAAGAAATGGAAAAAAATTTCTGTGGAGAGAGATGATCTGATCCAAAATATTTCCTCCCTTCAAGATCAGTTAGATCTTATTCCCTTAAGTCAGCTGGATACTAAGGATGAATTGGTTTGGAATAATTCTATTGATGGGGACTACTTTGTCAAAATTGGATATAATACTTTCTTCGACAAGTAGTCAAATTGAGTTCAAATGGAGTAGGATTTGGATGGCTGAGTTAACTCCTAAAATAAATTTCTTCCTTTGGCTGGCTCTCAGAGGCAGGATTCTTACCACTGACAACCTGATGAGAAAAGGTTTCATAATTCCTAATAGATGTCATCTTTGTAAAAAAGACTCTAAGGATATTAGTCATTTGTTTATCCATTGTGATTATGCTACCATAATATGGAGTTTTTCCCTCTCTAAATTTGAAGCTTTTTGGGTGGTGCCGAAGGATTTCAATCAGCTATGGATTCAATGGAGCCCACCCTATAAGCATTGTTTTGTCAGAAGGATATGGAATCTGGTTATTCCTCATATTATTTGGAGGATATGGAAAGATAGAAATGATATTATCTTTAGAAATAAAAATAAAAACTACAAGCTCAGTATTGGTAAAATTTCTAATGATATATCAAAGAGAATATTGCTAGATTTAAACCCCCCAAAAACAAGAGTTATTCAGAAAATGAAGAACATGTCTTATCCCACTGGCAGATAGGAGCTGGCAATAGCCGTAGTAATTCTGGTAATAGTATTGATAGATATTTGATTCAATGGCATCCTCCTAATTTTAACTGGTATAAGTTGAACTTTGATGGGGCCTCTAAGGGTAACCATGGGATTGTGGCAGGGGGAGAAGTTATCCAGGATCATAAAGGCAATCTGATCGCTACGTATGTAGAAAAAATTGGAATTCAAACCAATCATTTCGCTGAAGTATTATCTACTTTATGGGGCCTGAGAATTGTTCGATCTCATAATATCTAAAACCTCATTCTTGAAGGGAATCACTTAATATCATTAATCATCTTAATCGAAGTGCTCACCTCTAAGTTGGAACATCAAGGATTTCATCTCGGAATCTATAAGTATTTTCCAAACCTTCAATAACATTCGGATCATGCATACTTACCGGGAGGGTAACAAGGTGGCAGATGCATTGGCTAATTATGGCATTAATGTTAACCACATTGTTTGGGATAATAATAACATTCTGAATAGCTTCAAAGCAGCATTCAAGTGGATATCTATGTACATGCAAATTCAAGATTTGGGATATGAGCATTGGGAGTGGATTTGTATTAATAAAACTCCCACACGTGCTGACTTTAAAACAACACTCATACAAATCTTGACGGACAATCAAGATTGTATGAAGTATAATGGGAAATTTAAGTGGATTTATATGGAAATGAAAGTCGTGCATGTGGGCAATATTGAGCTCTCAACAACTTGTATACAAGGCTTTACGGATTCCCAAGACAGAAATAAAGTTAATGATGATCTGGAGTGGGCTAGCAAAAGGACTGTAGTTCCCACATGCAGACTTTCATAAGTTCATAACAACAGTCATTCAAGTATTTGTGGGAAAAGCAATGGCTATTCTAATCAGCAATCTCACTACGCGGATAATAATAGTGAAAGGTGGACTGATATTAGCGCTCTTAAGGATTCTGAAATTTTTATTTGCAAGCAGTTAAGCATGGTGATAATGGGAGGAGCCCCTTGCCAGATTGAGCCCAACGTGGATCTGGAATGGAAGGATAATGAGGAACTTTGGAATCTTCTCAGCTAGGGAGGCATCACCAACTTTATGGAGAAGATTCAGGCCACAACCAAAGTATTTCGGTGCATTTTGTGAAGGATTGGAAGGATCACACTATGGATTATGGAGGGTAGAATATTTTGATCAATGAGGAGTTAATTGCTGAAGCAACTGGCCTTGGCATGGAGGGGTACCGCTTTTTTAATAAAAGGGTTGACAGAGAAGCTGAGGAGAGGAAATTTGTTGAGGGAACTGAGAAGTTGGTCTTTGTCACGGCGGGCCTGCAAGTTAGTTCGATCCCTTCACCTTTTGACGAGGTTACCCGTATGATGGTGTGTTTCATTTCTTTGGAGGGGAGGTTCGTCACTGTGCCCACTAAGCATCTTGTGTTCCTCAACCACTTCCGCAGGAGTCACACGGTATGTTTCCCCCACTATCTGCTTAACTCTCTTGAGTGCTCCATTTTCGAGTTTCAAAAGCATGCTCGTGTAGTTCCATTACACCAGGGACTCATTTTCTTGCTGCATAAACTGTGTCTTCTTCGATCTCCTGGTATCCCTTCCTCCCCTAGCTCTGTTCCTCCTCTGCCCAGTACCACAGCCGCTAGCCCCATCTCTCCACCTTCTATCCCCGCCACTGCTGCTATCACCCCTCTTCCAGCCTTCTCGGCTCCATCTTCCATTCCCCCCACCTCTGCTCCCACCCCCTTCACTTCCACTTTGGCCAGACCTGTTACCAGGTCTTCTAGAAGACTAAACCTTGATACCCCTGCTATGGGGAAGGTTCCTCAAGAGATTGAAATTTCCCATAACCTCCTTCATATTAGAAGTGCTAGTTCTCAGGAAGCACATATTGAGAGCTCCACAAAAAGGCTGGAAGCCTTAGAAGCTGACATGAAGCTGTTAAAGGAAGAGGTTAAAAACTTGGCAAAACAAAAAGGTAAGAGGAAGAAGGAAGAGAAGGTGGAAATGGATAATAGTCAGGTTGAAGATATATACAAGAAGCTAAACTCCTTAGACACCCATTTAGGGAAGGCCAAAACTTTCCATGATTATAATATGGCCATTTTTAAAGCAATTAAAGAGTTTATTGAATAGCATGTCCGCAGTGTCTCCAATCTCAACAGAGTTCTAGCAACCCTTTGGGGCACAGATAAGGAAAGCAAAAGGACCATTGAACAACTGGATGTTACTGACTTTACCCACATGACAACATTGGCTATGTTCACCTCTTGGCAGAATATCAAATCCAGCATCGACAAAGCCGCTAAGAAGTAATTGTGGGTGCTTTTGCTAAACTTCTTTGTAATTATTGTTGTTTTTTTGCTGTCTTTTTGCTTTGCTTTCTGCCATGTTCGTGATGTTTTTGTTTTTATGGGTTAGCTACTCTTGGGTTACTTTGGCTTTCATTGTCCCATTTGGATTTTGATCCTTCTAGTTCTGGTTCTCATTCCTATTCTGGCTTATAGGCCCTCTTTTGTTCTCAAGGGTATAGTCCCTTTCAAAAAACTATTTGCCAAAAATAAAAAAATATGTGTTTACGCTTCAGGCCTTTTTCTACCTAGGTAGGTCCCCAGGTTGAAATTTTTTTATCCTTAATAATTTTTTTTTTTATTATAACTTCTTCCTTATCACTTAAAAACTTGAGAAGTTTCATAGATATAAACAATCCTTAAATAAATCATCTATAGATTTAAAAATTGCAGCAAAACACTTTGGCTAGCTATAATTTATTTTAAACAACAATCTAGTTGAAAAAATTGTTGATGGATAAGAATGGAGGATCTAAGCATTAAAAAACTGCAAGACTCCACTAATAGTTGCTTCACATACAAGCTTGTTATGACCAACACACACTACAACATTTTTACATAAATAAATGGAAATTTATACTAATGATAATTTATCTTTAAGTTACTTTCAAGTTTCCGAATATGTTATTTTTTATTCCAAATAGCTACCTTTAAGTTAAATTTAAAGTTATAAATTTTTTTATCAATGACTTAGACTACAACATCAAATCACATAAACTATAAAGACACATTAAATACATCCAAACATCCCAATTCAAGTTACTATAATGTGTTCCATAATGTCACCTCTAACACCACCCTTATGTGATGTTAGCATAATACAAGGTGACTTACATTGTACCATTAGGGTGACATAAAATGAAACTATATATGTGAGTTAATGCACAAATTAAGTATGAATTAATAAAAATTTAATAAGGGTCTTTATATTAATTTTTACATGGAATCTAAAGATGAATTAAAAATGACACTACATGTGATAAAAAAATATGATATAAATTGTGAGTGTAATCTTGAATCGAATTGCTACATTATATCTTACTTTGATTCCAACATTAATTGTGAATTAAATTGTAATAATACATCCAAATTATATTGTGACACTAGTAGTGACATTATTTGGTCTACAATTTTACATAATCCCATCCTTATTTATGACTTTAGTGTCACTTCAATTATCAATTTAGTGTCACTAAAATTATACCTTATACATATCTTAAACTTGAAATTTATTAGGAATTCAATTACAACTTAGATCTGAATTGTTTTGAAACTTTTTTCTATTAATAAAATAGGGTTGGTTGGTTTGTCACGCTTTCATTAATATCATAGAAAAGAGTTACAAATATTTCATTAGTTGTTAATAAGAAACCTTACTAGAAGCTGATTAAAAATTATGATACATATACTAAACAAAGATTAGATATCAATTTAAAAACAAAGAATCCTTTTCATCCTAATAATTCTTGAAAAGGATTATAAATATAATACCCCAAAATTATGGACAAAAACATATTTTTCCAATTCTAAAAGGTTCCAATCACTCACACTCATAGTTTAGACCGAAAATTCAATTATAAGAGTAATAATATCATCGATACACTAAATAAAAAATAATATCCAATTAGTTTTCTATATCCTCATATTCTATTCTAATTTTAAGAGAATATTTCCCTTTCAATTATCTAGCATCTTGTTTTAGAACGCAACAATATCAAAGACTTATGACATTGTCCATTTCAAGTGTCATAACCATATGAGTTTTCTTCATCCTATAAGTATTTCTTGAGCCCTAACCAATCTATCGTGTCATAGATAAAAACCATGGAGCATCCAACTATGTTCTTGCATCCAATATCATATATGTATCCATGTTAACTTCACGAATGATAGGAAATGGATTGGAAAATAGTTTCCAATAAATGATACCCATATGGTATATTTTCTCTATTTTTGAACGAATACCTTCCATAATTCTTGCATTTGTTGCTTCATTATTTTTTGTGCATTGGATGAAGAAATATCCAGCCCATAACATCTTATCCATATGGTGACATAATATGCAACCCACACCTCCAATTCAGGTTTACCTTTGACATACCATCAAAATTAAGATAAATATTTTCATTATTTGTTATCTTCGAATCATCACATGTCAATAATTATATTATCTATGATATCAGTATAGATTAAAAAAATAACAATTTTTTTAAACCCTTACTTAAAATTCCCAAATCCCTCAAAAACTTGAGATTTCAACTTCCCAATATATATTCTTAGTAGAAACCCAACCAACATCTATAGCCATATGTAAAGCAATCTATCCATATGCAACCCAAATAGCCCTATAAAAATTCTTTCTTCTTGAACAATTTTTTTGAATTCTACAACTCAACAAAAAAATTAAACTTTATTTAATAACAAAAACTTGTTATTTAAAATCATATAAATATACATTACCTACTTCCTTTCACTCCTTTTTCTTCGAACACCCACAATCTATAGTGAAATATTATTCAATACATATCTCCAAGAAAAATACCCTTTCCTTTACTATGCATATCTTAGTCTCCTAGGTGTATTTACAAGATAGAAACACGTGAAAACCCATAATGTTTTAAAGCATGTGATAATCATATTATTGAAAAATAACATAAACCGGAGAAGAACATGAAACTAAATGATTCTCGCATTTGAATTGTAAAGTATTAGGATCATCTCGATCAAGAGTGGATTATATAGCCCATTCTTAACAATTCCTAGTTAAACAATTCAATTTTACTTAGTAATTATTGCACTCATTTTATTTCACATTATAAATAATGAATTACAAATATCGGTATGCATTCATCATATTTTATCATTATATATTCATCAAACTTCAACCTTATAATTTACCTTGTTCTATACATTTCCCACAGTACATGAATACTTTGGAGTCATTCAAAATATAATCATTTTGTAGATAAAATAAATTGTTTACAAAAACCATTCTAAATTTTTTAAGATAGGAAATAAATGGTTGTTTTTTTCCATTAAAAAGGTTCATTTGGTCAAGAACCTAATTTTATAAGTAAGAATGAAATCATAGCCAACCCACGTCACATATTTGATATTATAGTTTATCTTGGCGACCATACTTTGGAGGAACTGTTTGTTTCGAAATATATCTTAGTGCTCCATTTATATGTATGGGTGAATAATAATTACATGTGTAATTATTATTATTGTAAATTAGTGAAAGTACATTTACTATGTAAATGTAAATAGTAAATGTAAAATGTGGTTAGTATGTGGTAAGTTAGTAAGTTAGAATAATAAAACAATTAGTATTGTTTTATTATTATATTGGTGAGAGGTTGAAACCATATGGGTGTATGGTTGTACATGAAGACAAATGTTGTTGTAAGGATTGTTATTTTACATCTCCTATATAATGGAGTGTAATGAAATAGTGAATGTATAATAAAAATATAATATAGAGTTGTTGATTTCAATTATTGTCTGTGTAGCTATTTCATGGATTCTTTGTATTAGATCAGATTAATTTCTACATTTGGTATCAGAGCAGGTTAAATCTGTCTCGAAGAAGATCTTGTAACTTTTTTTTCGTGATCTGGGTTTCTCTAAAAAAAATTGTGTGGAACGATCTATTATACAAGAAGCTACAGTAAAAATTTCAGCAAAACCCAGTTCGTAGTTTGGGAGAAACGTGCAATTTACTATACAACACATTGATCACTGTTGTTTTTTGAAGAAATCAGAGAATCAGAGGTAATTCAAATTTGCATTCAATTTTTTTGGATATTTAGATTCGTAGAAAAATGGATACACCATTAGATAAATCTAATGGGTTGAAATTCCATACATGGAGAGTAAAAATTCAGATGCGATTAATGAATAAAAATCTATGGAGGATAGTAGATGGAAAAGAAAAAACACCTACGAGATATAAGCAAAATTGTAGAATGGGAAACTAAAGATGAACGAATAAGATGAAATTGAATTTAATTCTGAAGAATTTTTATTCTAAGTGAAGTTATTGGAGGAAGGAGGCACTTTGGAGGCTGGAGGTCATTCAAATGACCTCTCGTCGATCCACCAACGACGGGGGCCGTATCGCCTATGGTGATTTTTTTTTATACAAAGTGTTCTGTTGTTTCTTTATATTTCTGCAGAGTGTTTGGTTACAGTTTTCCTATTGTGGTTTTCAGAATAAAAGAAATTTCACATTGAGGGGGGGACATGATCTCAATGTTCCATTTCTAGTTTTCTACATTTCTGGTATTTTCTATATATGCAATGATTTCAGTGAGAATTTCCTATGTTATTCCCTGCAGTGAGATGTGATGAGGGCTAAGAATAAGTACTTGGCATATCATGATGTGGTTGTAGGTAAACCACTTGAAAACCTTCATTTTTGGTTTGTAGTAAACCAAAGTTGCAAAACCACCATTTTCGGTTGTTGGTAAACCCTATGCAAAACCACCACCCTTTTGGTTTGTGGTACACCACTTATAAAACCACCATTTTCGGTTGTTGGTAAACCCTATGCAAAACCATCACCCTTTTTGGTTTATGGTAAACCAATTGCAAAACCATCATTTTTGGTTTATGGTCAACCCTATGAAAAACCATCTATTAGGTTTATGATCATCCTATAAAATCATCAGATCATGAGCAGTGCAAGTATAAGGCGTGTTTTCCCCATGTTCGCACTAAGGGGGAATGTTAGGAAATATATCTTAGTGCTCCATTTGTATGACGGGTGAATAATAATTACATGTGTAATTATTATTATGGTAAATTAGTGAAAGTACATTTACTATGTAAATGTAAATAGTAAATGTAAAATGTGGTTAGTATGTGGTAAGTTAGTAAGTTAGAATAATAAAACAATTAGTATTGTTTTATTATTATATTGGTGAGAGGTTGAAACCATATGGGTGTATGGTTGTACATGAAGACAAATGTTGTTGTAAGGATTGTTATTTTACATCTCCTATATAATGGAGTGTAATGAAATAGTGAATGTATAATAAAAATATAATATAGAGTTGTTGATTTCAATTATTGTCTGTGTAGCTATTTCATGGATTCTTTGTATTAGATCAAATTAATTTCTACACACTTTGTTATGTGACATAAGAAATAGAAACATGGTGAATAAAATGAAATTTTGTTGTGCAAAGATAATTTTTTCATCCACTTTTAGTTTTTTAAAAATTATTAAAATAATTTTTTAAATAAGAAAATATATAGAACACCATTTATCATACAAAAACATTGGGTGGAATAGTTAACACACTAGAATGCTTGTTAAATCAAGGAATACCTCAAGAAAAATCCATCACACCTCACAAAGTGGAAAAAAACTAAGCATTACAAAAATAATATTCTTTTAAACTAAAATAGCAAGGTATGAAATTAAAGGCTAGAGATAACAAAGAGGCCCACAAAAAATACACCATTGCAGAAAAGATGATGCTCAAAGGAGGAGGCAATGGGATCTATATTTTCCCCCCAGCCACTGAAAGCATAGTCATGGCCATGTCATGGATGTGATCCCACGCATTGCATCACTAATTGTATTATTCTTTAGTAGGTTTATCATGGTTTCGAGGAGAGATGTGCATCACAAGATATGAAAATTTTCTCGTGAGATGTGGAATCCCAAAAAATTCCGTAGCTACCAATAGTTCTATCAACGTAATTAAAAATTGTGCCACCATGAGTTGGAGAAGGAGACTACAACTTAGGTGGTCACTTTGGTGATGTAGAGGAGAGAATCTCTATCGAAATTTGGATCGGTGCCTATAACTTGAACAACAACCTTATGAGAGAAAACGATGGCTCAACGAGTGGTGTGGAACACGAGTGACACCGCATTGAACATTACCCCATGGTGACAACATAAGTTAAATGTGTTCTACATCTAAAAGAACTTTCTCCACTTGCACTTACATTAAAGCATAACATTGTATATCACATTAACTTTATTACTCACAAATAAATATTTACCCATAGAAGTGTTGTTAAAATGAGTAAATTTTTTATCTTACCAAAGTGAAAGATAATATTAGCTCTACACATTTTTCAATAATTATTTTATCTTGCAAGATGAATGGAGAAATCCAAATAAAAACCATTTTCCATGAGAATAATTTAGGGATAAAAGGTTGGAAAATGGTGAAAATCCACTTCTAGATAGAGTGGGCATGTAGGAAAAACAATAAGATGCATTTAGTTTAATTTTGATGATGGGAAGTGGGTCATGCATGGTTAATAATTCTCATATGTTTAATTCTATCTCCTATAAGGATACCGTGATATAAAAGGAACAATAAAAATTTGACTTTTAAACACTCAATTTGTGCATTCTAGATGGTTTCAAACCTTATAGCACATGTCCCACTCCTATATACAAGATTATAACAATGATTTAAAGATTCCATCATAAAATGTTTTCAGAAATAAGGTGGTATCTAATATGGGGTTTATATCGGAAGAAGGTGGACTTAGATGGTTAGTGCCAATCTTGCAAGAAAGGCATACCTATGAAACCCAATTTTTATACGGTAGTAAGTATTAGGTATGGAATTCATGACTTTTGAAATAGATTATACATCTTTTTGTTTGTTAGAAATTTGTTATTTATGTAGTTATGTGTTATTTACAAGCAGGCTTAATATTATTTACTTATGGATATATGGTTATTAAGTTATTTGTTCGAATATATTATTTGTGAGTAATCTTATTATATGTTACTACAATATGTCGCATATAGTTAGAATGAGTTCTATGGTTGAAATTTTGTGGATATAGCCAATCATGAAGGAGAACATAGATCATATATATGTATTTTATATGAATGAATAAGAATAATGAATTTTATGAGTGTTTATTGTGTAAGAATCATACCAAAATTTATTTTGTATCATAGTCTAGAGAAAATTATAATCCTAAGCATTAGATTTTGTATCTTCCAATTCTCCTAGAAATGTGTATTTATACTATCCCTTAGCTCACAACATACATCATACCTAATAAACACTTCCTCTATTGTCCCAATTATGTGCATGTTCATTAGCATTGGTTGTGGCATCAAGGAGAATAATTATTCTATATAAAATAGTGAGATAATATCTATATGGCCGTATTATCATGAGCATGGCTATGTAAAATTATGACCATTCTTAAGTCACCAACTGGATGCTTAAAAAAACTTTCTAAATTCAAGAAAGATTCCACATATTATTCTTCTAGTAAAAATATCCTTTTCGTAGATGTATATTATCATCTTTGGTCAATTTTGCAATGGATAAATTGAGTCATTTTTGGCCAGTTTTGTATGAAAAATTATTTGATTTCCACCACTCTCACAGGACTACACCCTTCATTCTTAGGTATAGGGAGGCTCACATTATTGAATGTAAACTAATATAATCCTATCTATTCATATGGAGAGGCAAAATAGGTCAGGGATCACACATGAACACTTCACTAAACCTATAAAAAAGTACGTATATGGGGTACAAGGGAGGTAATTGCGGTGGTGAGGGGTGAAAGAGATAAATTAGAAACAAGAAGGTTATTAATGCGAGTAGGCACAAGCATAATTCACACCCAATAACTGGAGAAATTCAAAATTCAATTAGAGGAAATAAAAAATGAATCCATTTAATGAGATAAACGAACCAAAACACATTTTTTTAGATTCATTCATCAAAGATACAAAGCTCTTTCTTGATCACTATACTTATAAAGTACATATAAGAGAGAAAATAGAGGAACATATAGGAAAAGGGAAATGGGAAAAATTATTTTATTTCAAGTGCATTGATGATACAAATATCAAAACATAAATACCAATTCATAATTACTATAGAGTAGAAATTATTAAAATATAGGATCACTTGGAATGGAGAAGCCATCCCATTTTATAGTAATGTGAATTGACCTTTCACCTACCCTTATATGACTCTTCATGATCTCATTCACTTGTGACTTTACATCATCCTAGGAAATGAGAAATAGGTTCCCTTTTATAAATTTAAGGGAAATTTATAATTCAAATTTGTTAAATTCACTTAAGTGAATGAGATGAAATATCATTATTACGTATAATGAAGAATTAGAAGAGGGAGAGAAAAAAGAGAAAGAGAGGAGAGGGAATAATTTTCCTTATCCGACAAAGAAAATACCTATGATGATTTTTTTACTAATTCATACTTTGTGATGAAGATTTTCTGGAATGGATTCCTATTCCTTGAATTCCTTGCTAAACTAAGCTATCACAACTTCCAAATTATGTGCCTCAAATGTAAAAAAAAGGGCTAAGGGCTAACACCTTGGTCCATATCTCTAGGACATCAATGTTCATCTTGTATTGAATAATACATTCTTCATGATCCATTAAAATTATAGAAATACAACTTATGATATTGGCCATGGACACTATTTGAAGGGAAAAGATTCACCTACCTCTTTCTTGACTAGATCTTGGAAGGAAACAATGAGTTGTTTTGATGATGAATCATCGGACGTGGAGTGAACTCAAGTTTTTGATTAAAATTATAGACATCGTTCAAGATTTTGAAATCATGTTATAAAAAATAATCCAATTCAAAGATTGCATTTTTGAGCATTTTATATTTCATATCTATGATGTGGATCCAAACTTGAGACAAGCTCTCTCCATGAGATGTAAACACATTCTTACTCATGAGGGTGTGAGAATCAAAGAAGTTCATCTTCAACACCAAAGGTGGGAACACCTAATCTAAATGATTTATCTTTTATACAAACTCCTCACTTTTTTTTCTTTACTTCATAAAGCTTTAAGAACGTGCTTAATGACGAAATGATAACTAGGAATAATTCCTTTCCTTGCTCGGTGATTTTATCAATGCAGTTCTCATTGGATTTTTCCTACATCATATACCCTTTCATTTTCTTGACCACCTCAAGATCAACACTATTGATAGGTGTAATGTCTTATACTAAAAGGGTATATGCTGATTTGGGTTCCAAGAAGAGTTGTATGTGAGAACTAAGAAACTTTTACCTGTTCCTCCAATTGCATAATTATTTTCTTGTATTCTTCATTCTGAGCGAGTAGGAGGGAAGCGCGTTCCTTGATAAGATGGGAGTAAAAATCATATAAATATTGACCCAATGATATTTGGGACAACTCATATTCTAATGGAGTCATGCCCTTAATAGGTTTTTCATTCCCGCACCCAACAACTTCAACATACATATTACCTAATATGCTACCGAATAAGGGGGATGTTGTTTTGGCCTTCTTTCTTTGGTTGTACTTCAGTTTTCCTAAAATTGCTTCAAGACTTGGCATGATAGACTAATTATTTACCATTGGCTCAAGTTTGATCATTTTTTGAATCCATGGGAATGGTTCTTCAGGGGTTGACACAATTTTGATCACTAGAGCAATGTCAAAAGCTTGTTGCGGAACCAACTCTTGATCACCGTGGTGAAGCTTTGACCTTTTAGATGATATACCTAGATTCTTATGAAGAGAAAAATGATGCTTTGAATAACCCCATATTTTATTGAGAAGATCAATCTAACTAATTCTCCTCGTCTCACCCAAATAGCTATCCCATCTCACTAAGCTCGCTTAACTTTCTTATTGAGCTCAACTGGCTCAAGTCGCCTTGAAAAACTTACTCAGCTAACTCAAATAGATCATCAAGGGAGTGTGGATGACTTAAACCTAATTAAATATTTGCATTGATGAACTATGGATCTATTGACCCTTTTTTACATATTTATCAGACTGCCTAATGTCTCTTGTTTTCAACCGATGCACCTGTAATTTTCTGCCCGACTATTCTTCAAAATTATATCCAAAATGATGCCTTTGGAATCCTCATGAAGGATGGATTACACTATTTAACATATTCTACCACCTCAAAACCCTTTGAAGATGCCAAAAAGTAGGGATATGAATGAAAATAGAGGTATTTTAAAAATTTTGTAGCCAAAATAAAGACTTTCTATTTTTTAGCCGGTTGAACCAGGACTTCCTATTTTGGGATGTTTTACTAGTTTTTCTCAAATTTTAACTTCTTGACTATATGGCATACTCAATTCAACTCCATTGATGATTATTTTTTATTTTTGGAAAATTTCTATTTTTAGATAGTTGCCTTTTACTTTTTTGTTTTTTCCATTTTTTCTTCCATTTTGGTCAATATCACCCAGTTTATCATTTTCAATGTTCACTGAGTGCACTGTTATGAGAGGACTTGTATTTTTAGTAACTTTATACTTTTAGTGAATAGAGACACTAGGGACTTACTATTTTTCAAAATATAACTTCCCCATCTTGTATTGTAGTGAAAATTCCATCAATTTAATAGACTTTCTCCTGAGACTTTCTGCTCAAAATTTCATCTTTATTCGTCTGCATGAATGTTTGGAAATTGAAAATTGAAAATATGGGGTACAAAATAGTGGTATGATGCCATTAAAAATTTAGAGAACCATCATGTTTTTTATTAGAGTCTTCTTTTAGGTTCCAATGATGAGGATCAAGTGTAAAAATATTGTTAAGATTCGTTCACCGATTTGAAATATATGAATTTTTATGTTTCGGAGAATATGACAATTCTAGAGAAATTCAAGGGCATAGTTTTTGGAAATTTTCCAGATTTAATGAAGTATCTTACTAAAACCTCATGGATTTCTTGTGAATAAATGAGGTGGGAAAAACTAATTTTGTGTTTAAAACTTTCTGGCATGAATTTCTATTCACGGGTGGAGAAAAAATGAGAAGCAGTGAGGAAAAAGACAACCAAATTTTTTATTTGCAAACTCCTAAGAACATGGTGAATTTTCTTGTCCAATCTATCCCATTACAACATGGAGAGAAGTGATAGAATTTTTTTCCTTTTCCCAATCCCTATAAGTGGCATCTCCTCATTGCTCGATGGAGGAAGGATGAAAAACACCCTTTTAGCACCTTGGGGCTCACACTGGGGCACATGAAGAACCATGGCATGAGTAGGTATGTGGTGAATTTTATTCTCCAAAATATCCCCAAGGGATAGGGAAAAAATGGGAAAATATTTTTCGTAAAGTGGATGTGACAAGTGGCGATCGGTGATTTGACATGAAAGAGAGGAGGAGGGCCTATAAATTCCATGTGAAGCTAGTTTTAAGTCACGCAAAGATCCATGGGCTAGGAAAATCATGGGGAACATTTTATTTTCCCATATGTACCCAAGGGATAGTGATAGGAGGGACGAAAATTTCCCTCACCCTAGAGTGACAAGTATTATTGTTGCATCGGTCCACGAGGAGGGCTAGAATGAGGTGAAAAGGGCTTAAAATGCATAATTGAGCTTCCACAAAGTCACACGATGAACCAAAGGGCATAATCGGGATGGGAAAATTTCTTATCCCATCTATCCCAAAGAAATAGGGACATAAGGGACACGAAATTCTGACATGCACCACGAGGTGACATGTGTCATGTTTAAAAATTTCTAACTACAAAAGCATACATTCAAAGACACCTTAAAGATGATGTTTCGCCAACTCTATGAGGTTTTTTAATGAAATGATATGTGATTTTGACTCCCAAGATCCAATTATCTTACAACCACATCAAAGATAGCCTTTTTGTCTAGTGACACTAGGGTGTATTTGATGAAAATGAGATGTGAAAAGCATCTCATGAATCGTGTATAACATATGAAAGTACTAGCATGTAGATAATTTTATTATCTTTCCAATGATATCTTGTTTGATCTTTAACTCCTTAAGGAGCTCCCATAATCACCTTCTAAAGCTCAGGAACTATTTCAAACTGCAAGCTCCTTCACCTCCAAAAACCCACTTTTACTGCTTCCTATTCCTAAAGCTTTGAATATTCACTAAACTTTACTAAATAAGTTGAAAATTGTTCCATAATCCTCAACACCACTTCTTGATGATTTTGAGACTTCAAATTTTTCCTAGACGATGCACACCGGTCTCGGAAAGGCCAAAAATAGACTTTTATACTTATCAAGAATTCTCTCGTAATGCCAACTCCTTTTCAACACCGATTCAACTATGATTTCAATTTCAGTTGATTATAATCTTGAATCTTACTATTGTATTCTAGTTAGGATACATATAACATACATGGGACATCATGATTACTATTGTGGTGTGATTGTTATTTTGAATGTATGGTTATAGTGTGGACATTGATGTACATTACCATATATGTGTATGATTAGCTTATTTGATAGACAATATGGATGTGTTAGACTTTTGACATGATGTGATTTATATGATCAATTATATGCATGGATTGATATAACATTAATTTATGATCTATTACTACTACTACTACTCTACTGACACATTGCAATTGATATATAGATGTTACGAGATGATCTAATTGGTTTTGTGATATTATTGCAAATTGACGAATTAGTAGAATTGAAATGTTGAAAATTTGAACAATCGGGAATTACTTGGTTTTAGCGATGGTTTAGTTATGATATTTGATGTTGTGAATTGATATGTAAATATATGTGTTTTAATATCTCGATGTTGTTAATGTGGCCATGAGGCAAGAAAGGTATTGTTTGATTTTTACAGAATTTTTAGCATAACAAACAAAAGGGGATAGGAGACAAATAGTGAAGTAATTTGGGGTATCGGGACCAGTCACCTTGGTAACTAGTGTAAATGTTTGATGTTATTGTTTTTAGTTTGTTACGAGGTCCCCATTGGGGGGTGACCTCAAATGTGACCTTGGGTAAATTGTGGTTTTCCTATTTTGTTTTATTTATTTGTGAGTAATTGTATTTTGTTAGTATTGCGATTCAATTTTATTATTATTGTTAAGTACTCCATTTAATTTAATTAGACTTGATTAATTAGTGTAAATAAGGATGTAACAAAAGGGGTAATTAATGTGAGTAGTGGTCTTGGTTTGTGTTGGATTTGAAAAAAATTAATTACTTTTGATTTTGGTGCACTCAACCTTACATGTAAATTTCGGATTTTGACTTTCAAGCTAATTTTAGAGGCTTGTGGGACAAGTTAAGCTTGTCCCACACCTCTTAAAGTCACCCACCCACTATGCCTATGATGTGAGGGGCTTATTTTAGGCATTTTGTGTGTTTTAATGGAGAAAAAGAGCAATTAATTGCACTTTTCTTACAAGAGTCTTTAATTGTGTCCTTTAGGGGTGTGGGTTTGAGTTGGAGTGTATAAGAGGGTTTTCATTCCCTCAACCAAAAATTTATTGTGCTTTGGAGATTGGGTTTGACCTTGTGATTTGGAATGGAGGAGAAACGATGTAGGATCCCACATGGAGCCAAATTACGTCTCTCTCCTCTCTGTTTATTTTAATTTGTTGGAGATCTTCATCATCCTTGAGATATTGTTGCAGCATGGGAACATGTTCAAGGTGTATCTAAGCTTGGAGGATGGTGAGTACAGTCATATTTTGGATCATTTGGAAAGAATCGTATAGACTCCTACTTTTTTGTCTAGAGAAATTTTTCCAAGATACATTTTTCCAGAGTGCACCTTGATATCATTTTCAAAATTACATATTTTGGTTTGTCCATGTAAGCATTATTCACCCTTAATTGGATTTTTCCACATGAACTCTTGTTTTACATTGATGGACCATTTCAAAATGGTGGGAACAAGTTGGCTTTAGAATATACACCAAACATTTCTATAAATTTTTGACATGTTTTGAACAACTTTCTTCAATGTAAATCAACTCAATGTTTTCCCTGATATCTTCTTCCATGGAGTAGGTGTTTTCTTCAAAACTAGATATGTCCAAAGGAGATTCATGAAATTTTCTTATTTTTCACTCATGAACTTCTTCGCATGATGTGGAAGAAAAATACATGCTTTCATGTCCATTCTCATCAACCAAAGTATTATAGAAGTCATCAAGCTTATCCAACTGCTCCATCTCAACATCAAAAATTGGTGCACCAAAATAGGAAGCACAAATTGACTCATACCTATCTTGTATCTCCATAGCTTGGGTTAAGAGTTCAAGGATGAGTTAAGGATATTCAATTTCTTCCACAACCTTCAAGATATTTTGTACAAATAGTTCTTCTAAAATTTCCATAGGCTCATTTTTATCTTCATTGGAAGAATCTTCTTGTTGTGCCTCTAGGATATGGTTAAAAATATTATCCATATGGGCCCATGATTCATTTGAAACATTCTCATTCACCTCTTCCATGATTTGCATTGCCAAAGATTCACTTTCTTGTAAACATGAGCATACTTGATTCATGACACCTATTGATAAGGAGAAGATGTCCAGGCTTCGTGGGAAGGGCAATCCTTCAAGCTAATAATCCATCTCATCTTCTTCTTGTTAATAAGCAGAGAATTGTGTTGGAGCAACATTATGAGAAGAGTTTTTCAGCTACATCTTGACCATCCATTATTGAATCTTCTTTCTTAGGTGAAATATGAAAGGCTATGTTTTCACCGTGATGATGATTCTAGCTCTCCCGAGTGAGTAGAGGTTGTGTTTAAATTTTTCGTTATCCTTGAATTTTAAAAGAGAGTGGGCTTCTTCAATTTGATCATCCATGATTGCATCAAGAAGAGAGTTTGATTCTTTGACTTCCTCCATTTCTTCATGCAAAATTTCTACATCACTTGAAGAATCAAAATAGGAGGGAAGATTATCTATGACCATATTGAATTCATCATCTTCGAAAATGATGTTGGGTGAATTTATTGCACTTTTTCACATCTCTTCATTTCATCATTAATTAAAAGATCAAAACTTGAAAAGAGATCATCCATGCTTACTTTGAATTGGTAATCTTCTTCATCATTGGTGGAGTCTTCAAAGATAATTGGATCATCCATTATGCAACAAGGATCTTCCTTTATTGAATATATTATTCCCCCAATGGGCTGTGACTCAAGCCAAATGGAATTCTGAATGGTGATTATATCTTTGTCTCTTCTACTTATTCCTCCATGATGTTGCTTTGGCTTTCATCAGGAGGTTCCATGCCAAGATATTATTCATAAGAATCTAAGAATATTTTGGGAATGAAAACCTCATAGTATGTGCAAAAATTTGAGTCTTCTTCCATAAGGCTTGTCTCGTCTTCTTCCTCCATTTGATGTGGAGTTTCAAGATGTTCATATATTATCTGTAGAGCAAAATCATACCTCTAAATTCCATTAAAGACTTCAGGGTCATAATTTCCTTCTATTATGCTCTTAATCCTATCCACATATTCTCTTTTCAAAATATTCATTTCTTCAAAGCAACATATGTAATGAATTCATCTAGAGAACGGTAGAAGAAGGAAAACACTCTCAATTTTGTAGTGAGTTGTGCAATATTACAAAAATTATCTTCTATGGATATTACATTGTCCTATCTTTCATCATCTTCTTAAATGCTGATTTTATCTTCATTGTAAGGATCCATGATAAGATTTTCTTCAATGAAATTTAAGAACCTTTTTGGTATGAAAACCCTATGGTACGAATGATTTTTAGGATATTCCTCTATAAGACAACTCTCTTATTTTTCTTCCTTGCTATGGGCTACTTTAAGCTACTTGTTCATATCATGCAAGAATTTGGCATATTATCGAGCTTCACACCTTATATTATGTCTCCTTTGAATCCATTCCTCCTCATTGATGACAGGTTTCTTTCTTCTTTCCTTTGTCAACACTACTCCATAACCATGGCTGATCAACGATCTTCTTTTCTAGGAAGAAATCTTCTTCTTATTATTCATTGTCACTCATTGGTACTTCACTCCAATCTGGAAATTTCTTCATGATGCAGAAACGAATGTGGAATGGGTTTTTCCTTGACAAAGTCACCTTAAAAAAATTATTTACCTTTGAAACTCGATTTTTTTTGTTTTGATTTTGATATTTGATTTTTTTGAATTTTTGGAACATGAAGTTATATTTTGGGTGCATATGCTACTAAAGTTGCCCCATGGTGGGTGCCAAAAACTATTGGCAAGAAAAATTTTCAGGGACACATTGGTGGTTATCTTTCCAACCCTCTAGGAGTCTAATTCCCTATACTTAACTAATCTAGCTACCATATATGCATGCGTGAGTGAAAGTGAGTTTTCTCTAGGTGGCCTTATGGACAAGGATCCAACAAAAGCACTCTACCGACCCCACGAAAAAGATAGAAATGTATTTCTAGGGAAGAATTTGTCTAAATAGTGGGAAAGGGGAATGAGAACAAAGGTAGGAGAACTAATGTTGTAGGTAAAAAATTAGATTCATGCACAAACTAGTTAGAAATTTTATCACATGCACTAAAGTTAGGAAGAAACAATACTGTAAACAACAACAAGACCAATTAGAAATTAATGAAAACAAAGTATCAAGAACCCCTCGAGTCAAAAAGGCTTGGAAATCCTTATTTTTGTATTTATGCTTAAGTAGAAATTATACATATAATGAGAATGGAAGACATCATGCGAATAGGGGAAAATGGCTAACTCTTTTCACTCATAAGTGAGTAAAACTTCTCTCATGACCTTACAAGAATATAACTAGATAGAAGAATTTATGAAATAGAAGAACCCCTTGGAATGAAAATATCATTACAATTTATAGCAATTTGAATTGTTCTTTCACCTCCCTCATATGACTCTTCATTTCCATATTCCACTCGTGACCTTTCGTTTTCAAGGAATAAAGTATTTCTCTTATAATTTTGATAGAATACTTTTTACAAATTTAAAATAGGTCACTTAAGTGAATAGGATGAAATACAATGATGATGCATAATGAAGAATTAGAATGGAGAGAGAAAGTAGAGAGGGAAAGAGAGGGAGAGGGAAGGGATGGAGGGGAAAACACTCCTCATGATGAAATGCTTTGAATGCCTTGATGTAGCCATGAACTTTGAGTGAGGATTTCTGCCACTAGTGATCTTCTACACTGATGAAGATTTCTCCCTTGAATAAATTTGAATCATTTTCCCAATCTAGTGATGACCACAAACTCTATGATGCATGGACATCCTAGACCATAGAATGAGTGTTTAGAAACACTATTATGATGTTTACCACTACAAGCTTGAGATGAACACATATAATTCCCACAATGAACCTCCTTGAAACTTGGTTGATGAACCCATTCTAACCAATTCAATTTGGATCACTCGATTCCTTAAGTGATGAAGATGAATTCACATGATGTGTCATGTGATGCCTTGCTTTACTTCTATAAACCATTGTACTTAAGATGATGCTTCTAGGACATATGTGAAGTTTTCATTCCTCCTTTTAAACTCATGAAACCATCTCATTATCCAAAGGGAGTCCAAAAGTAGTAAGGTGAGTGAAAATAAAGTCATATGCAATTTTCCACTCTAAAATGAAAACTTTCTATTTTTAGAATATGAGCCTGTGTTATGCTATTCTGGGGCATATCACCTATCTTGTTCCAATTTCACCTTCTAAACCATCTACCATATTCCAACCTCCTCTATTCTTGAGATATTGCTATTTTTAGCACATTTCTATTTTTAGCAGGTTGTTATTTGGGGACCTACTATTTTGGGAAGAAGTCATTTTCTGTCTTACTTTCCATTTTACCCCTTTTTTATTATCCTGAGTGATCAAACTTGTAATTTAGTGGGAATCATCATTTATAGCATGTGAGGAAGTATAACATATGATATTTTTAGTAAGTGGTGAAAATGACCTCTATTTGTGATGGGAATTTTTTTGGATTTAGCTCTTCGTCACGAACTCGTGCTCCAATTTTCATCATGATTCACTTTCCGAAAACTTAGAAATGAAAAATGAAAATTTATGTCTAGTAAGAGCTTTAGGTATGGAGCTACCAAGGAATAATACTGATAAAAAATCATTCCTTCATATCTCAAGAAACTGGCAACTTCATCGTGTAAAAACTAGTTTGAGAGAAACTAGATTTTTGGAGACCCTTCCCTCTAAATTTCGGATGATTTCACCTGCTAGATCTTCAGGAATTTGAAAATTTATTTGAAGAGGGAAGAATTTTGATTAAAAAAACAGCCCTCCATATCCCTAAAAATAGGGACTTCATGGTGCAAAAACTAGTTCACGTGAAACTAGATTTTTCAATAATCATTCCCTCTAATTTTCGTGTGATTTTGAGCACTGGAACCCTAAGAAGTTGAGAGGTAGCTCGCTCATTATTCACCTACTATGTCATGGTGACCATTAATGGAGCTTGAAATTTCCATGTATGGTTTTTTTCCATTCACGATGAAACAAATTCCATTGTGATAGGTTTTTGCTTCTTGTCTCACTAGTGAAATTTCTCTTGATCTGGTTGTCGATTTGATGGGAATTTGAACTTTGTTCTTCATGGAGCTGGAAGTGAAATTTCTTCACTGTGAGAATTCCTTGCTGAAAATGGGAGGTTTGAAGGTGATTTTTTAATGGCCTTTGAGAGTGAATAACTCAGCAACAAATGGTTCTTCATTTCATGTACCGGTTTGCAAGATATCTTCAAATCTTCATTTTATGGTAGTGAGGATTTTCAGATGATTTCTCCATTTCTCTCTTTCCATTCTTCAATCCTTGAGATCTCCTAATCAATATTTCTTTAGAGATCTATTTGATTTTTTATTTTTGAGGATGTGGTTGTGGTGGTTGTTATGGTTCATGGTTCTTCAATGGTGGACGAGGTTTTCTTTGCAACGCGTTTCTTGACGGTGAGAAGCAACAAGAAACAACTAACAGTTCAATTTTTTTCAAATTTTGGAGTTTGAGTTGGGTGAATTTTTTTCTCGACACCACTCACCTCAAATGGATATGAGGGAAATAAAATTCCATGACGATCTTGGAGTTGACACATGGCGTAGATCCGACGACAGGGAATTTGAGCTCTAAATTACACCCAAGGGTTGAATTGGCAATCCTAATGATCATATGGGGTTCCGAGAGGTCACATGGGGGCTGGACGCAGCTTTTACAAGGTTGATGTACCTAACCCTTAGGGAGGAGAGGAAATAAAATCCCTCTAGGATCTTGTAGCTGACATCTGTCCTCCTAAAATTTGGCTAAGTCTTGAACTTGCTCTAAAAGGAAAACTTGCGACGATTATAACTCTAGATCTTGATAGACATTTTCAGAAAAATTTTAAATGATCTTACCGACTGCAAATGTCCTTTTTAAGCCAATGGGAGTTTCATGTCTTTAATTTTCCATCTAATCCATAAAATAGAGAGTTTTGATTTGGTACTCCACATGTGCCTCGAGAAACATTACCAACAAACCTTATGCACAAAAGTGTCATGAAAAATATGATTTCAACATCTTTTAGGGATTGGAATTATTTTTCTGTTGATGTTTTTTTCTCCTAACTCCATCCAGAGCTCCCAAAATCATATTTCAAGCTCAACGGTTGTTTTGGCTTGTTCACTAACTAGGCCTATGAAACATAATTTTTGTGAAATTGCCCCAACCTCTCTAAGCCCTTCAAGAATATTCTTGAATCATATTCATGATTTAACAAGACCTTTGAATCAAATCCACATTCTCTTGGACTCTTATTTTCCACTCCATGGGGTTTCTTTAGCCCTAGGAAGGCCAATGATAGCCCTTCCCACAACTACGTATAGCTTGGAATTTTTAATGAAATCCTAAAATCACCTAGGGGGAATGAATGGAATTTTATAAATAACATAATGGGATGAGATAACGTTAATCGGATGTCAAATAGACTTACTTGGATAGACTGGTGTGTCTTGGAATGATAAGACTTGAAAAAATTAACACAGGGGTATAGTTGTCATGCTTAGAAATTGTTAATTTCCTTGTTGCACATTTGCATGACAACTATTATGTAGGAATTTATCTCTTGTTCAAAAAATTTGAAACTTGTGGTGGTGTTTCATGACTCGATCAAGGATTTGGAGTATGTTCTTCTCCTTCATGGAAAGGAGGTTACACTAGTCATGTCTTTTTATAGTAAATAGGTTGAAAGGAAGAATTTAATTCTTAGAGCATTCCCATAATATCTCGTCGAATTAGGATACTCGTGAAAATAAAATTCCTCATCTCCAAATCATCACTTCTCTCTTTTTTTCTCTTCTCTTCCACCTCTCTCTACATTCTAATTCTTCATTGAGAATATACTTTTTTGCTTTTTTGTCTTATTCACTTGAGTAACCTTTTAATTTCCATTTCATAAACAATTAAAGGAGTTAATTTCACTCTTAAATGAATATGAAAGGTAACATGTGGTGGGAAGATGAAAATTCAACATGGGGGAGGTGAAAAAGCATCATTGTAAAACTAGGAAATTGGATAGCTTCTCCATTCCAAGGGGTTTATGGTTTTCTCTCTCTACTAAAATAAAAGGTATTATTTTTCTATTTTCTTGTGTACGCTATTTTAATTCCTAATTTCAAATTTATAAGCATTATTATCTTGAATAACCAAGAAATATATTTGTATATTTGAGGAATAAATTAAACAAACTTTGTGTCTTTTATTTGTTAATATTATTATTTCTCAAAAGGTTGGTTTCTTCCTATTATATGTGGACCTACTATGGTTGATGTATGTGAAATTTGTGAGTGGTTATTCACTACCTTGCCCCTTCCTCTCTATATTTTTATCTCCACTTAACCTCTCTCCAAGATAATTCCTACCTTGAAACCTATGCAAGAAATTTGACACGGATAGTGGATTATTCCTTTGTGATTCCCAACCTAATAGCCACCAAAATTTAAGTTCTCCTACATTCAATAAATATGAGCCTCTCCATTTTTAAGACGAGGGACCCAATCCAAGAATGTTAGAGAAAATGGATAATTCTCCCTACAATTATTTTTTCTAACACCTTTATAATATCATTACTAAGATATAATTGTTAATTCTATTTTATTTAAATAGAATGGACATTATAATTAATTAGAATCTAAATGAGCAAGATAATAATGAATTTGAGTTAATATTAATCAGTTATTTTATTTTATTTTGATAAATTTACATAGTATTCCAAATGAAAATGAAATAATATTAAAAATGTGAGGCGAAAATATAAATATAGAAAAGTGACAAGTGGTTAGTAATATTAAAGTGGAATTTAAAAGGAAGGCACGCACACTAGATATTGTGTTTTCTTGGCCTTATTATAATAAAGAATAATTTAAATTTATTTTGGTTTTATTTAATAGATCATTGATACCATTTATTCAATTTTTATTGTATTCTACTTAAATTAGGCCTTAATATACCACACTATTTTTGGGTGATACAAAAGGCCTTGCTCAACAATGAATCAAGAAGAGTTGGATCTGTTGTAAAGAGAAAATCAATGATGTTCTTAACTCCTGGAAGCTTTCTTCTCAATGCAAAAATGGACACCACATTCTCTTACCTCAATTTCTATTTGAAAAAAACCAATACATTTGCAAAAAACTAACAATTGTCCTTTCGTAACATTTTTCTTAAGAATGTGTTTTTTGTATTAACAAAACCACAAAAGAGAGCCCACCATTAGAAAAATAACTTTTATAGCTCTCGGGTGAGTGTGAGGAGGTTTTAATCCACCCATTATATAGTCAATATGACAAGACAATATTCAACCCACTTGGTAATCATTCCTTGCATCACGTTAGAGCCTACCAAATTATTTGGGTCCCTTGCATTCCAAAGTTTTGAAAACAAGAAGTCCACATTAGAAACCTCCTTTGGGTCACACCAACCTATTCACTAAGAATTTTCAATCATATCTAACCTATATTAGTAAGTCGTCACCTCCATACATTAAATTAGAAATTACATGTGGAATGTGCGATGGAAATGATGAAGGAATGCGAGATAGAGAAATTAAGTGGAAGGTGTTGTAGACACCAAAATTGGGTCACAGTCCCCTTGGTACTCTTTCGAATAACCAACTTAAACACATTCACCTAACCATGACCCTTATCCCCACATTAATATTAATTTAATTATTTACAATTAAATTAATACCCATCCTCACCCCATTTATTAATTTAATTTAGTTACTTTAATTAAATGGATGCACACCTCACCTAGACACCTCATTATAGACCTATTCATAGCATGTTTCCATAAATGAATAAGACTTAGTTCAACCCTAAAAATCAAGGCCTATTATTCCTCTAACTACCTTCCTACTCATAAAAACATAACATCCATTCTGATCCATGAATAAATGGATAGACCTGGCCCAAATGATTGCAAGATCTACTATTTTTAGTAAACCTAGGGAATCCTTCCTTAACCGACACCACGGTCATCCCATAACCAATGCCTGTCATCTACTATAAACCATCGTGAGTTATCATTTATTCACTTTGGTGACCTTGTTTTTGGGTTTGTATATTCGGAATCGAGAGAAGAGAAAGGAGCTGCATGTAAGCAGAACCAGAGCCTTTTTGTACCTACAAACATCCATAGCCAACACCAGGATAGATCTAGAGGTATTGCACTCAATTAACATTCCGGGAAGCACCAAAGTGGTACCAAGTTCCATCCCACCAATCAATCATCACCACCACATAACCATTAGACCTACAACACCAATAAGTACATTTATCACCTGTGTTATTTTATCCTTGTCTGTTTTAAAGGGTTTTTTCACCTTTGTTGTCATTTCTTACTTGCATTCCCTTTTCCCCACTATTCCTCTTTCTGTAAACTCAACCATTCCTCTACCCACACCATAAAACCACCTATACCTAACCTCTACATATTTATGAGTGTTCCTAAGATCCCCATATACCTCGTTATGCCCTTTGTCATCTTTTCTGACCTCAGCTCAAACCCCACTAAAAATATTATTGAGTCTTATCAGCCCACCTCTACTGATGCGAGTTACCCATAACCTTCGCCGATTATGCATAACCATGATTGGTCATACCTCAACCGACACCGGTCTCTATGTCTACCAACACTGTGTAAACCAAAGAACCACATACCTACCAAGACAACCCAAACACCTTACCCAACCCTACTAAGACCATGTCTATGACTTGTAGACCACTTGAACAACCTGTAACCTGACTGAGAAGACCTTGACCCACATAGTTTTTAGTATTTAATTGGATCGACACTAATAGTGATCTGAGGTACCCAAATCAGAATACTAGCACTAGATTTGTTTATGTACGCATTTCAGTTACTTCATAATTTGTTTTATAAAATAGTGGGTTGACAACCTTCTAGGAAGTATCACACTTCTCAGATCTAGCATATGCTAGGCATTCCACTTGTCATATATTATTTAACTCTTCTTTGGTGGTCTTTTTTTTTTATTTTAGGTAGTTCCTCCTAGCCAAAAGGAAGCTCTCACAGTCAACATCAGATTGAGAAGTTAGAACGTGCACATCAACCTCCAAACCAACACAACAGGTATTCCTCCTCAGCCCATAACATTATCTATTTTGTCACATTCCAAAATGTAAAGAAAACAGTGAAACATTTTGGCACGCCTAGTGGGACCCATCCGGGTTCCTTGCATTTTCTCATTCCTAGGTAAAATTCTATTTTTTTCCTTCAAAAAGCTTACACATTAATTTTTCTTCTCTGGAATCATTCTTGCTCTCTTTATTGTCTAAAAATAATAGTGTTTTTGGTGCTTTCAAAGGAACACATTCTTCTTTCCTTTTGCATTGCATTAGTGAAAGAGCACGTTCCTACCTATTCACCATTTGTTTCATCAAACATAATTTGTCAATTTGGGCTCAAAATCATTTTCATTTCATCCTTGTATGTTGCATATAGCTCACATTAAAATGAGGACAACCTATATGCTAGAAGTCATGCAGAGCTGATGGTTGACAAAAAGAACTGTAGAAAGCACTCACTCTCTTCTTTTACCCAATTGCACAAAATTTGAATATACACATTTTCTTAAATGACATCTTACATGGGAATTCTTGTCTGTGATCACACGATCGAGGATTGAAAGGTATTCCCTAGCTGGTTAACTTTGTCTAGTGCCCCATTAGAGAGCACCCCCTACCATAACATAACCTGAAACCTCAGATTTTAGATATCCTTCTTTGTAGGATGCCTTCTAGACAAAAATTCTATTCTGAATTCACATGGTCAGTTCTAAATAACATAAGCTAAAAAACCATAAGAAAATCACTCTTAGGATCATTTTTTTCTTATTTTTTCTTCTTGACTTGTATTTTGAGGTGTGAGACTACGAATCTATAGTATTCTTCTTCTTTGCACACTCCACCATCGTAGTTGGAGTATTCTAACTTTGTCTAAGTGTGTCAGGGCCCCATATTTCATTCTTAGAATTCTTGAGTTTAACTCTTCACTTAATTTAAATTCACAAAATCTAGTTTCTTCATCACTCTCTCATTTCACAGTAACCGGTGTTGGTCCAGTGACCATCATCGGTTCACATCTGACTGTAGTCGGTTAAACCTAACCAATGTTGGACTCTTTCTTTTTATTTATTTTCCTAGAAATAGCCTTCATCACTCATATTTTGTTTTTTCCCTCAGGGCACCATTCTATTCCCCCTGTTGATATTTCTATCATACATAGTTTCCCCATTTACATATTCATCAGTCCTATTTCACTTCTTGAAACTGGTGTTTTTCTATAGTGGTCGCATCGGTTTCTGTAATCGACATCGGTTCCCCATTAAACATCACCGGTCATCCTGACCATCGTTGGTGTCTATGTTTGGTTTTCAAAATCCAACCTTTTATCAAATTCATGCCCCCAACCTCATTTTTCCCCTGTTCATGTTGTTTTCTATGTCATTTATAGAATACAGTCTTTTTAGGTCAACACTTACTCACATGGTGTTGACTCATAGCCAAACTAACACTCTTATATTCCACATCAGTCGTCAACCGCTCCCACCTAGTCCTTCACCACCTTCTATCCTGTCACCCATGGATCTAACCCCGCCTACCACCATTACTATGTGCGATGAGGATTTTTACAAATCCTCGATGAAAAGCCCACATCCTTGTAATTATACCTCTTCCACTCAGGATTTCTCAAGTCGGTTGATATATAGAATGCACGTTTCCATCTCTCCTTCCCTTATCCCCACTTCGCATCTTCTCCTACTAGTTCGAGTTACCTTCACTGATTTACCCCTAGTGGTTTCACACCTAAGACCCACACCCACTATGACCATCGTGCATCTGCAACATCGACGCACCTATAGTATTTTTTGTTCCTTCGTTGACCAACCAAAGCATAATCCCATCCACGCCCATTATCTCACATATACCAATTACACGCAACCACTCATGGTAGCGGTGACCCCTACCCCATTATAGAATATTTTTATCTCCATCCTACATTCTTTGCCCCAAATCACTACTAGAGTCATTGTAACTACCCCACCTACATATACATATTATCAACAACCCCTATCTTTTAAATACGGTCCATTCTAGATATATGCCCTCTATGTCGGTCCCCTATTCTCAACCTTCATATTCGGTATCACCATACACTGGAATGCCACCCACATCACATGTTCAACAATAGCACTCTTATGCCATAGGAGGTGCCCTTCTATCACAACCTACCAATGTCCTCATCAAATTAATGATGGAAATGATGTAGAAACTAGAAGCATTAGTTTCTAGCTCACACAATTCTCTCACCTACGATGAAATCTGTAGTGAGCCCATTCATCCACCCATTCCTATTCACACATACCCTGTATATTGGGAAATTCCAAAATTCAACCCTTTCAATAGTAAAGAAGATCCACAACAAAATTCAACCATTTCAATAGTAAAGAAGATCCACAACATCATTACCCATGATGATGATTTACTCCTACTCGACCTTCTGATGTCCCTCATAGGATTGACATTTGACTGGTATAGTAGGCTACCCAAACATTCCATCTACTCATTTAATACAAAGATATCCCAAGCCTTCTTAGACCACTTCTCAATCAACATTGTGAAGAAAGTCACCATGATTACTCCACACGATAGTATGACGACAAGTCTATCGCTGAATTTTTCACTTGTTAGCGTAGCCTAATTAACCAACTCGCATTTCAATTACTTAAAATTGAGCTCATAGAGTTGTTTACTTGGGATTACGCTAGACAAATCTCTCCAACCCTGTAGGTGAATACCTTTCACACCTTTGACGAGGCATTCACCATGGCACAAAAATTGGAGATTCGTGTTATCAAAGATAAGAAAATTCAGCTACGTAATAAGAACACCAAATTCAAATCAAATGATTCTTCTTCATCTTTGAAACCCCAGAACAACTATTCAAAATTCAAAGGATCTGCCAATGATGTGGTTCACAAGGTTGGACCCTCTCACCCATCAAACCTAGCCAAACCTTCTACTAAAATCTTACATGTTCCAAACTTTCCAGCTTTAGAGTAGAACAATGAAAGTACACCCCAATAGGAGAACCATATTCTTTTTTGTAAAAGCTTATTAGGGTTGGTGCGATTACCCTTCCACCTATAAAACCACACAATGGCTTTGACCACGATCACCCTACACCCACGTGGTATAAATAACATGACTTTGGTAATTATCATTGTGTCAAAGGTCATAGTGATGGTAACTACATCACCTTTAAGAATATCTTCCAAGAAATGTTAGACAATGAAGATCTAGTCTTGGATAACCCAAATACATCTGCTAACTAAAACCTACATATCTTCAAAGAACCATTCCCTAATCATGCTCCATCTTTCAACCAAACTAGTGAAACTTCAATCGGTGATAGAATGTCCGTGAGGTCCATGCTATTTTTGAGGATGTACCCATTACTTCCCAATTGCCCCATGTTCCTTCCATAAAAAAAATCCTAGCCCAAACTCCCCTACCTACACAGGAACCTATTTCATCTACTCCTCCACCCACAGAGGAACCCCCATCATTTCTTCCTTCACCCATGAAAGAGCCCATAATTAGTGCTCCACCTCTGGCCCCTCAAATTACCGAGTAGTCATCAGTAGCACCTCTCCTACTCATAGGGGACACATGTCCACTCCCTACACCATCACAAGGAGATTCCACATCGTATGTACCATCATCTCCTCTACCCATAGAGGGTCCTATAGAAACACCATTGCCTTTAGATGACCATTCTTCATTGGACTTCCAAGATCCTGTTGATCTACTTTCAGCTCTCTTACCCACAGAGTCTGAAGCTAGCCATTTCCCTATTTCTCAAACACATTTTCAGGGATTTCTACTTGATCCACATCAGCCCCTCTTACAACAGTACTATTTTCACACTTGGAAAATCACCTGGATTATGTTGATAGAGCCTTACTTTGGGGACATCTTCTACTTCCTACTTCAACCCAAATGCAGTTGTCACTCACCGAAACCTCCACAATCTATCCAAAAGTGTTTCAAGTGACCAAATCAAACACAACCATGACTATTGGAACACATTCCATGTCATCTCCTACAACCCAACACACACCTCTTCCCACAACCCAACACACACCTATACCCAAACACCTGCCCACACCTATATCATCTCCCTTACCTAAACCCATCACTACCTTAGGGGTCATGTCGACATCGAACCTTACTCACCCACCCATCAAATTAGATTTAGCCACATCTTCCTAGACCAACACTAAACTTATTCCTGCCCCTAAAAGGAAGACCTAACCTTCTAGGCCTCATACACCAACCTTACCTACCACACTGTTGTCACCTTCACCCCTTCTATCCATCCTAGGACCTCACCCCTTGACCCTAGCTAGGAAACCTTCTTCCACCAGTAAACAAAGAACGCATCAGCTCACCTCCTCATCATGACCATCTAATATACCCAAGTGATCCCCAAAACCCCCATTGTCACCTATGACCTTCTTACCACCGATACCACCACTACCTTCCATAACTTCTTCACTACCCATGAAACTTTCCTCTCTTCCACTCACACCTTCTACCCAACCTCTACCAACCACCTCCATCGTAACTTGATTACCCCCATGGGTAACCCATCCTCTTCCACCATCTACTTTTACTTCTATATCTTGCACCCCCGTGTGTCACCTTTACCCAAGAAGATGTAACCTAAAGATAAGAATCCGTTACCCTTCAATAAAGTAGTCGAACTAACCAAACAGTCCATCACTGGATTTTCTACCCCACCTTTACCCAAATAGATGCCTATAAGGCCAAAGACCACTCCACATACCAAACTAGTGGACCAAACCATTCCCCCTCTTGTAAAGCCTCTTCCTCCACAATTAGCCACACATGTACCCAAACTCACACTCACCTCCCATTGTGATCTCACAGTAGCGGGGTCATACGCTAAGATTTTAACTAATCCCTTAGAGACTTCCATCATCACATTACCACCACTTTGACCTTACAATCCTCTCAAACCCAAACCCAAAGGGTTTGATGAGACACATATTTACACCTACCATCGTGTGCCAGGACATGATGTAGAGAACTATAAGGATTTAAAAGCTGCTCTTGTCCAATTATGTTGTCTGAAGAAAATGTTAACGATGATGATTTTTCTTAATGATGACCCCATTCCACCTTCACCAATCTCCCCAAATATTATTCCATTACCTATTCAAAGACCAATATCTCTAGCCCAAAGAACTCTTTTATCCATCTCCAAAATTCAAAATTAACATGGTCCACATTACCACCCATGCTCGGAAGACAAGGGAAAAGAAAAGGCAAGTAGCACATCAACCAACATTGTACCCAACATACCATCTGCACCCACACCCGAGTCACCATTCAAGGTCCGTATATCTTATTTCGATGGGGTCACACTTCACAAAATGCTAAAATAATTACACCAATCCTCCCCGAAAATGTCTTCATATGAACTGATCAAAACCTCTTAGTCACATCGTCAAGCCCTCATGGAGGTGCTTCAATCTATTGAGGTTTTACCAAATGACCCCATGTTTGTAGCCTCCATCATTACCCCTCATCACATAACATCTCTCATTAAGTCATTTCCTTCCTCTACACCTCCACCTACTCACCAAGTAGCTGACATCTACTTTTCATATGAAGAGATCACCCCCTTCCAGGTCATGCCGACCCCGATCCCAATCTTTTCATCTCCATATTTATCAATAATATACACATACAATGCATTATGATTGATAGTGGTGCTAGTATTAACATCATCTCCTCCCATATGTACAACCAAATGCACATACCCGCCAATTGCATGTATGGTAACCCAATTATGTTGCACTCCTTCAATGATGACATGACCTCTACCCTAGGTATCTTGTCATTCTCCATGTCCGCTTTGGGTCCCTGAATTGTCCCAAAAAAATTTATGTCCTAGAAGGAGAATTCTAGTATAACCTATTGCTTGGCCAACCTTGGATCCATGTCATGGGTTATTTCCATTCAAATTTACACTGCTGCCTTAAATTTGAACATAAAGGACATAACTACACCATCCAAGCTAACCCATCACCTTTTAAGACCTGTAAAGCAGTTATACCATCCCAATGATGTGCTTGTACAAGTCAAGTCATCTATCACTATCCTCAATCTACCTTCACCTACAATCCCATCACCCAAGACCGCCACCGCCCTCCCACATCTAATCCTGTTATTCCTACTGCCGTCATAACCTCTACAATTGAATCACCTATCTCCCAATCATTTATCGAGTTGTTTATCCCCACTACCTACATATCGACTACTGATCCCTTAGAAAGTGTCTTTCAATGCCTAACTCTAGGGATTACCACCTATAAAATATCAATACGTTCCTCACTCCGCAAGAGTATGTAAACTTGCGTCAACAACCTAGTTATGACTACCGCATATGCAAGGTTTATCCTTATGGTCCTCCCCACCTTCACACTAATCTAATGTATAGGGGACCTTATATTTCCAGTTATTCACTGAACCTCCATCCCAAACATAATCGCTGTTTTAATCTAACTTACACTCCATTACTAACCGCCACTTCACTCACACTTTCCTTCACCATTGCACATGGAAAGGCCATGGCTTCATTTTTTATGAATAGGGCCACCACACTCGTCATCTCTGTACCACTCGTAAACATAATGACCATATTGGCATTGGCTTTGATGCACCACCTCTAAAGAAGGATCGCGTTGACCTCATTAAGGAAGACAAACTTGTTGTCCCCAAATCACTTGCACCCTCCGAATGGCTAGAATATGAACAGGACGTTTAGTGTGATTGGGACAAATGGGATCACCTCTCAAGCTATGGGACTTGGGTTTGATGTGAACCTCCGAGAGAGGCCGACTTCCTCTTCCTAAAGTAAGTGTTGTACTACTCCTAGTGTGAAAAAAGGCTACCTAGTCCTATACTAACATCTTCATGGGGTTTTAAGGAAAGATATTTGTAGAAATGAAAATATACTAGGGATGGTGATGCACTAAATAAAGGGTGTTTCCATACTTGGAAAGGGTTAATTTAAAGAGGGTGTGTGTGCACCACGCAGATAAACCTCACCTAATGCAACTTACAAAGGGTATAAAATACCACGTACTAAGAAACATGTGTTCCCTTTGTTAAACTTGAGCATACGTAAAGGATAGATCAAATTTGATTCAAACACATAATTAATTTATCATGAGAAAGGAACACATGCATTGGTTAAACATCTATTTCAGCAACTATGAATAATGATAATGCAACTTTAACAATAGAAGGAAAATAAGATTTTCATAATTGATATAAAATATAATCACATTATTTATTCACATCATGAATCGGATAACCCAAAATAAAGTTAGGATACCCACTCACACTAAGGAATCATACATTCAAAAGTAAGCATTGATCAACCATTCAACACAATAAATCAGATTCCCAATTACAAGGTGTAACTCTGAATATAATTAAAAGGTTTTTTAGAATTATCTGAAGCACTCTTCCAAGCTTGAAGAGCAACCTCACTCAAAAAAATTAAATCTATATCTACTAGCTTGAAGCATTCAAATATTTATAAGTTCTTAGGCCGAGCCATTACAACGAAGGCCCTTAACTAAATTTTTCTAAAAATAGAAATGTCATTAAATTAAGGGAACATGCTCCCATGAAAATAGGAAATTTGTTCACGGTGTTTGACTCACCAACCCTACAACTTTGATTGATATAGAGCTCTAATCGACATTCCATGGCCACTCATCTTTGGCTTTGTTCAGCTACACCTTCCTCTCCTGCAATTTTCTATTGTTCTCCTTCCCACATAACCATTCGATGCTTATACTCAATGAAGCACTTGATGATTCCCTGAATTTATTCATCTCCAGGCCCACATGCATAGTGATTCACTACATCTACCATCTCGATCTCCTTTGTGATCTTGGTGACACTCTTGAAATTTGTTCAAAACTTTCTTCAGCTCCTATAAAATTTTGTACAAGAACAATCGGTCGATGGAGTCATTATTAAAAGTTTTGGTGACTTCATTTCCGCTTCACCAAATCCTTGAAATTTTCCTTAATTTGATCTTTAGGAAGAGCATCAATGTTTTCATTGAAGAATTTATAATTAGAAATATCAAACTCTTCTGAGATGTCATTCAGGGAATCCATGATTTCTACTTGTTTATCTTCCAATTTCTTAATTAAATCCTATAATACTTGGCACCGAATTCCATGGCCTTTTGGTATTCAAATAACTTCGAGGCATCATCAATCACCTCTTCTTAAAGGAGAAAGTTGGGGTCTTCTTCTCTGATCTCACTCCATGTTGCCAAATTTAAATTCAGATTATTATTATCTTTGGAAAAAGCCTCATCCATTTTGCAAATAGCAACCTTCCCAACTTGCAGATCATTATATATTTTGACAACCTCCTTGATTAAGGGATTAGCTTCTTGCAATATGTGTTTAATCCATCCATTTACCATCTCCCTTTTTGTCCTAGCTTCTTGAGCTCATGATAAGAAATGTCATCGATGGTAGAAGAAATTGTCATGGCCATAGTAGTTGAGACTTCGGTAGATGGAGTTGGTTGGGTTACTTTACGTAATAATGAAGTGAGTTGTTTAACCTTGAGTTTGAGCTCATCTTTTGTAGCCTTATCTTTGTCATATTTTTCTAGCAGAGCCCCAAGAGCAGTGTGCACATCTTGTTTGGCTCCTTCGTGAGTAGATTTTCCCAATGAAAATCAAGAGATTTGATAATCTACCACAATAATTGTCTCTTTTTTTTCCTCAACAGGGGGTAGCAACCTCTACAATTCACTCTCCAAATGAATTCACTGTTAGAATTGAAATAGTTCTTGGCCTCTTGGTCTGTCTTTTGTGATTTTTTCGAATATACTGAGATCTATGACATCTCCCAAAGGCACCTTCTTCTTCTACTTTGGATTCTATCTAAACAACCATTCAGGAATAGCTAATGTTGATGAAGATGGGACAGTAGATTCGATACCTGAAACATTAGATATGAAAAGAGCACTAGAAACATTAGTTGACATTTGGGTAGAAGTGGCCATGATGGATGGGGTGGATGTAAGGACAACCATAGGAGTTGATAAAATGATGCTTGGGAATGAGGTGGAGGGAAATGGAAGTGTTAAGGGAAGTGAAGAAGAAATGGGTGACCCGATAGTTTCTCCAACTGAGAGAACTGGAAGGGATGAGAAAACCTGGGCCATGGAAGGAGATGGGAAGGAAGAAATGATTGTGGAAGTGGAAGGAACTGATATTGGAAGTGACAATGGAGGAGGAAGAAGATGTGATGGATCTTGGGAGATACTAGGGGAGTCACTGACTTTAACCACTTCTGTCATAGGTGTTGCAGGAGACATGGCCTTAGAAATGGAAGCCTTGGAGAGAGATGAGCCACCAACAACAAATGAAATCTTTTTTTGAAATCATATGGGTTTTGGGTCAACCTTTTCCCCTTTTTGAGTGTTTATTAGCTAATGGTTGGTAGGGCCTTTGTATTTGTAGGTTATTCTACTCCCTTTGGTTAAATTCCCAAGGTAACCAACCAACTATAAGTCCTCTGCATAATGGGCCCGCCCTCTCCTTTGTATTGCAGCATTCTTGTACATACCAATCAATCCATGGTAATGGTTGATTGGCAATATTATCATTTTTGTATGCCACATCTAAAACTTCATCATTATCTTGTGCCTCCTTTGGGACATTAGCCAAACCAAACTACTGAACCTCATCCAAGGTCAACCTCTCATAATCCCTTTTTTGCATGATGTATTTATCCCGAAAATGAATCTAGATATCCTCCAATTTGGGCACGTGAGCACTGGACCGCCTGTTTAACCAAATTTACCCCAATAATCAAAATTAGTTCATGGATGAAAGGTTCATAAAGTCACTTCAGCCAATTATGCATCCACATTTTTAGCCTTATGAATATTTAGGTAGGTGTATCTACCAATTGAAATAGGGAAATACATTCCCAATTTGTGGCACTTGTTTTGAATTCGATGATAATCCAATAATTGTTGGACCAATTCAAGTAGAACCCATTTATCAGTGGGGCACTTTGGAGATTTTTTGGGGGAACGTATAAAGCCTGGAACCCGAATGTAAGTGAATGTGGGGAATTGTAAATAGATGGATCCCCACTCATGTACTTCTTTGAAGGCTTCATCAAAAATCCTTCGATTTTATAACTCCTTATCAAAATGGTAGAGGATAACCATAAAGAAGGCATCATTGACCCTTCAAAATGCCTTTTCCCTTTACTTAATGTGATCCAGGATAGAAATCATATATTTGGGAGGTGCTACAAATACCTTTAGTATTTAATCTAGAGAAATATCCCATAGCAACGGCCGCATAAACCAAGAAGGATGTCATATAGAAATTCTATGGAAATCACCTTGCTCAATTGATAGAAAATGGAGCTACTGATATGCTCCCCCCATCGGATAAACTTGTTATTCTTCTTTATGGTAGCGATGTACAAGAACATCCATTCCTGGAATTCCTTTATAGAAGGGAGACCTAAAACTCTACTTAGTAGCACAATAAGGTCACTGACCTCTTGAATAAAATCTGACCGATGCATGGTTTTGGGTAATTTGGCAAAGCTCTTGGCTAGATAAGTTTTCATCATGATTTTTATGCATACTTCCTCTTCCTTGTCCTAATGTTCCACTATAAAATTGTGTCGTAATATTCAATGTTGGGAAGTTTGATTAGATATTCGAAGATCAGCATGAGGGCAAGCCCATTGTCGTAGATGTCCCATCCATGATTTCTTGTTCAAGTCTTTACTCTTTCTCAAAAATCTAGAAAATCAATTTGCCCTAGGTTAGGTGTCCCATATATTCCCTAAGTCGAAAGATAGGCATGAGTGAGGAGAAAGTCCCATAAATTAATACTTCATCTTTTCTTGAATGAAAGACGAAGTTAAAAATACTTTTGGAAAAGAGAAGTCTGAAACTTGAAGTGCAATACTCTGAAAGACATGTCCCGAACTCCTAAAAATATCAGCTTCCAAAACCCAAACTAAATTGTCTCAAAGAGAAAAACTCAAGTTCTGAAAAATTTCCAAATAAAATTTCTTAAGAAAAGTTTCGAAAAAAAATTTCAAAGAAAAGTTTCGAAAAAGTTTTCCGAAGAAAAGTTCTGAAAACATTTTCCGAAGAAAAGTTCCAAATTTTTTTCCAAAATGGTGACCTCCACCAAGTTGAAATCAAGAGCTCTAAAATAGAGACGTACCACTTTGCCAAGTCCTCGAAATATGAGAAGGAAATCACCAAACAATGCTAATCTCCAAATCCTAAAAAGTACTGAGAGGGAAAAATGGAAAACTTGAGGAGCTCCCTTGAAAACTTTGAATGCCTGTGGAAACTCAAAACATGGAAACATGGTGGGAAATGAGTTTGTCATTCCGAGAGGTACACAGAAGAGGAACAAAAGAAAACAAACAAAAATGAAAATAAGAGATCTTAAACCAAAAGGAAAATAACAAAGATAAAATACCTCGAAAATGACGTTGAAAGGTACAAGAAAACGAAATGTTAGAGAAAATGTGTTAGGTAAAAATGACAAGTAAAAACTGAGTTTAAATAGAAAACCCGATATTAATGGAAAAAATATGATCCATACGGGGTTGGTGAAAAATTAAATGCACAAAGGACTTTGAAAGTTTGAAACCCGAAAGCCCAAAATTTTGAAATTTTTGGAATTTCGGGTTTCAGACTTCGAGATTGGGAGATAAAAATGTGAATTGGAAATGAAAATTTATGAAACCTAAAAGCCTGAAAGTCTAAAAATTTGGACTTTCGGACTTGAAGTCCAAAAGTGAAAATCTTAAAAATGACTCGGAGAATTTGAAACTTCAAAAGCCCGAAAGTCTAAAATTTCAGACTTTTAGAATTCAAAAGTCCAAAAGGGATTTAACCAAAAATGGGGCCAAAAGTTCCAAAACCAAAAATCTTAAAAGTCCAAAATTTCAGACTTTTGGGGTTTTGGACTTTGGAACTCTAGGTTAAAAATTACCAATTACATAGTAACAAAATCCAAACCTCGAAAGCTCAAAAGTAAGAAAGTCCAAAATTCGGACTTTGAGACTATCAAAATCTGGAAATTTGAAACAAAATTTCAAAGATTCATGCCATTAAACTCCGAAAGAGAAAATATCTAAAATCTGAAGTCTAAAATTTAGATTTTGGGCCTTGGGGAATTTTCCATTAAAATATGACCACTTTTGACATTTACTTCTCAAGGTAGATTAAAACGTTAAAATTTTTGGCGACCTCTAGGAAATCTTGTTTGTTGTGCAAAAGCACTTGGAGGAAAAGAAAAGAACACATTAAAGGGTGAAACAATCTCAAAAGCAAGCTTTGAGATGTATCCCATTCACATGAATGGGAAATTATTCTCCATTGAGTCTGGATAGATGAAATGAATTCACCTCTTTGCAACTTGTAATAATATAAGGCCCACTCTAGAGGGCATCAAACTTGGCATGCTTGCCTAGTTTGGCTCTGTCTTCGTCCCATTTGAGAACCAAGTCTCCTTCTTAAAAATTCTTATCAGAAGCTTTTTTATCAAAGGATTTCTTAACTTGAGCTTGATGTTGGCTTAAAGTTTTCATAGCCTTTTCTCAAACTTCCTCCAATTCCATGAGTTCAGCAAACCTCACTATTAAGGAGCCATTTTCCATAACTTTGAGTTGATGAGCCAATTCCAAAGAAGGTAATTCCAAGGAGATTGGTAGCTTTTCCTCCCTTCCGTATACCAACATAAAAGGTGAGTTTCCAATGGCCTTTTTAGGTGTGATTCGATCCACCCACAAGGAATTCTTAAGTTGTGTATGCCAAGTCCTTTTGTTAGCTTCCATCATCCATTTGATGATCCTTATGAGATTCTTGTTACTAGATTCAGCCAACCTGTTTCCCTATGGATAATAATTGGATGAAGTCTTGAGATAGACCCCATTCATAACTTCCCACTCACTTAACTTTAGACCAAGAAAATCCATTGCATTATCAGAGATGATGGTAAATGGAACACCAAACCTTGTCATTATATTTTCCAAGAATTCAAGGATGGTCTTTTCATTTCTCTCCTTCAAGGCCACCACTTCCCAGGAGTGAAATAATCTGTTGCAGTGAGGACCCATTTATGTCCGTTGTTGGAAGGAGGATTGATCATTCCAATAAAATCTAACCCCCACTGAATGAAAGGTTGATCTACCTGAATGGGATGTAAAGGGAGAGCTGTCAACCTCTATTTTCCTGCAAAAAGAGCACATTCTTTACATTTCCTTACCTAGAGATGAGCATATTTGAACAAGTTTGGCCAATAGTAACCAACTCGCATGATCTTGGTAGCAATTGTGCATATAGAGTAATGCCCTCTGGACAGACCATTGTGAAATTCCTCTAACATCCTATTCACCTGCTCTGGCTTGATGCAATGTAAAATAGCACCATTCAAATATTTTTGAAAAAAAAACATTATCTACCAAGGCATATGGAATGGACTAGAGATAGAAAGTGCATCGTTGAAATTTATCCATACTTGGAGGATATACCCCTGAGAGGAGGAAATTTTTCATCTTAGTCAACCAATCGATTTGGTCATTTCCTTCCTCAGCATTCAGAGCATAACATCTTCTCGTATCCTTGATCTCCATGTCCACAGCCATGTGTAACATAAACCCTTGCCCCTAACAATCTTAGTGACTTTAATGTGTACATCATACTCCATTAATTTTGTAATCCACCTAGCACATTTCTCATTCATCTCTTTATTCAACAAAAAGTCTTTGATGCCAAGATGAGAGACCATTAAGTGGAATTTGTTGTTGGACAACATGTGCCTAAATTTTTTCAAAGCTCGAATGACTACAAAGACCTATTTTTCAATGAAGGAATATTTAAGCTCGTATTCCTTGAGAGAATGACTAAAAAATTCAATTGGATGTGTTTCACCATTTTCTTTACCTTTTCAAATGACAAAACAGATAAGGGTAAGGGCCAAGGAGGAATACCTATTAAATGTTGGTCGATTGATGGTTATTGCATGCATTCTAACTTCTTGATCCATAGCTGAATGTGAGAGCTTCCTTTTGGCTAGGAGGAACTACCTGTAATAGAAAATAAGACCACAAAAGAATAGTTAAATGATATATGACAGTGGACTACCTAACATATGCTAGTTCGGGAAGTGTGATACTCCCTAGATGGCTATCAATCCACTATTTAAAACAAATTAATGTGAGAGACAAGTAAATTCCTACTGTAGTTGATATGATTTAGGTATTTCATTCAAGTACAATAAGAAAATCCAATCACAATAGGCTAGGCTATAGTTGGATCTGAGAGATGAGGTGTCTGTCAAGGTACTGGGACTGGCCAGGGTTTGATTCTGGGTTATTTAGGTCAATTGGTAGGATGATTGTTGGGTTTGTTCTTAGTCAAGGTATAAAACATAGAGACCGATGTTGGTTGGGTGTGACCGATGCCAGTTTAGGTAGAACCAATGGCGGTTGTGGATAACCGGCATCGATATGGTCAAGGTAAAAGAAAATTCAATAGATCAAATGACAGGGGCTAATCTAAGGTCAAATAAGGTTGGGAGAGTGGATGAGAAGGTCTGTGGAGATCTCAAGTACACTCAGAAATGGATATTAGGTCGGAATGGTGATTTGGTGGTGTGGGTAAGGGAAATGGTGGGATTACAAGATATTAAGAAATGGAGGAATGAACATGCAAAGTATAAACTAATGACAGGAATGACAAAAGTTAACTATGATGAAATAGACAATGCTTTGGTAGAGATATACTTACTATGATGTAGATTTTGTGGTAAAAGTGATCGGAGGAATAGTGTTGGATACCATAAATCAGTCATTCGTTGAATGATTCCATGGGTGAAATGATTCAATATATATCCTGGTGATGGCTCTAGATGTCTAGATACATGAAAGGATGTTAGTTTTTCTTGCATGCAACTCTGATTTCCTTTCCTTGCTCTCAGAATGTGCCAACCCAAAACAAGGCTATTTGGGTGAATAAATGGTAACCGATGACGGTTCCAGGTTAACCGACATAGGTTAAGGTGGGATTCCCTAGGTTTAATAAAATGGGTAGATCTTCCCGATTTATTCAACCTGGTTAGTTTATTCTCACGAATTAGAATGGAAAATTCCCTTCTAATCGGTGGGAATGTGGTTAGAGAGATTTTAGGGATTTATTTTAGGGTTAGACAAAATATTATCTCTTTAAGGAAAGTGAGACTTAAATATTGTTGGTTATGGAAACATACCAAGAGTAGGTCTAGGGTGAGGTGGTGGGGTAGAAACTAAAGTAATTAGATATTAAATATTGTGAGGATATATATTAATTAACTTAAATTAATGGTGATGTGGGGTGGAAGGGGCCATGATTAGATGAGCATGCTTTAGCTAGTTATTTGACAAGGGACCAAGGAGACTATGACCCAATTTTGGTGTTTACAAGTTATTCCATCAGATCATCATTTTTTTGAGTTAGAATTCTTGAAATACTTTCCTGGCTTGTGAAAGCATAGAGGATGAAATCTTTGTCAAAATTGGGATTTACTAGTGTGGGAGCTTGGGAAATGGCCATTTTGATAGCCTCAAAACTCTCCCTCCCCTATTTCATCCATGAGAATGGAATTTTATTTTTAGCATGGTCGTGAGTGGTTTAGCCAATGTTGCAAACGAGGATGAATCTCTGCATGAAATTTATGGTTCCCAGGAAACTTTGGAGACCTTTCTTGTGACTTGGAAGAGATAAGGACATAATGGAATGAATCCTAGCTGGATCAATGGAAATTCCTCTACTGAAACAATATGTCCCAACAATTTCCCTTCTTGAACTATGAAAATGCATTTCTTAGGGTTCAGTGAGACCCCAAATTCTCTGCATCTTTGAAAAACCTTCCTTAGATGTGTGATATGATCTTCAACATGCTTGGAATAGACAGTTATGTCATCAAGGTAAACCAAGATAATATCATTGATTAGTCCTTTAAAGGCCATATCCATGGCTCTTTGGAAAGTAGCCCTGCATTGGATAACCCAAATGGCATCTTGTTGTAAGCATACGTGCCCCACTTAGTAGTGAAAGCCATTTTGAATTGATTAGATTCTTGGACTAGAATTTGATTATATCCTAAATATCCATCAAGCAAAGAAAACCTTTAAGCCCCTGCCACTGTTTGGAGGATTTGATCCATTGATGAGAAGAGGGTAATGATCCTTCAATGAGGCATGGTTCAAATCCCTAAAGTCCACACATAACTGAATCTCTCTGTTCTTTTTCCTTACAGGCACCAGATTGGCTACCCATGAGGAATGCTTAATGGGAAAAATTATACAAGCTTCGATAATCTTGGTTAGTTCTTTCCTCATTAGTGGCTCAATTTTGGGATTGATTGGCCTCTATTTTTGATGAACTAGCTTAGAGTTAGGATCCAACTTGATGGTATGTTGAGCTAAACCAAGATCAAAACCACACAAGTATTTGTAGCTCCATGCGAAAATATCATGATACTCTTGACATAGTTCAATGAAAGATTTATTTTCCTGAGCAGTGCATACCTTACCAACTTTTAAATTTTTTTCACTTGCCACCTCAACCTCTTCAAAATCCTCCTCCTTGACCACCATATTAGTGCTCTGTCATTTGGCTTGATCATTTGAATTGAAGATGGATTCCAATGTAACTGGCCTTTTGGAAGCTTGTTTCCTTTCAGCTGTATAATTTGATCACCGTAAGAATTTTTAAGTTTATCTTGATGTTTGGTAGTGAACTCTACTTCTTGCTGTAGGAAGAGAACAATCTATTGATCACTATCAACACCTGCTACACTACTTACATTATTTGGTACTATGGGATGGACCACCATTTTGACTATCTTTCTACTCTTCTTTCATGATGTCTATAGGTACATCGTATTGGGAGCCAATAGTAGCCAGCCTATCAGCATCTTGATTTTGCTTCCTGGGAATTGCATGAATTCCAAAAGCTTCAAAATCTTCTATCAAATCCCAAACCTAATTTTTATATGATCTTAGTAGATCATTTTTTGATGCACTATGGGTTGTAACTTGGTGCACAACCAATTCACTATCACCAAAGACAATCAATCTTTGTATTCCTCTTCTTTGGGCCAATTGAATTCCTTGTATAAGAGATTCATATTCAACAACATTATTAGTGCAACTGAACTGCAACCGAAAGGAAGAGAAATATTTGTCTCCTTCTAGAGAAATCAACATAACCCCTGCACTAGATCCATTTTTACTTCGTGAGCCATCAAAAAACATTTTCGACAATTCTTTTGTATCACTTGATACCTTAAAAAGTTGAGGTATGATGGTATTTTCTTCATGAATGTAGTATGTACCCAATCCTGTTTCTTCCAGAAGCAACAAACCTAATTCTTCATCTACTAATAAATCAGCATAGGGATCATATTGGTGGTTGATACTTACTTCATCAAGCACTTTGTGTCAGGAACTTCCTCTGTGAGAGTAGTTGGCTCGTGATCTACATCTTCTTCATCTGGGTCACCAATGGCATAATTTCCATTTATGGGTTTGGCGGTGTATGGTTCCACATGATTATGAAAAATAGGTTCAGCTCTTATAGTCACCTTTGTCCCGTACTAAGTTCTAAGGATCATATGCAACCAGTCTGATGACAAATATCCACCCATCTTGGCAGTGAACTCCCACGATAAGAAAATGGAAAAAAGGGGAGGGAGATCAATAACAGATATGTCTTGCATGAATGTCAAGCTAGGACATGCATGGATAGTAAGATGAAGCCCCTTAATGACCCCCACAGTTTGGACTACAGTACCGTCTAGTTGAAAAAATCCTCTTGAAATTGGAGTATATGGAATTTGTAATATATCTACAATTTTTTTGGGAATTACGGAACTACTGGCTCCATAATTGATCATACAATTGTGTACCAAATGATCACTAATAATTAACAAGATATAGAATGGTGGAGGCTTATTGGGATTAGCATATACTTTTGTTTCGGGTTGGCATAAGCTGGTTTCCACTGCTACTTCTTGACTTGATGATCTATTGGTAGTGCCAAAGCTGTTCAAATCCTCTCGTAGCAAGTTCCTCTAAGAAGGAATCAAGAGTGCATCCCACATCGTGACACTCAAATTGGTCTTCTTCATTTGCTCCACAATGTTGAATGAATTTCCCCACTTTGCTAATACCTTTTGGGGCATTGGAGTCTTCTTTTGGAAAATTCCTATTGGGCATTGTGATACTTGAAGTCCCATCCTTCTTTGTAGATTGATCCATGGATACTTCGTGATTTCTTTCCCATGCCTTTATCATCTGATATTTGTGTTGGGACTGAGAAGTAGATGCCTAATCATTTTTGGAAGATTATGGGTCTATTTCCTTTTCTTGGAATGTGTGTTGAATGCTATAGTGGAGGCATCAGTATTCAAGCCACAACATTCTTCTTCTCTCTAATTTAGTAGTGTAGTTTCATCAAAATGTTGGTCTTGACTTTCATGAGTGGATGGTCCAGCAGATGATTCAGGTAGAGTGGATATGCTTTGGACCATAAGGGCCTAACTTAGAACTCTGTTTGGGAAAATATTTTGGTTGTGAGGCTAAGAACAAGGGTAACACCACTCATAATCTTGAATGAGGTTATTCTAGACTGGCACTATGGCTTTAGATGAACTGGTAATGGAAGGGTTTCGAAGTTCAAAGGCTTCACGTTTGCTACTTGGCTGGTAACCTGTTCTGGGCCTGATTATTTCCTTGAAAGGGAGGGTGATTTGCTTGATATTGTGATTGAAACAGTTGAGCATATTGGGACTATTTCCTTTTCATTGCTACTAGCTCATTTCCAAAGGTCTGTAGTAGTGATTTGACTTCAAATAGATCATTTGAAGAGGTGAGACCGATTGAGTTGGCTGATTAGAGGTTGTGGAATAGGTGCAATGATAGGTTGATTATTTGTAAGATCTGGAGAAAATGGCATGGGTGGTCGGGAGCTATCTTTCCATCCTAGATCAAATAATTTTCCACATTTATGGTTGTGTCATAAGCATTAGGTAATGTAGTCCCCCCATGGATTGAATCATAACTGCTACATTACTATTCAAAGCTCACAAATAGTACAAAAATGCATTGTTTGGAGAGGGCTTGATGAGTGTCGGAATCCTATTCCACGTCCTATGAAATTGGAAATTGAAATCACTCATGTACTCCTAGGGAGCTCTCTTTATGGTGGTGATCTGTTCTAAGAGTGATAGGTGATCACTCTTGTCTTCAAACTATTTGTAGAGCTTATCTCCTAACTCATCCCAAGTGGTTATGCTACTGATACGTAACCCTTGAAACCATTGAAGTGCTTTTCCCTTGAAGGAAGTGGCCAGAAGTCTGACAACAACATTATCCTCTGTGACATTGTGTACTGCATAGATGTTGGCTACATCAAGAATGTGTTCTACTAGAGTGACATGAGTTTCTCCTATGTAAAAGGATAAAATTTTGAGTGCGAAACTAGTATAGGGTCACGTTGAGCTAATAGAAGTGGACTGCTTACATTGAAAGGGGAAAAAATTTGTTCCATGCCATAGCAATAAGAGGTTGATTGTTCCTTGATGGAGGAAACCTTTATGGAGGAGTTGAATGACCTCTACGAGATGAAGCTCAACTGATGGTGTTAAAATACTTCGCTTCTTCTCTTGGGAGGAGACACGAAAGGTTGATATGTTGATAACTTCCATGCTTTGAAGAAGCTCTTGTTTGAATTCTTCGCATAAGTGAATGCACTGAGATTTGGAATCCAAAGATATAGAGTTGCCAAGTACTTTGATTTATGCTAATGAGAAGAGAAGTACCAACTCGTCCCACCGGGCATGCAAAAATTGTTTTCCCCAAATCACTATACCCTCTGAATGGAAAGAATCTAAAAAGACATTCGGTGTGATTGGGACACATGGGATCACCTCTCAAACTATGGGAATTGGGCTCGAGGTGAACCTCACGAAGAAGGAAAGATTCCTCTTCCTAAACTAAGTGTTGAACTACTCCTAGTGTGAAAAAAGTATACCTAGTCCTATGTAAACATATTCATGGTGTTTTAAGGAAAGATATTTGTAGAAATGAAACTATACTAAGGATGGTGATGCACCAAATAAAGGTTGTTTCAGGACTCAGGAAGGGTTAATTTCAAGAGGGTGTGTGTGCACCACATATCAACTTCACCTACTACAACTTAGAGAGGGTATAAAATACCACAGACCGAGAAACATGCATTCCCTTCATTAAACTTGAACATATGTAAAGGATAGATCATATTTGATTCAAAACACGTTAATTTATCATGAGAAAGGAACCATGCCTTTGGTTAAACATATATTTCAAGAATTATGAATAATGATAATGAAACTTTAACAATAGAAGGAAAATAATATTTTCACAATTTATATAAAATATAATCACATTATTCATTCACAACATGAAATAGATAACCCGAAATAAAGGTAAGCTAACCACTCACACTAAGGAATCATACATTCACAAAGTAAGCATTGATCAACCATTCAACACAATAAATTAGATTCCCAATTGCAAGGTGTAACTCTGAATATAATTAAAAGGTTTTTTAGAATTCTCTAAAGCACTCTTCCAAGCTTGAAGAGAAACCTCACTCAAAAATAATCTATATCTACTAGCTTGAAGCATTCAACTATTTATAAGTTCTTAGGCTGAGCCATTATAGCTAGGCCCTTAACTAACATTTTCTAAAAATATAAATGTCATTAAATTAAGGAACATGCTCCCATGAAAATAGAAAATTTGTTGCAAGGGTTTGAATTAGTCAACCCTACAACTTCGACCGATCTAGAGCTTGGATTTGACCTTCCATGGCTGCTCAACTTTGGCTTTGTTTAGCTACACCTTCCTCTCCTACAAGTTTCTATTATTCTCCTTCCCACACAACCATTTGATGCTTATACTCAATGAAACACTTGATGATTCCTTGAATTTCTTCATCTCTAGGTCCACATGCATAGTGATTCACTACATCTTCTATCTCGATCTCCTTTGTGATCTTGGTTGGCACTCTTTGAAGTTTATTCATAACTTTCTTCAACCTCCCTATGAAATTTTGGCACAAGACCAATCGGTCAATGGAGTCACTATTGAAAGTTTTGGTGACTTCATCATTGCACTTCACCAAATCCTTGAAATTTTCCTTAATTTGATCTTTAGGAAGAGCATTGATGTTTTCATTGAATAATTTGCAATTAGCAATATCAAACTCTTCTGAGATGTCATTCAGGGCATCCATGATTTCTACTCGTTTATCTTCCAATTTCTTAATTAAATCCTGTAATACTTGGCACCAAAATTCCATGGCATTTTGGTATTCAAATAACTTCAAGGCATCATCGATCACCTCTTCCTGAAGGATAAAATCGGGGTCTTCTTCTCTGATCTCACTCTACATTGCCAAATTTAAATTCAAATTATTATTATCTTTGAAAAAGCCTCATCCATTTTGCAAATAGCAACCTTCCCAACCTACAGATCATTATATATTTTGACAGCTCCTTGATTAAGGGATTAGCTTCCTGCAATATGCATTCAATCCATCCATTTACCGATCTCCCTTTTTGTCCTAGCTTCTCGAGCTCATGATAAGAAATTTCATCGATGGTAGATGAAATTATCATGGCCATAGTAGTTGAGACTTCGGTAGATGGAGTTGGTTGGGTTACTTTACGTAACAATGAAGTGAGTTGTTCGACCTTGAGTTTGAGCTCATCTTTTGTAGCCTTATCTTTGTCATATTTTTCAAGAAGAGCCCCGAGAGCAGTGTGCACATCCTGTTTGGATCCTTTGTGAGTATATTTTCCCAATGAAAATCGAGAGATTCAATAATCTTCTGCAATAATTGTCTCTTTATTTTTTCCCTCAACGGGGTAGCAACCTCTACAATTCACTCTCCAGATGGATTCATTGTCAGACTTGAAATAGTTCTTGGCCTCTTGGCCTATCTTTTGGGCATCTATTCCAATATACTGAGATCTATGACATCTCCCAGAGGCACCTTCTTCTTCTGCTTTGGAGTCTGTCTAAATAACCATTTAGGAATAGCTAATGTTGATGAAGATGGGACAATAGATTTGATACCTGAAACATTAGATATGACAAGAGCACTAGAAATATTAGTTGACATTTGGGTAGAAGTGGCCATGATGGACATGGTGGACATAAGGACAGCCATAGGAGTTGATAAAATGATGCTTGGGAATGAGGTGGAGGGAAATGGAAGTGTTAAGGGAAGTGAAGAAGAAATGGGTGACCCGATAGTTTCTCCAGTTGAGAGAACTGGAAGGGATGAGAAAACCTAGGCCATGGAAGGAGATGGGAAGGAAGAAATGATTATGGAAGTGGAAGGAACTGATATTGGAAGTGACAATGGAGGAGGAAGAAGATGTGATGGATCTTGGGAGATACTAGGGAGTCACTGACTTCAACCACTTTTGTCACAGGTGTTGCAGGAGACATGGCCTTAGAAATGGAAGCCTTGGAGAGAGATGAGCCACCAACAACAAATGAAATTTTTTTGGAGTCATATGGGTTTTTTGGGTCAAAATTTTCCCTTTATGAGTGTTGATTGGCTCATGGTTGGTGGGGCCTCTGTATTTGTAGGTTGTTCTACTCCCTTGGGTGAAATTCCCAAGGTAGCCAACCAACTATAAGTTCTCTGTAGAATGGGCCCCGCCCTCTCCTTTGTATTACAACATTCTTCTACATACCAATCAATCCATGGCAATGGTTGATTGGAAATATTATCATTTTTGTATGCCACATATAAAACTTCATCATTATCTTGCACCTTCTTTGTTACATCACCAAGCGAAACTACCAAACTCATAATCCCTTTTTCACATGATGTATTCATCCCAACAATGAATCTAGATATCCTCTAATGGGGCACGTGGGCACTGGACCAACCTGTTTCACCAAATTTACCCCAATAATCAAAATTAGTTCATGGATGAAAGGTTCGCAAAGTCACTTCAGCCAATTCTACATCCACATTTTTGGCCTTATGAATATTCGGAAGGTGTATCTACCAATTGAAATAGGGAAATGCATTCCCGATTTGTGGTGCTTGTTTTGAATTTGATGATAATCCAAAAATTGTCGAACCAATTCCAGTAGAACCCATTTATCAGAGGGTCACCTTGGCGATTTGTTAAGAGACACCTATAAAGCCTGGAACCCGAATGTAAGTGAATGTGGGGAACTATAAATAGATGGCTCCCCACTCACGCACTTCTTTGAAGGCTTCATCATAAATCCTTCGATTGTATAACTCCTTATCAAAACGATAGAGGATAACCATAAAGAAGGCATCATTGACCCTTCAAAATCCTGCTCCCTTCACTTAGTGTGAGCTGGGGATAGAAATCATAGATTTGAGTGGTGTTACAAAAACCTTTAATATTCAATCTAGAGAAATCTCCCATAAGCGGTGGCTTCATAAACAAAGGAGGATGCCATATATAAATTATGTGGAAAGTACCTTGCTCAATTGATAGAAAATGGAGCTACTGATATGCTCCCCCCATCGGATAAACTTGTTATTCTTCTTGATGGTAGCAATTTACAAGAACATTCATTTGTAGAATTCCTTTGACAGAAGGGAGACACAAACTCTCTGCTTAGTAGCACAATAAGGTCATTAACCTCCTGAATAAAATCTGACCGATGCATGGTTTTGGGAAATTTGGTGAATTTCTTGGCCAGATAAGTTGTCATCATGATTTTTGTGCATACTTCCTCTTCCTTGTCCTAATGTTCCACTGTTGACTCTGGAGAAATTGTGGTGTAATCTTCAACGTCGGGAAGTTTGAGCAGATCTTCAAAGAAGTCTGGGTCCAAATGGATTACCACCTTATCATCATCATCTTTGAATGACATGGATTCTTTGTCAAAGTGGGTTGTTGTGGAAAATCAGCAGCAATGGCAAGCCCACTGTCATAGATGTCTTACATCCATTATTTCTTATTCGAAGCCTTTACTCTTTCCCAAAAATTTGGAAAATCAATTTTCCCTAGGTCGGTGTCCCCTATATTCCCTAAGTTAGAAGATAGGAAGGAGTGAGGAGCAACTCCAAGAAATGAATACTTCATCTTTTCTTTTCCCTTTGATGTAGAAGTAGACATCAAGCTCTATATCTGGAATGAAAGCCGAAGTTGAAAAATCTTGAAAAAGAGAATTGGAAATATCAAAGTGCAATACTCTGAAAGATAGGTCCCAAACTATAAAAAATTATCAGCTTCCAAAAACCTAAAATGAAGAGTCCCGAAGAGAAAAACTCTGAGGTTCTAAAAAATTTTTATGAAAAAATTTCTAAAGAAAATTTCCAAAAACATTTTCCGAAGAAAAGTGTCGAAGAATATCTCTCAAGAAAAGTGCCAAATAATTTTTCTGAAAAAGTTTTCCAAAATGGTAACCTCTGCCAAGTTGAAATCAAGAGCTTTAAAACAAAGACGTACCTCCAAGTCCTCAAAACATGAGAAGGAAATCACCAAACAATGCTAATCTCCAAATCCTAAAAAGTAATGAACGAAAAAATAGAAAACTTGAGGAGCTCCCTTGAAAACTTTGAATGCATGTGGAAACTCAAAATGTGGAAACATGGTGGGTAATGAGTTTTTCATTCTAAGAGGTACACATACGAGGAACAAAAGAAACCAAAGAAAAATGAAAATAAGAGATCTTAAACCAAAAGGAAAATAACAAAGATAAAATACCTCAAAAATGACGTTGAAAGGTACAAGAAAATGGAATGTCAGAGCAAATGTGTCAAGTAAAAATGACAATTAAAAACTAAATTTAAATAGAAAACCTGATATTAATGGAAAAAATATGATTTTTATGGGGTTGGTGAAAAATTAAATCCATGAAAAACTTTAAAAGTCTGAAACCCAAAATTCTTAAATTTTTGGAATTTCGAGGTTTTGGACTTTGGAGATTGGGAGATAAAAATGCGAATTGGAAATGAAAATTTCTGAAATCCAAAAGCCCAAAAGTCTAAAAATTCAAACTTTCAGACTTTCAAACTTTGAAAGTCCAAAAGTGAAAATCTTAAAAATGACTCAGAGAATTCCGAAGTCTGAAAGTTTGAAATTTCAGACTTTCAAGCTTTCAGGTTTTGAAATTCTCTGAGTCATTTTTAAGATTTTCACTTTCATACTTCTGAAGTCTGAAAGTTTGAAAGTTCAAATTTTCAGACTTTTGGGCTTTCAGGTTTCAGAAATTTTCATTGAAAATTCACATTTTTATCTCCCATCTCTCAAGTCTCAACTCTTGAAATTCCAAAATTTTTGGAATTTCAGGTTTCAAACTTTTGGAGTCCTTTTGCATTTAATTTTTCACCAACCCCATATGGATCAGATTTTTTCCATTAATATTGTGTTTTCTATTTAAACTTGGTTTTTACTTGTCATTTTTACCTCACACATTTTCTTTGACATTCCATTTTCTTGTACCTTTCAACATCATTTTCAAGGTATTTTGTCTTTGTTATTTTTCTTTTGGTCTAAGATCTCTATTTTCATTTTTTTTGTTTCTTTTGTTCCTCTTCTGTGTACCTCTTGGAATGAAAAACTCATTGCCCACCATGTTTCCACATTTCAAGTTTCCACAAGCATTCAAAATTTTCAGGGGAGCTCCTCAAGTTTTCCATTTTTCCTGCTCCGTACTTTTTGGGATTTGGAGATAGCATTGTTTGGTGATTACTTTCTCATGTTTCGAGGACTTGGTGGTATGTCTTTGGTTTGGAGATCTTGATTTCAACTTGGCGGAGGTCACCATTTCAGAAAAAAAAATTAGAATTTTTCTTCGAAAAAATTCTTCGGCACTTTTCTTCAGAAATTTTTTTGGAACTTTTTTGGAACTTTTCTTCAGAGAAATTTTTTAGAACTTTTCTTTAGAATTTGTTTTCAGATTTTTTTCAGAATTTTTTTGAACTTCGGAGTTTTCTCTTCGGGACTCTTCAGTTTAGGTTTTTGGAAGCTGATATTTTTCGAGAGTTCGGACCTATCTTTCATAGTATTGCACTTCAAGTTTCAGACTTCTCTTTTTGGATTTTTTTACTTTGGCTTTCATTCTGGCATATAGAGCTTGATGTCTACTTCTACACCAATGGAAAAAAATATGAAGTATTTATTTCTTAGAGTTGTTCCTCACTCCTACCCGTGTTCGACTTAAGGAATATAGGGGACACCGACCTAGGGAAAATTAATTTTCCAAATTTGTGTGAAAGAGTAAAGGATCCGAACAAGAAATCATGGATGCAGGCCATTTATGACAGTGAGATTTCCCTTGCTACCAGTTTTCCAACATCCATGCATTGCCTAGATTTTCCAAATTTCCCAAAACCATGCATTGGTTAGATTTTATTCAGGAGGTCAGTGACCTTATTGTGCTACTAAGTAGAGTTTCAAGTCTTCCTTCTATAAAGGAATTCTAGGAATGGATGTTCTTGTACATCGCTACCATAAAGAAGAATAACGATTTTATCGATGGGGGGAGCATATCAGTAGCTCCATTTTCTATCAATTGAGAAAGGTGCTTTCCACAAAGAATTTCTATATGACATCCTTCTTGGTTTATGTGGCCGTTGCTATGGGAGATTTCTCTAGATTGAATACTAAAGGTATTCACAGCACCTCCCAAATCTATGATTTTTATCCCCACTCACACTAAGTGAAGGGAGCAGGAATTTTGAAGGGTTAATGATGCCTTCTTTATGGTTATCCTCTATTGTTTTGATAAGGAGTTATAAAACCAAAGGATTTCTAATGAAGCCTTCAAAGAAGTGCATGAGTGGGGAGCCATCTATTTATGTTCCCCATATTCACTTACATTCAGGTTCTAGGCTTTATGGTGCCCCCAACAAATCACCAAGGTTCCCCACTAATAAATGGGTTCTACATGAATTTGTCTGACAATTATTGGATTATCATCAAATTCAAAACAAGCGCCACAAATTGGGAATGTATTTCCTTATTTTAATTGGCAGATACACCTGCCCAAAAATTCATAAGGCCAAAATATGGATGCAAAATTGGCTGAAGTGACTTTACAAACCTTCCATCCATGAACTAATTTTGATTATTAGTGTAAATTTGGTGAAACAAGTTGGTCTAGTGCTCACGTGCCCTAATTGGAGGATATCTAGATTCATTGTTGGGATGAATACATCATGTGAAAAATGGATTATGAGAGGTTAACCTTGGACAAGGTTCGGTAGTTTGGTTTGGCCGATGTCCTAAAGGAGGCGCAATATAATGATGAAATTTTAGATGTGTCATACAAAAATGATAATATTGTCAATCAACCATTGTCATGGATTGATTGGTATATAGAAGAATGTTGCAATACAAGGGAGAGGGTGGGGCCCATTATGCTGAGAACTTATAGTTGGTTGGCTACCTTGGGAATTTTACCCAAGGGAGTAGAATAACCTACAAATACAAAGGCCTTACCAACCATTATCTAATAAACACTCAAAAAGGGTAAAAGGTTGACCCAAAACCCCATATGACTCCAAAAAGATTTCATTTGTTGTTTGTATCTCATCTCTCTTCATGGGTTCTATTTCTAAGGCCATGTATCCTATAGCACCTATGATAGAAGTGGTTGAAGTCAGTGACTCCCTTAGTATCTCCCAAGATCCATCACATCTTCTTCCTCCTCCATTGTCACTACCGATATCAATTCCTTACAGTTCCACAATCATTTATTCCTTCCCATCTACTTCCATGGCCCATGTTTTCTCATCTCTTCTAGTTCTCTCAGCTGGAGAAACTATTGGGTCACCCATTTATTCTTCACTTCCCTTAACACTTCCATTTCCCTCCACCTCATTCCCAAGAATCATTTTATCAACTCCTATGGTTGTCCTTACTTCCACCCCGTCCATCATGGCCACTTTTATCCAAATGACAACTACTATTTCTAGTGCTTTTGTCATATGTAATGTTTCGTATCGAATCCATTGTCCCATCTTCATCAGCATTAGCTATTCCTGAATGGTTGTTTAGATAGACTCCAAACTAGAATAATAAGGTTCCTTTGGGAGATATTATAGATCTAAGTATATTGGAACAATTTCCCAAAATATAGGCCAAGAGGACAAGAACTGTTTCGATCGATAGTGAATCCATTTGGAGAGAAAATTGTATAGGTTGCTAGCCTTATTGAGGGAAAAAAGAGACAATTACTGTGGTAGATTATCAAATCTCTCGATTTTCATTGGGAAAATCTACTCATGAAGGAGCCAAACAAGATGTGCACACTGCTCTCGGGGATCTACTAGAAAAATATGACAAAGATAAGGCTACAAAAGATGAGCTCAAACTCAAGGTCAAACAACTCACTTCATTGTTATGCAAAGTAACCCAACCAACTCCATCTACCGAAGTCTCAACTACTATGGCCATGATAGTTTCTTCTACCATCGATGACATTTCTTATCATGAGCTCGAGAAGCTAGGCGAAAGGGAGATTAGTAAATGGATGGATTGAACACATATTGTAAGAAGCTAATCCCTTAATCAAGGAGGCTGTCAAAATATATAATGATCTACAAGTTGGGAAGGCTACTATTTACAAAATGGATGAGGCTTTTTCAAAGATAATAATAATCTAAATTTAAATTTGGCAACATGGAGTGAGATTAGAGAAGAAGACCTTGATTTTCTCCTTTGAGAAGAGGTGATCGATGATTCCTTGAAGTTATTTGAATACCAAAAAGCCATGGAATTCTGATCCCAATTATTATAGGATTTAATTAAGAAATTTGAAGATAAACGAGTAGAAATCACAGATACCCTAAATGACATATCGAAAGAGTTTCTTATTGCTAATTGCAAATTGTTCAATGAAAACATCGATGCTCTTCCTGAAGATCAAATTAAGGAAAATTTCAAGGATTTGGTGAAGCGCGATGATGAAGTCACCAAAAATTTCAATAGTGACTCCATTGACCGATTGGTCTTGTGCCAAAATTTCATAGGGAGGCTGAAGAAAGTTACGAATAAACTTTGAAGAGTGCTAGCCAAGATCACAAAGGAGATCGAGATGGAAGATGTAGTGAATCACTATGCATGTGGGCTTGGAGATGAAGAAATTTAGGGAATCATCAAGTGATTCATTGAGTATAAGCATCAAATGGCTGTGTGGGAAGGAGAAAAACATAAAATTGCAGGAGAGGAAGGTGTAGTTGAACAAAGCCAAAGCTGAGTGGCCATGGAAGGTCAGATCCAAGCTCTAGATCGGTCAAAGTTGTAGGGTTGACTGATTCAAACCCTTGCAAAAATTTGCTATTTTCATGGGAGCATGTTCCCTTAATTTAATGACATTTCTATTTTTAGAAAATGTTAGTTAATGGCCCGATGTAATGGCTCAGTGTAAGAACTTATAAATAGTTGAATGCTTCAAGCTATTAGATATAGATTTTTTTAGCAAGGTTTCTCTTCAAGCTTGGAAGAGTGCTTCAAGAGAATTCTAAAAACCTTTTAATTATATTCAGAGTTACACCTTGCAATTGGGAATCTGATTTATTGTGTTGAATGGTTGATCAATGCTTACTTTGTGAATGTATGATTCCTTAGTGTGAGTGGTTAGCTTACCTTTATTTCAGGTTATCTATTTCATGTTGTGAATGAGTAATGTGATTATCTTTTATATCAGTTGTGAAAATATTATTTTCCTTCATTGTTAAAGTTGCATTATCATTATTCATAGTTGCTGAAATAGATGTTTGACCAATGCATGTGTTCCTTTCTCATGATAAATTAACTATGTGTTGAATCAAATTTGATCTATCCTTTACGTATGCTCAAGTTTAATAAAGGGAATGTGTGTTTCTTAATCTGTGGTATTTTATACCCTCTCTAAGTTGTAGTAGGTGAAGTTTATATGTGGTGCACACACACCCTCTCGAAATTAACCCTTCCCGAGTTTGAAACACCCTTTATTTGGTGCATCACCATCCCTAGTATAGTTTCATTTCTACAAATCTCTTTCCTTAAAACCCCATGAAGATATTAGCATAGGACTAGGTTTCCTTTTGTCAAACTAGGAGTAGTACAACACTTAGTTTAGGAAGAGGAAGTTGACCTTCTTTGGAGGTTCACCTCAAGCCCAAGTCCCATAGCTTGAGAGGTAATCCCATGTGTCCCAGTCACACAAAAATCCTATTCAAATTATGGCCATTTGTAGGGTACATTGATTTGGGGACGAAAAAAATTTCTTCACCTCATTCACCCACAACACCATTTTCCCCCATGGAGTCCATAGCTCCCGAATCTATTCCTCTTAACTTTTTCTTTATAAGCACAATTTCTCTGGGACCTCGACATATCAACACGATAGCGAGGCCCCCTCTTCTCTCTTATTCATGTATGCTGACATGATCAATGATGATACACCATATAGTAATGTCGTTGAATGTTAGGACAATGAGTCCATCCTCACCTACCTTGGCGTGGAAGATTCTTATATTCACTGGTTGTTACCCTATGAGATGTAAACCATGTTGAATGAATTGACCATTGAAATCAACATTAACACTCAGGATGACCCGCATATTCTAAAGATAGGCCAATATTTGGATGCTACTGAGAAGAAATATTTTACCTCTTTCCTTGGGGACCATAGCAATGTTTTTTCCTGGTCCTATGTTGATATTCTTAGTATTGACCCAAAAATCATGGTACATAATATCGTAACCATTCCTGATGTCAAACCCATCAAACAAACAATGCAGAAAATGCATCCTCACATTGCTCTTATGGTCAAAGAAGAGCTTTACCGCCTTCTCTCGCTTTTCTTTGTCCTACCCATTGACTATGCCCAATGGATATCTAACATCATTCTTGTCATAAAGGTGAAAGGGGAATCTGCATTTGCATGGAATTCCATGACCTTAATCTATCTTGTCCCAAAGACAACTTTCCCCTACCAAGCATCGACCAACTAGTTGATCTCACCACTGGCCATGAAATGATATCACTCATAGATGGTTTCTCGGTTACAATCAAATATTATTGGCTCCGAAGATCAATACAATACTACCTTCATCACCCCTTGAAGGACCTTTTGTTATCGAGTCATGCCTTTTGGCCTTAAAACCCCGGTACTACATTCCAATGAGCCATGACTTACATCCTCCATTACATCATGCATCACATATTGGAAGATTATGTAGATGATCTTCTTGCCAAAACCAAACACTTGACTGTCCTTAAGGTCATCTTTGACCGCCTCATCAAGTATTGTGTTCATTTTCAACTAAAGAAATGCATTTTTGTGGTACTTCTAGGAAAACTCCTTCATTTCATTGTTTCTTTGCATGACATAGAATTCGATCCTGCTAAAGTAAAGGATATTATAGAAATGTCTCCATCCACTAATCTCCATCAACTTTGAAGCCTACACAAGTAAGTTTTAATCCATTCTTCATTTATCTCATATATTTCGACCACTTTGTCAACCATTTCATCATCTTCTCAAGAAAGACAGTTCATTCAAATGGGATGATAAATGCCATAAATCCTTTGAAGCCTTAAAACAATACCTCGTTCAACCACCAGTGCTCATTCCTCCTAAGGATGACCAGCCCTTTTACCTATATATTTCTTCCACTAACTATTCTTTATGTTCCATGCTCGCTCATTGTGATGAGAAACACAGAGAGTAAGAGGTTTATTACATAAGACGTACCCTTGTGGACCACTAAACTAGATATACCCATGCCAAAAACTCTACCTCCTTAATTTTCATCTCTCTACCTAGCCTTAATTTTCATCGCCAAAAACTGCACCATTACCTACTCAACCACAAAACCATTTTTATTACTAATACTTGCCCCTTACACTATATGTACACCAAACCCTATCAACATCAATGTGCCACACGTTGATTATGCTTCTTACCAACCTTGACCTTGAGTTCATTCAGCAAAAGTCCATCAAGGGCCAAGTTATCGCTGACACACTAGCCAACATGCCTCTTTGTAGGAATCAACTTTCTAACTTCAATTTCTCGGATGAATCCATAGCTACCCTCGCCTTAGACTAACCCACTTATCAAATGACACTATTCTTTGATGGATCCAAGTTTCGGTGTGGAGGTGGGGTTGGTGTCATCCTCATTCCTCTTAATGGTGAACATATGCCTTTGTCTTTCAAACTTGATTTTGAATGTACAAACAATATTTCCAAATACGAAGCCCTTGTATTGGGCCTCCAGCTGGTTATGCCTTAGATGTTAAGTCCATCAATACATTTGGTAATTCCCGGCTGGTTGTAAACCAATTCAATGGTATATACTAGTGTCATAATGAGATACCCCAAAATTATAAACATCACATCGATATACTTTTGACCACATTTGACATTATGAACTTCAAACCACCACACATTCTAACAATAAGTTTGTAGATACAATCACCGCTTGGATTCTCATATACCTGCTTTTCCTCTCGACTCTAAAATTTTGTCATGATACAAAGGCTATAATCACCCCCTTATTTTCCTCGTGAGGTCTATTCCATCGGAACCGTTGCACTGACCCACATGATCTTTGGTATAAGCAATTTTCGACTATCTTTCCCTTTCCATTATACCCACTGATCTCACTTGTAATGGACAACTTTCCTTTCTTAAAAGTGTCTCTAATTATGTCATCATGGGTGGTCTCCTTTATAATCATGGCTTCGACGGTATTCTCTTATGATACCTTACAAGTTATGAAATATCCTACACCATTAAGGAAGTCCACGATGGAATTTGTGGTGGTCACTTTAGTGTTTTAGCTATAGCCAAATGAATTCTTCACCTCGACTATTATTGGCCAACCTTAAACCGTGATTGTTGTGACTATTTCAAATGTTCTATAAAATTCCAGCAACATGCTAATCTCCATCACACACCTAGCCATGCCTTATAGGTCACACGAGATCTTTGGCCTTTCTCTTAATTGGGCCTGGATCTTGTCGAGAGATCAATCCCAATTCTTCATAATGCCACCAATGGATCATAACTACTACTAATAGTACAATAAATGGGTAGAGGCCATTCCCTCATTTACCGAGAAAATATGTGAATTCATCAACAACCACATTATTTTTCACTTTGGTGTTCCGCACCGCCTCATCACTAATAATAGAAAGCAATTTTAAAAAAACCTACGTAAGCTATGCGACGCGCTTTAGGCATCCAACTTAGTTTCTCATCCGCTTATTACCCAAAAATCAATGGCCAAGCCGAATCAACCAATAAAACCTTGAACAAAATACTTATGAAAGTAATTGATGATACAGGAAGGATTGGCATTCACACATTCCTTTTGCCTTGTGGGCTTATCACACTAGTATTCGCACTTCAACTGCTGCCACACCTTTTCTCTAGTCTATGGTACCAAGGCTATCTTACCTCTCAAAGTCCATATTCCATCTCTCCACATCTCACTACAAGACATGCTCAACGATAATGAATTTTTCCAAGATCATTTGGCATAACTCGAGTTATTATATGAAAATTGTCTCAATGCTCTTGACTATCTCCAAATCTACCAAAAATGTATCAAAAGTGCCTAGGAAAAATGTGTTCACAAATGAAAATTTTAGGTTGGTGACATCATCTTTAAAGAAAATCAACATGTAACCAAAGAAGAGAAAAGTAAGCGGGAAATTTTTCTCCTAACTCGGCTTGGACCCTATATCATTACCCATGCCTATGGATCAGGTGCTTATCATATTTCTTCACTTGAAGGTAAACTCAAACCTAGCCTCTCAACACCTTGTATCTTCAACCATTTTATTATTGAAATCAAGTCCTATATAACTTTCTGTCATTTGATCACTCATCCCTTGAGTGTTGTTCACCTTCCATATTACCCATTTTTGAGGATCCACGACTAAACAAGAATCAGGTGATTACCCATCACCTTTCAACCTTATCTTCAATATGAGTAACATGGCTATCCTTGTATCATGATTCTCATAGATACTTTTCATCTTCTTCAAGATCGAATCCCATGGTCATTCATCACTCGAAGCCACCCCTTTCATAGTTAACCTTTGTGTACTATGGTTTGGTCCTTCGAACAAGAGCCTAATCTTCCTCTATAGTCTTGTCCATGACTTAAACGTCTAAAAACAAAAATAGATTCAACTTCTTGAGTCAAACTTCCAGCAAAATATGACTCCCTCATAAAGGGACATCTCCTCACTTTATTTTCACCAATTTAACTAGATTGCTTGTTAGAAATTAGAGAACAAATATGTGGAAACAATTCCTCAAATCACAATAGTAGGAAACTATATAACATAATTATACATGTAGAAATATAATCGCATAAACAAATAAATCACAAAAGAAGACAAGACAAGATTTAATGTGGTTCACCCAATGTTGACTATGTCCACCAAGAACTTGCTTAGATTTTATTATCAACAAGAGCAAAACAAATTTTGCAAGATTCTCTTAGTTATGAACTCCCAACAGAATTCAAAAGATGTTAAACCAAATCTAAACCACAATTGACACCCAATTGCTTAACCTTGATCACTCTTGATCAATTCTTGATCATTAAGACTCAAAACTCTTGAACACACAATATATCTTCAAGATACTATTAGTGAAAATTCACACCCCCAAAATGACCTATGGATCTGATTTTCTAAGGCAATGTCATTTGGTGTGAATGAAAAAATTGAGCTTTCCCAAACTATGAGACCTTTACAAATGGGGAAAGCTCTCCAGAGAAGGCTGGTTCCTCTTCCTAAACTACCTACCATAAGCTATTCCAGTGCAAAAAAGCTAATATAATCCTAATCTAACTATGCCAAGGAGACAGAGAGAGAAAAGAGGGAAAAATAGAGCCTACACTAAAATGGTGATACACCAGAGAAGGAAAATGTTGAACATCTATCAAAACTACCATTGAACAAGAAGAGGTGAGAAATGGAAAGGATGGACAAGTGCATCACAAAACCAAGGATAAATTTCACACAAAAATGTTCCAAAACTCCATGAACATAGCTCCAAAACCTGCAATGAACATTCAAACATGCACAAATACCTATAATGAAGAGAGGCAAGAAGAAGAGAAGCAAAACGAGCAAGGATGGACAAATGCATCACAAAACACATTTTTATTGCTCCGTAAGTTTGTACAAAAATTCATTTTACTAGTAAGAGGAAAAAATGCCATTACAAGGCAAGGGAGGAGGTTCAAACTCCATTTTGCACCCTAGGGAAGAAAAGAAGGGAGAGGAAGACAAGAATGATGAATAACCTTTACAAATGAACCAAATTTGGCTTTTAACCATCGAACAAAATGAAAGAAATGTGGAAAATGTGGGAAAATAAAATTGAAACTCCAACAACCAACAAATCCCTCCAATCTTGCCTACAAAGTGATGGGCTTCATGGAAAATCCCATACGCCAAAGTACATTGCTCTGTAGAGCAAGAAAGAGGCCCATACTTCATTAATTTTGGTGGTTGGGGGCATTTTCTACATTTTTCACATGTCAGAGATGATTTCCTATTTTTCTCCAATAAATATCCATCAAAAATAAAAATTGAACCCTCCATAATGTAGAGGATTTCAACATATTTCCAATGATATAAATAACGTAAAATCTGAGTTTGGGATAGAAAGTTATGCCCCTCTCAAAGATTTAGGGCAAAAATAGCAATTTTAGGGAAAAAATTGGGTTGGCGGGTCAAAACTTGAAAATTATCCATTTTTGAATTTCAAAAATGTACAAAAATTCCCCATGCCTTGCCGCTCCTTTGCCATGTGGCACTTTCCCATTCGCTGAGGGAAGCGTGGGCTCAAACCTCATTTTTCCCCTTTGATTTTTTTATCAGGAAAAATTCCCAAATTTTCCCCGTGCTCCGCCACTCTAGTGACATGTGTTGACTTTTGGTTACTTGGCGGGGTGCACTTCTTTTTCTCCATTTGTGCCTCTATCACTTTGGAAAAAAACCAAAGTTTCCTCTATACCTCTGACTCCCGCCACTGTCATGGACATGTGTCACTTCCTCATTGGTCGCGGACCTTCTGCAACTTTTTCTCCATCCTCCTCTACAGGGCCTACGGGCCAAAATTTGCCCTTTGTGCCCTTTTCCCTCTTTGGAAAATTTTCCAACTTACCTCCACCGGCTCGACCTCTACTACCACGTGGCACCTTCTCATTGGTCATGGGCCTATCAAGGGAAAATTTCCCCAAAAAACTCCGTCGGGCCATAACTTTCAAAATATTTGGAGTTAGGAGGAAAATTTTACCTTTCTGGAAAGGGGAAGAAAAATCCTATCTAATGGAGCCATTTATAAAAACCCTTAACCATTTGAAATATGTGAAAATTTAATTTGAAGCACAAGGAAGGGAAGAATAAAGGCAAGTTAGCCAAAATAAGCAGGGGGCTCATTTTGGATAACAATTTGGCGACTCTCAGGGGTCATCTTCCTACTAGATGAATGATCAGTGGTCTTTGAAGTATCCATTGGGCATGGAGTCAAGCCTGATAAACCGATTCTAATCTAAACTATGAAAATTTTACCTCTAGCTACTTGGGAACCCATTGAAACTTTGATCTGATATTCACCAAAACCCACTGAAATGGATTGTGCAAGAGCAACACAATAGCACCAAAAAATTATGTACAAAATTAGAAATCATACATACCCCAATTGGGATATGTAGAGTTTGCACAAGCACTTCTTCTACTGTAAGCAAACCTACCTACTCTACTCTAACTCGAAGCAAAGGTGAGCTAAACAAAACCTACAACTGGTTGTGTAAAAGAGCTTCCTTTCTTCAAAATGGGCAGCCATGCAATTGATTTGGAGCTGATCATTGTTGTTACGATGAGTGGAAAATCAACAAGAAGCTTGTCTTCTACCCATATCAACAAGGTGTCAACTGAAAACAAGTTAGATACCTCTTTTAGTTGCTTTGCATTTGGATTGTAGAGGTATTGCAGCTGATCCTTGGTGCTTAGATGCTCATCCTCATGCTTAGAAGAAAGCATGACTGGTTGTGACTTCTCCTTTGGCTCCAATGAAGACAAATACCTTATTGGGAAAGGTTTGATCCATTTGATATACCCATTGCTATGATTTTCAACTCCAAAAATGGAGTCCTCTTGTAGACCTTCTTGGATGGATGATGTGGGAGAAGTGATGAAGTTCTTCTGTTGTTTTCCTTCTTCCTCCAATGAAGAACATGGAAGATTAATAGCTTCCAATATTGGCTCCAAAAGGCTATTATAAAATGCAGGCTGCTCCAAATGAATGCTTTCCTTCATGGTAGAAGGTTCTTATGTTTGGAATGTGAGTGATGAAGGAGAAAATGGCATGATTTCAACTGGTTCCTCTTCATCAAAATAGTCTTCCAAATCTAATAGATAAACTACCTCATTGCTGTCCTATTGTAAATTCTCAACCTCCCCCATGGTGTTCTTTTGATTTGCAACTTGATCACCATGGTTTCTTTCATCCTCCAACATTGAGTTTGAGAGATCAAACTCTTCTTCAGCACTAGAAGTTGAGAGATGAAGTAGAAATAAGAACTGAAGGTTCTTCTATAGCCTACTTTGTGCTCAAAGCTTTTGGATCTGCACTTTTCTCCCCCACAGCTGGAATGTGCTCTTCTTTTGGATTTGGAGTAACTTCTCCTTCCTCTGCTGCTTGAAGACAATCTTGCTCTTGATTGAACTCTTCCTCTAGCATGAAGTTTGTCAAGTCAAACTCTTCAATCTGCTGCTCTATAGGACAAGTTGGGGCTGCAAGATCTCTTTTAGAGATTTCCTCTTCCATGGATGATTGTGTAACTTGAATTAGATCAGAATCTTCTTCAAGTAGAGTGCCAACATGGACACTACATTATGAGAAAATTGATTGCTGATTTTCCTCTTCTTTTTTCTCTTCTTCTACTACAATAAAATCAGTCCTAACCACTAGTTGTTCTTCAACCTTGGCCTCCTCTGTTGGTTTCACCATCAAGGGGATTTTTGTAATCCCAAATTTAAGAGACAAGATTACCAAAATTCTGATTGTTTCTTCTTTGTTTGGCTCTTCTTCTTTCTATCCTTCATGACTGATTTTTGTAATTTCTTCTTCCCCACATGGAATTGGGAATGCAAGAGGAGGGGTGGGTTGTAACTCAATCGATTTTGTAATTATTTTTGTTGTGGAGGAGATGAAACTTCTTGTTTCCTTGGAGTGGAAGGTATTTCCTTTTTCTCTTGTGGAGGGAATTTGGATTTGGAAGAGAAGAGAGAAGAAAAACTAAGATGGGATGGAAGACTAGGGGATGGAGAAATGGAATCAACTCTTGGGGAAGCATGGGATGGATTTGGAATTTGGCATTCAAAATGAGATGGTGTTGCTTGAGGAATGGAAGGAGAAAAACCAGATGATGGGGTAGAACTTACCCATTGAGAAGGTTGCTCAGCACCAAATTTATAGGCCTTTATCTCCACTATCCATTGTGCAAGTTGGGGCAACATCTCCATCATGAAGTCTAGATTCTCCTGAGGGCTGAAGTGTCTTGGAAAAGGGCCAACCCATGGACAACGTACCCTACAACAAATTCTAAAATCCTTAATTTGAGTTGTTGCTCTTGATTGCACCATTCCAACCTCCATTTTTGGATCTTCTCCAAAAATTAGCATCTTCCATTTGATTGTCTTCATTATTTACATACTCCTCTTGGAAAGAACTATAGCCAAACTGATTTTGCACTGTTCCTCATATGGATATGCATACTTATTTTGAATTTGATCAAAATGTTGATTTGAAGGAGTTGTAAAACATGTTGGAGGTGGAATATACTTGTTGTTGTAAATGTGAATTCTATGATGGAAATGAAGTCATGATTGCACAACTTCATGAAATGAAAGAAGATGGAAGAGATGGAAGGAAGAATGGATGAAAAATGAATGCAAATGAATCGAAATAGGGTATGTAACTCGAGAGAATGAGTTATTTACCGATGGAGTTGACATATGTGTTTTTGAATATACCTCCAAAGTCTGAATCTTTAACAGAACACACCAACCTGTCAAAAATAAAGTGGAAGACCTCTAATGTCCCACTTGAGCATGCAAAAACTGTTAGTGAAAATTAAAACCACCTCCAAAATGACCTATGGATCTATTTTTCTAAGGAAATGTCATTTGATGTGAATGCACAACATTGAGCTTTCCCAAAGTGTGGGACCTTTGCAAATGGGGAAAGCTCTCCAAAGAAGGCTGGTTCCTCTTCCTAAACTACCTGCCACAAGTTATTCTAGTGCAGGAAAGATAATCTAATCCTAATCTAACTATGCCAAGGAGACAGAGAGAGAGAGAGAGAAAGAGGGAAAAATAGAGCCTACACTAAAACGGTGATACACTAGAGAAGGAAAATGTTGAACATCTATCAAAACTGCCATGAAACAAGAAGAGGTGAGCAATGGAAAGGATGGACAAGTGCATCAAAAAACCAAGGATAAATTTCACACAAAAAATGTTCCAAAAATCCATGAACATAGCTCCAAAACCTGTAATGAACATTCAAACATGCACAAATACCTGCAATGAAGAGAGGCAAGAAGAAGACAAGAAAAACGAGCAAGGATGGACAAATGCATCACAAAACACATTTTTATTACTCCAGAAGTTTGCACAAAACATCATTTTACTAGTAAGAGGAAAAAAATTTCCATTACAGAGCAAGGGAGGAGGTTCAAACTCCATTTTCAACCCTAGGGAAGAAAAGAAGGGAGAGGCAGAGAAGAATAATGAACAACCTTTACAAATGAGCCAAATCTAGCTTTTAACCATCAAATAGAATGAAAGAAATGTGGAAAACATGGGAAAATAAAATTAAAACTCCAACCACTAAAAAATCCCTCCAATCTCACCTGTAAAGTGATGGGATTTATGGACAAACCCATACACCAAAGTACATTGCTCTGCAGAGCAAGAAAGAGGCCCATACTTCATTAATTTTGGTGGTTGGGGGCGTTTTCTACATTTTTCACATGCCAGAGATGATTTCCTATTTTTCTCCACAAAATATCCATCAAAAATAAATATTTAACCCTCCATCATGTAGAGGATTTCAACAGATTTTTAATCATATAAATAACATGAAAATATGAGCTCGGGATTGAAAGTTATTCCCCTCTGAAGATTTAAGGCAAAAATAGCAATTTTAGGACAAAAATCAGGTTGGCGGGCTGAAACTTAAAATTTTTCCATTTTTTGAATTTGGGAAAATGTCCCAAAAAATCCCCATGCCCTACTGCTCCTCTGCCACATGGCTCTTTCCCATTCAGTGATGGAAACGCGGGCTAAAACCTCGCTTTTCTCCTTTGATTTTTTTATTGGGAAAAATTCCCAAATTTTCCCCGTGCTCCGACGCTCCGGTGACACGTGTCAGATTCTACTTACTTGGCGAAGGTGCACTTTTTTTTCTCCATTTATGCCTCTTTCACTCGGTAGAAAACCAAATTTTCCTCCATGCCTTAACTCCCGCCACTTTCATGGACACGTGTCGTTTCCTCATTAGCCATAGGCCTTCCGCAACTTTATCTCTATCCTCCTCCACGGTCCTGTGCAGCCAAAATTTTCCCTTGTACCCTTTTCCCTCTTTCAAAAAATTTCCAACTTACCTTCACTGGCCTGACCTCTGTTGCCATGTGGCACCTTCTCATTAGTCGTGGGCTCATTAAGGGAAAATTTCCCCAAAAAACTCCACCAGGCCATAACTTTCGAAATATTTGGAGTTAGGAGGAATTTTTACCTTTCTCGGAAAGGGAAAGAAAAATCCTATCTGATGGAGTCATTTCCAGAAACCCTTGAGTGTTTGAAATGTGTGAAAATTGAAGTTAAAGCACAAGGAAGTGAAGAATGAAGGTAAGTTAGCCAAAATAAGTAGGGGACTCATTTTGGATAACGAGATACCCTAACACCTCTATTTATAGGATTACAATCCTTTAAGAAGTCCAAAATCTGACCCTAGAAGTTAAAAAGTCATGACCTTTCATCTTCTCATGGCTGGAAAAGAAACTACCATGACCTTTCATCTTCTCCTTGCTGGAAAAGAAATGGTCATGACCTTTCATCTTCTCAATTCAAACTCCACACTTCAATAATGATTTGAGAAGACCAAAAATAGGCTCTACATCCCAACAATATCCCACTTGGAGAATGTTCTTACTGAGAAAATTTCTTAACCCTTCATTATAAACCATGAAGGCCAATCAAAGTTGAACACAACTTCAAGTTCTCCCTTGTGACCGCCTTGGTCATCATATCCATAGGATTCTAACTGGTATGAATCTTTTCTAGCTTCAACTTATATTCTTCAAAATTTTCTCGTGATGAAATGATATCTCAGAAGGTGCTTTGTCCTAGAGTGAAAAGTGGAGTTCTTTGCTAAATCAATAATGCTCGACTATCACTGTGTAGTCTCCTAACTTCCGATTATTAACCAACTCATCAAGAAATTGTTGTATCAAAATCATCTCCTTTCTTGCCTCTCGTGGCAGCAACATACTCGAGCTCTGTGGTTGATAAATCCATAACCTTTTATAACCATGAAATCCAACTCACCTTTGTATCACCAACCATAAATACATAACTTGTCATGCTCCTCCTACTGTCCAAATCTCCCATGCCATGTCCAAATCTACATAGCCATGTAATGTAGTTTCCGATCCACCGAAACACAATGTTGCTCCCACAGGTCCCTCTCAAGTCTTGAACAATCCACTTTACTACCTATCAGGTTCTCTCTACCTAGATCACTCATAAACCTACTCACCGCTCCCATTACATGGTAAATGTAAGGCCTAGTGCATACCATAGAATACATCAAGCTACCAAATGCTTTGATGAGTACAAGCACCCTAGACATCTAGATTATATCCTCTTAAGTCTTGGGACTCTACTCCTTTGATAATTTAAAGTGACATGCCAAAGGAGTACCGACTGGTTTATCATCCTACATACTAAACCTCTCCAAGACCTTATTTATGTACTCTTCTTGAGATAATACCAACTTCCTCTCCTTCCTGTTACGAGTTATTCTCATACCAAGGATTTTTTTTTCGTCCCTAAATCCTTCATAGTAAAGGAGACACCTAGATACTTCTTGAGTAAATTTATTTCCCGCATGTTATTCCCTACAACAAATATATCATCCACATATAGGCACAAAATAATATAACTACTATCAAGAAAATTATTGATGTACATGCAATGTTCTAAGTGACACCTAGAGTAACCCCGCTCTCCTACAATAAAATCATCAAACTTCTTCTACCATTTCCGTGGAGTTTTTTTCATTCCATACAATCTCTTCTTCAATTTGGACAATAACCTCTCCTTCCCTTTGACCTCATAACCCTGTGGCTATTGCATAGATAATTCTTCCTCCAACTCACCATGAAGGAATGCAGTCTTCACATCCAACTTCTCTAAGTGCAGGTCTTCTACTACTACTAAACCAAGAACAGTCCTAATAGAAGTCATTTTAACAATAGGAGAAAAAATTTCACCAAAATATATACCTTTATTCTATGCAAATCCCTTGACCACCAACTGGGCCTTATATCTTTTCCTACCTCCATCTTCCTCTTTGATTCTATACACCCAATTGTTCTGTAATTCTCTCTTTCCCTTAGGTAGCTCCACTAGATCTCAAGTTTGATTTTCCATAAGATATCTATGCTCTTCATCCATGGCTTGCTCCCACTTCTTCCTGACATCGACCTGCACTGCTTCCTCAAAGAAATATGGATCTCCACTGTTAGTGAGAAATAAATAATTCAAAGATGGATTAAATCATTTAGGTTCCCTTCTTACCCTAGAAGACCTTCTCACCTCAAGATTTTGGGGTTCCTAATGAGTAGGTTCCTGAACTAGCTATGCCGGAACATGTTGCACCTAAACCAGCCCCTTGGACACCTTGTTGTCCACAATGTTCTCTAAAACTATATATTATTTCTTTGATTCCTCTTTTTGTTCCTCGCAACTAATCTTTTTGCATGAATTTTTCATTAAAGACAATATCTCTACACTAAAATATTTTCTTGTCCTTAAGGCTCCAAACACGGAAACCAAATTCATCCTCACCATATCTAACAAAGGTGCATTTCTCATACTTAGCCTCTAACTTTGTCCTCTCATCTTTATCAATGTGAACAAATACCTCACATCTAAATACTCTAATAAATGAGTAATCAATTTTCTTACCATACTAAGCCTCCTTAGGTATACCTCCATCCAAAGACATAGAGAGTCCTTTGTTAATTAGATAAACATATGTGCTCACTGCTTCCACCCAAAACATGAGTGGAAACCCCACATGTAACCTCATGCACCTAGCATGCTCCATGATTGTCCTATTCATTCTCTCTCGACACTCCATTTTCTAGTGGAGTATTTGGAACCATTCTTTTCCTACAGATCTCATTTACCAAACAAGAATCAAGAAATTCATTACTACGCAATACTCTCCTCCATTATCCAACCTAATACATTTGAACTTGAGACATGTTTCATTATCAATGAATGATTTCCATATTTTAAAGTTTTCAAACACATCATATTTTTGTCTAATGCAATATACCTAAACTTTTCTAGTTGCATCATTAATGAAAGTGACATAATAATATGAACCACAAATAGAGTTTAACTTAGCTAGCACCCATACATGTGTATGCACTAAATCCAACTTACTCTCCTTCCCCTGGTAGGTCCAACCTTGAGGAATCTCACCCACTTATATTTTCCATAAACACAAATCCTCAAAGAGGTCTTAATCTAACTCCTTTAATCCAGTGCAACCCGTCCTTTATAATCTGCATGACCTTTTGACTCATATGATCGAGTCTCTCGGTGGTTACAAAGTTACATCTCCATCTATAACAACTAAATTACAATAATCAACACCACTAGTTAAATACAAAGTACCATTTTTCTTACCTCTTGCAACCACAAGAGCTCCCTTGGTAACCTTCCAAGAATCCATTATAACATTATCGTATAACCATAAATTCCTAGCTGACCCATTGATATAAAGTTCTACCTCAACTTAGGCACATGTCTGACATCCTTAAGTAGCCATGTGTTCCCATTCTACATTTTCACCCAAACACAACCTTTCCCTACTATTCTACATGTTTCATCATTACCAAGATATAAATGTCCACAATATCCTTGAACAAAATCAGTAAGGTAATGTCTATGTGGGGTGCCATGGAAATAAGCCCCCGAATCTAACACCCAAGACTTAGTAATATTATCTAAAGAAAGAATTAACGCATCCTGACAAACATCACCTACTGCCACATTTACCTCTTTAGTTTCCTCCTTCTTGTTTGTCTTATACAAAATATCCCAACAATCTTTCTTAGCATGACTAACTTTCCCACAAAGTGCCAAAATTCTAACTTACTCTTGGAATTTTACCTTCCATGATCATTTGACTTCCCATAGTTGCCTTTCCCTCTTTTCTTTTATCTCCCTTTTCTCTCCACCATAAAATAATTTCTAGAAGTAGAAGAATCTTCGGTGCTCTTCCTTCACATTTCCTTGCTTAGGATCACACCTATTACATCCTCAAACTTCAGCTTTGAACTATTAGAGACTGAATTACATACAACTATAACCAAGCTATCCCAACTATCTGGTAAGGACCATAAAATCAACAAAGCCCTGACCTCATCATCAAAGTCAATTTTTACTGAGTTTAACATACTCATAACTGTATTAAATTCATTCAAATGAACAAGAATAAAACTATTCTCGACATCTTCATTTTAAAAAACTTTTTCATCAAAAATATTTTATTAGAGATAGAGGTTTTTCATATAACTTCCCCAACGCACTCATGAGACCTTTCGTGGTCTTCTCCTGCAATATGTTGAAAGCAACCAAAGATGTAAGGCATAACCAAATTGCCCCAAGTGTCTTTCTATCCAACAACTCCCAATCCTCATCCGACATGGTTGTAGGTTTCTTTGCTTTTCCAGCCAAAGGAACATGGAGGTCCTTTTGATATAAGTAATCCTTCCTTTACATCTTCCACAAACCAAAGTTCTTCCCATTGAACTTCTCAACCCTCGATCTACCCTCATCTGCTATAGCTCCCACTCAAGATAAACTTTCCCTATGATTTACAACTTCAATAAAAACCACCAAAGCTCTCATCCCGGTTTTAAGGAATTAGAGAGCAAATATGTGGAAAAAATTCCTCAATTCACAAAGCAGAGGAAACTATATAACAAATTATACATGCGAAATATAACAACATAAATAAATAATGCACAAAATAAGACAAGATGAGATTTGACGTGGCTTATTCAATGTGAGCTATGTCCACAAAAATTGCTCATATTTTATTATCAACAAGAGTAAAACAACTCTCATAGTCTTCTCTCGCTTATGAACTAACAACGAATTCTAAAGATGCTAAACCACATCTAAACCAAAATTGACACCCAATTTTTTAAACTTGATCACTCTTGATCATTAAGACTCAATACCTCTTGAACACAAAAGATATCTTAAAGATACCCTAACACCTCTATTTATAGGATTACAATCATGTAAGAAGTCCGTCGACCTAGAGAAGTTTGAAAGTCATGACCTTTCATCTTCCCATGGGTGGAAAAGGAACCGTCCGTGACCTTTCATCTTCCTAAGGCTGGAAAATAAGTGGTCATGACCTTTCATATTCCCAATTTGAACTCCACACTTCAATATTGATTTGAGAGGACCAAAAATAGGCTCCACACCCCAACACTAATTCCTTGAAGGAAAAATATACCAAGTCGTTGTAAAAATATAATGAAAATATCCAGAAGCTTTCCGCATCAATGAGCTTCACGAAGACCTCAAGGAGATAATATACTCATCCCATATAGACTTTCCACATTGATCAGTCTATTGAAAACAAACATATAAGAAGAAAGTGATAAATTTTCATCATGGACTTGCCTATTTTTATCATGGGTTTCTTGCATAAACATGCTTCCGTAGACTAAGTTACGCTAAACCACCCACTTTCATTTCAATTCCTTTTCACCCTAATTTTATCTCTACTCAAGGTACTTGTCACAATCGTGACATTTCATGCTTATGTGACTTTCTTCACCCTTAGAATGGTCCATTATACAACGCCTTTAGGGTCTTACATTCATAAGCTCATCTTGGGTATGGTGGAATCATTACAAGCTTATCAATTAAGTGGCTCTGCTTTCCACTTCTTACCATTCACCTTCCTCATTACTTATTGATTATCTTACACTCGAACCGCATCATCAAACCTATATTTAACGCAACTCAACCAAGCCTATGACCTACACCCAATCAGGCCTTTAACCATATTGAACCATGCCTAACACCTATCAACCCATTCCTCTACTTCATCATAATCTTCCCTAGCTTATGGGAGAACTACATCGGCCTGAGGCCCCTTTTCACCGAGGCTATGTAGGAAGAACTTCGAGGGCATGGGGCCCTTAGAGGTTAGCTCGGCCACTCTTTACCCTAACCAATTCCCCCTTTCACTTTCTTATTCATATTCTACCTTAGTTACTTTTCATTTTTAACAATGAATGGAAATTAAACCAAACAAGCATCAATTAATACACATTTTTACCACATCATCAAATCATTCATTTATCATTTTCACATTTCCATTATAGCACATATTTGGAAATTTAAACCATAACCTACATATACATCACCATTTGTCCCCCATGTTACCAACAACTTGGACATTAGATCAAACCTAAAACAACCTGACTCCACCATGCCTAGATCAACCTAACTCCACCATGCCTAAATCAACCTGACTCCACCATGCCTAAATCAACCTAACTCAATCATGCCTAAACCAACCTGACTCCACCATGCCTACATCAACCTAACTCAATCATGCCTAAACCAACCTAACTCCATCATGCCTATTGACCTCACTCTACCATGCCTACATGACCTTGACTCAATCATGCCTACTTCACCTAGTTTCCATCACATACACACATAATAATGGAAATTAAAACAAGTACACCATCCATGCTATAAATATCATCATCTATAAATCATAAATTCTGTGTATACATACATATGTACATAGATACAAATAAATAAAAACATCTCAAATCACTCAGATACATCCTCACCATCTTTAGCATGTAGGTCGGTATATGATCCAAAAATCTCAAAACTCTCATGTACATCCTCACTCTCTTCGGCACATAGGCCGATATATACCAAAAATACACAAAAATGGAAATATACGTAATAATCAGGCATCTCCTCATTGGATATCCTCTAAGCATGTCTCGCTGGTCTCCTCCTCCTCCACCGCTCCTTTGGCTGTAATCTCACTAGTATCTCCTCACCCACCATGAACCTTGGTCTAACCTCTAATGGCCCCTCACCTAGAGTTGGCATCCATATACTAGTGGCCTCACCCTAATCCTATCTATGGGCTTATCAGCCCCCGTCTCTACACCGTAAGTTTGGGACCTAGTTCTCTCACTCGAAACCAACTATGCTTTATACTCTACATAAGAAGGGACATCTATCGCTACTGACATTAGATGATCCTAATAATATCTCACCTCTCACAGGCCATCCCTAAACCTAGCCATTAGTATGATCTCGCAGAGGCTCCACTCGGTCTTTGCCCCTATACTGTCCTCCGAGGACCCTATCCATGTGCCTATATATATGTACGAGCGACCCTATCCTTGAGCCTATGTACGTGCTTGTACATGTACCGGGCATGTAGGGTCATAATCAGGCATGTGTAGTGGCCAACTAGCCCCAGAACTCGTGCATGTAACATGGCCACCTCTTCCTGTGACCCCATCAGCTGCCCCTATAAACCAAAGAATCTAGGCTTATAGTGCGGCCACCTATCCTTGTAATGTGTCTCTCTGGACTGTGAGGGTAGCCACATCTAGGTGCCCTAGTCTAGGTGGTGATGCTTATAGTTAGGCTACCCACCACCATATATATGCACATATGCAAATAAATCATCAATCTGTCACTTCACCAGCCTACTCCTCCTGCCCTGTCACAAGATCAGTAGGTCATGGTGGAGACATAGGTCTCTCCATGTCATCCCTTATGTACTACATAAATGGTGGTGGCACATCCTGGTGTAGCCCAAATTGCCACCAGACTCTATCTAATGGTATCATCTTGTGCTCCCCAACACGACGCTCCTCTATCAACTCCGAGTAGTTGAAGCACATCCAACTCATTGGCTATGCGATTTTATGATGGATATACCACATACGCCCTCCAGATAATGTGTACTCCAGAAAACCCCTCTAGCATCCACCTATAGTGGGCTACATCATGTGTATTCCTAGCTCCCCATGCACTCCAAAACTCGGCATCTACCGATTATAACCAACCCAGACCCTACCTGGCTCAAATGCATCCAGTGGGGAAAACTAATTGGCCGCATCCACACAATGTGCTTGTAGGCCCAACAGTGAAGAAGGTACAACATAGATTAAACCTCGATAATCTCTCATAGGCCCATAGCTCCCTGTATAACTACATCAGGTAGGTTGGTGCCCATGTAAACCAGGTCATGTCCTCCATATCACAAAGAAATCCCATCAAATCCTAGGGGAATCTCCTACCCTTTGAATCCAATAGTGCAAAACAACACACTTTCTCCATAATTAAAACAACTAACCACATCTCCTCTAGATGGGCACCGTACATCTCTCCATAGCCCAGGATCATGCTATGAAACCTCATCTTAGTCATCCCCTCTCAAAATACTATCAACATCAACTCCTCCAAGGCCTCTAATGAAATAGAGTACACCTGTGCTCCCACTATTGGTAATCTCAGGATCCTGTACACGTCTTCTAGAGTGACTATGATCTCATCTATCAAAATATGGAACATGTTGGTCACGGAATCCCATCTATCGATGAGAATGACCATAAAACTAGGATCACACACTATACACCCATAACGTCATATACCAATCGACCCACGCAATCATCTTCCTCTAATCCTCATCGGTCATGTCACCCCGCACCACTAGCAATAACAAATGGAACTCTATCCTACATTCATAGTTGATCTCTTGCCTGCATCCAAATAATCACATTGTTGTTAAACCCATAACCATTTCCATGACACCCCTTACTTGACTAACCCATTCCTATAATTCCTTCATATTTTCCTTCCCTGTAACCTCCGTAACCCACCCTACCTACCCTCAACCCACTTACATTTACACCTCACAGTTTCCAACCCCCTAAGACCCTTTTTTGACTTCTTTTTCCTTAAAATCATGAGCGACCTTGGTTAATAGTAACCGACATTGGTCATCTGTTATTTGACCAATGTCAGCTATATCTTACTCGATGTCATCCAATTGATGACCGACGTCGGTCACTATCACCGCACCAAATCTAAAAACCCCCATTTTTTTCCTCACCAAATTCTCAACATTCACCTAATAACCTATTCTACCCTACCCCCTACCCTAAACCCCTCCCCACCCCTGTTTACCCTACCTAGGACCTATCCCCTCCCTCATTTCATCAATTTTAACCACAAATTTCATTATAATCCCCACCCAAAAATCCCTACCCATATCCCCTTTTTTCCCATAACAAATACGTAGAAAGGATTAGATCTTACCTCGTCTTGACGTTGTCTATGTGGTGGCACGTCTGGCCGTTATGCCGATGGTCCACCCGAACCCTCTCCCACCTCTGCCATGCCAAAATCTACCTCAAATCTCTCCCCCAATCAACTCGCTCCACCCGATCTCATGGACCCATCTACCTAGCTCCCCTCTCCAACTGGATCTCTCCACCTCAGCTGGGTACAGTCCCTTGTACTTTCCTCTCGAAAAGGTACAAAAAGTCTTGTGCTCTGTCATTTTCACTAAAGCCAAAGCAATACAAATGAATCTCCTATTATATGGATTTTTCTTTTTAAATCCCCAAATCGATAGGGATCGACGCTACCAAAGTCATAGCCTACCCAATCGACACTGCTTCATTACATAACCGCATCGCCATTTTTACATACCTAAAATTATAATGTACTTGTATCACGAACAGCGTAATAAGTGCCCCAATGATGATACAGGTCTCCTCGCAAGGTGTTTGAGATCCGGAAAAGCCCTCGGAGTATGCGTTAACATCCCACATGCCCCGCTTAGCCCCACGCCCTTTGTTTTCCCCTTTTTTCTTCTTTCCTTGGCCTTTTTGATCTTCAGTGACGAAACCGTCACCCTACAGGGCGGCGGTCTCGTGACCGCCGCACTGATGAGGGCGGCGGTCTGAACCACCGCCCGCTCGTAGCAAAGGTCCTGTGCACATTTTCCAGAATGTTCTTTGACGTGACTCGCGTGAAATATCACGATTCACCAGCTTTTCCTTGCCGACTTGAGCATGCATTTATGTTTTTGGTCCCCTGAATAGTGTTTTTCCTTTGTTTATTGTTTAGGAGTTCAATTTGGTTTTGATCTTTGGGTGATTGAATTCCTATAAATGCATGGTTTGTGCACAAGCTAAAGGGTCTGAATTTTGGCTGGATTTTGGAGTTTGATCTTTGCTTTCATTTCCTCATTTTAGTGTTTTAGCTAGTTAGCTTGTTTAGAAGCCATAGCTTGAATTCACTTGCATCTTTTGTTAAATTGCTCAGCTGTTGGTAAGCCACATACCCATCTTGTAGGCAAAGTACTGTTATTTCATCCAAATCTAGTCTAAAGCTTGCCTCTGAATTCCTCTTTGCTTTGTAGATTTAATTTTCATTGTTGCTTAGAGTTCTTAGTTCAGTTCATTATATGCCTGGTTAGCTTTATTCAGCTGTTGGTAAGCCACATATCCAGCTTGTGCAAGCAGTGTCTTTATTTTATCCAATCCATTGGAACAGAGTAGCTTAGGAAGCCATTAAAGTTGTAGGTTTTTCTCTTCGTATAGGATAGTTACAGGTTCTGGTCACTTCATGTTGCATGACTCGCAGTAAAATCCCGCTAGGAATCGCATAAGCCAAGCTCTGTACTCTTGCGCTATCCCTCTCCTACTCACATTTTCGGTCTGCATTCTAAGTTGTCCTTGTCCCAAATTCTACTCCTATCGGTGCTAGCATTACACGCTTTTCTGGATCCACGTGAACATGAAAGAACGAGGAGATCATACTGAGGGGACGAGATCACACACACTATCGGATTCGCCACTGCTGCATGGAATCCAGGTTTAACTTTCAAAGTTCTAGTTAGAATCATATCAAATAGAGTAGATAAATTGCTTCATTTCAATAAATTCTATTCTCGATATTGCCGGGAAGTCATGTGAGGATTGATAGTTTCTGAGAAACTATGATTCACTCCTCACTTCTGAGGTAGGATCGAGAATCTTGCAGATAGATTAGACGAGCTATTTTATTTATTTAGAATAATTCTACAAATCGCACAGAAAATAACTACACTCGGTTATCTTGTCTGTTTTAAATTGTTATTTAATTATTATTTCTAGATACGCTTAAAATAGTTTGCTTTCCTTAAAATTGTTAAAAGATTTCTTAGAAGAATAAAAAGTTATATATGTTAGATTTATTTCATGTAGTTAGAATTTGCTTCACATGCTTAGATTTGCATTTTGTTTCGTATGACAATCACGGGACCTCGGAGCCTGTGGAATATATATTTGATCCAATCGTGCCTCAACCAAACCTCGTCACAAAGAATAGTTGACATAGACCAAAATCTCGAATACAAGTATTCCGAACAACCACGATTTACAATCGATCGGGCTTCTAAGTTAAGAGGATTAAACATAGAAGACGACCAGGCACATGCATTTTGGTCAAGTCAGCCAAACTACAGATTACCCTAGAAAATCATCCACATGACTGTAGAAGGGTTTGAAAGAGAACAAACATTCGGTCACGATCCTTTAGTTCCATACGCAGACGCTGAGACACCTCGTAGATATAGATACCAACTTAAGAATCCAGGTTGCGAGAACACCTGTGAGGTATTTTGAGAAGATTACACAACTGTTGGTTCTAAACATAGAAGCTGAGAAAGCGTACGATTACTGGATACTAGGGATTAGAACTTGATCTCGCGTATGACCATAACAGGACCACAACAACCAAGATTCTATGGTTGTGATCCACAGATCCCACAGCCCAACGAATCCATAAGAGAATTAGATATGACAATCGGCCTACGCACACTAGTATTTCAGTCCACTCCACTTCCATCCATCATCATCAAACAATTGTCCTTATTGAATATAATGCTAACTAAGAAGAGAATTCTCGGACTAGGCCGTAAAATCATCCATAAAAGTCAATTATATTCACCATCCACTATATGACCTTATCAGGAGACATACACGAAACTATCCCAGGTCATTTTCCACGTATTCCGCAACCCATAGATCGAATCACGCCAGAGCTCGATATTGATTGGAGCCTTCGAGCAGCCATCCTCGCTGATCGATCTATCACACCACCTGTTAGAAGGGCCTTCTTTGCCTTAGATTCACAAATTCCACTAGTGCGTGTCGAAGACATTAGACTGCCTAACTAGTTTTTTTGAATCCAACGCATATTCTACCCCCACCGGCTGTCTCGCACGACCTCGAGAGGTCGGGTACGCGTGGAAGAGTCGCTTGTAGATTCTCATGCTCGCCTCTCGCTTTTCCGGCGTACAAAATTGGTGAACTTGATGTGAAACAGCATAACCGCTTTCACCTTCTATACCTCATTAGCATTCACATCGCTTCAAACAAAATTGGTGAACCCGACGTGAAACATAAACTATTTCACCTTCGTACCTCATTAGCATTCACATCGCCACCAACAAAATTGGTGAACCCGACGTGAAACAAACGAAATTAGTGAAGCTGACGTAAACTTCCTACTTTCTCTTTCGGAGTCATAATATCACGTTTCCTTTCACAAATCACCTTTGCTCCTTCCCATTATTCTGCGGGTATTCATATACCCCCCAAATATGTCGGGATTCGATGCATATGGTAGACCCCTCCTGGGTCTTAAGGCATACTATGCCCAACAGAATAGGCAATCATCACCCTCACTCTCAGTATGGGGCGACAACTATTCAACTAATCAGTTGTCAACACAAACCCCAAGAATCAGATATAGTTCATCTTTTCAAACTGAGGAGTTAGATCAACCCTCTCGAACGCAACAAACAAAGCCTTCAGGTTCGAATAATATGACGTTTACCGAGAATCTGGTTCGTCTCCTCAGATGCTACTTAGACCACAAATTAGTAGGCAATCAGATCCATACCTAGTCTTCGATGATGGACAGTCAATACGTTATCCTAGGAGTGAACAACATTCTTAGGGTATGTACCCACCTATAGGAGGTTTACAAATACAACCCGAGATCTCTTTTCAAGAAAATACCTCTATGCCACCGCATATAGGAAATACTCTCGAGAGAAACTTGGCAAGATAGCAATCAGTTCATGACAGGCTATCACATGCCTATACAACACTAGGGTATACAACAAACGCCGCTCAGGAAAAGCACCGTGACTTCACCAAATGAAGTCATTTCAACGTTAGTAGAAAGAGTGAGAGGGTTAGAACTTGCTCAAGCAAGTCAAAATTCTCCGTTCATGCAAACAGGAAGTTCCAATCCTCCATACCACTCTGGCCAAGTAGATCTCCTCACAGGAGTAGGCACGTTAGGCATGCCGCCTCACTATCCACAACAAATGCCAACAAGGCCCACCATCTCTAACACTATTCCTCCTGGTCTAGTGTCAAACAATCCATTCCTTGACAATACCCCGTCGTACTTAAACATGTACTCTAAATCACCACAAGGAGATATGTTCTCCTCTCCCGGCATGTTTGCTCAAATGCAGGGACCTCCTTATGCCCCTGCTAACGCATTGCTGCACCATATCAACAACCTATCCCACCGTTACTCCTCAAAGAACCACCATCAATGGTCGAAAGCTATGCGATAGGGACTTATTCAGAATATCTAAAGGAACCCTTAGATTTCACCATACGAAGCGTCATGCTTCCAAGACCTCTTCCTGATTTACCCAAGTTCAAGGGTGAGGGAGATCCAAATGCACATATCAAAGCTTACGCTACAGCCATACGAGAATTACTCCCTTGGGATGGGGTTGTTGCTAAAATATTCCCTAAAACCTTGGAAGGTATTGCTCTCGACTGGTATTACAGGATACCTGAAGCCTCCATCCATTCATTTAAACAACTCGTGTCAGAGTTCATCAAGGCCTTCGACATGAACAAACTGTTGAGAACAGGAATCAGGGAATTCTTGCACATCAAACAAGAACACAACGAATGTCACACCCATTTCATCCGAGAGGTGGCGTACGCTTCTTTATTCTTCAAATAAGTGCTCCAAACATGGATCGATGGAACTATGTGATTTATTCCTTCATTCTCTTAAAGCAAGGAGGTGAAGGAAGAAGTCCAGAAGTTCCCACTAAGAACTTACGATGAAGTACTTGAGAGCGCTCTTCAAATAGACCAAGCAGCGATAGATAGTGGTCGTAAGACATATGGAACAAACGGGAGGTTAATCACCTCCACTCAAAACACTACAACTATCACAAATGTCAATCAAAGACCCAAAATCCTTAACAAAAATCGTGGGGTAACAACAGATGGGGTAACTAACCAGCCCAAGAGGGTGAATGTTGTTAATGCTCCGTCACAAACAAACAACCAACGAAACAACAACTTTACCCCGACGATCAATACAGTGGATTTTAACCATCCACAACAACAACAACAACAACAATGGCAAAATCCCATACAAGGGCCAAGCCAAAAATCATTTGGTTACCAAAACCAAAGTCAAAACCAGAAACAACAATTCCAAAACTTTAATCCTAATAGGCAACAGTTTGATCGAAATTTTAGGCCACAATACACACCAAACCAACAAAATGGGAATTACAACCCCAATTCTTATTGTGGTTTCCATAAAATTCGGGGTCACGATACTAGAACGTGTCGTGACTACAATAAATTTATGCAACGCTTGCCAGAAGAACAAAGACAGTTCTTCACAGACTTGTTTTTGGCAGATCCCATCTCATCATCACCAAATACGCTCGCAGGGGTAGTTTCTCCTCAGAATGCTCCCCTCAAGATCTTTAACGATCCGCTCCCAAATCATGATGGCAATAGGCTGAATCCAACCGGAGCAAACAAAAGTGCAATGACGGGAAACAATGATCATGAAGCCTCGACTTCATTAAATCCATCAGTTGCGCCACAGTTAGGAGCTCAACCGAGACCCAAGATAGTCAGTTTGGTAGAATTAGATGCTAAACTACCTATCGAAGCTATAACAAGAACACGAGAGTATTTCTCTCAACCGAGCCCAAGTCATCTGCCAGAGACAGATAAGAGTCAAGAAATAGTAGTTGAAAACCCATCGGTGCCTATGATTTAATTAGTGACCTAACAAAGACCTTCTCACACATTTCATTTTTGGACTTACTAAAGAACTCTCCCCTCACAGAGCTGCTCGCTTTTAGAAGCATTAGGTCTTGGCCATCTAATTAACATCACTCCACCTCCCGAAACACAAGTAAATCACGTAGATTTTAATATCCACCCTCCGGGCAGCCGGACAAGGATGTTGAATTCATATTCAAAATAAGTAAAATTCCCATGATGCCGAGATCGCACGCCGAGGTGATCCACCTTACACTTACAAGTATGGGTTTATAATAACTATGTAAAACGGGCAATGGTTGATGATGGGGCTGCAGCTAACATAGTCCCTTTCTCTTTCCTCCAAAAACTTGGATATGGGGAAACAAACTGTTCCACTACTCGAAATACATTGAGAGGCTATGATAGCCTTAAAGCCACTTCGATAGAACTATAACACTTCCGGCCACCTTAGGGCCCAAAAATCCTAACCGAGTTTTATATTATAGATCGGGAAACTAATTATAATATGATACTCGGCGACCATGGATATACACCGAATGAAGGCAATCCCTTCTACTTTATTTCAGAATTAATATTCTTGCATCTAGGAAAGGTATTTGTAGCCAAAGGTGATCCAAAACCTTTCGATTTGCACCTAGCTGATTTAAAGAAAAGACCAGGGGTGCACTCAGAATTTGAACTTCCAACAAACCAACTTAATAAACCCACTGACCCAAAACCAGAGGAAAAGTTGGTACCTACGACGGATCTTGAAACTACCAGTGTAGCCAAAACAATTCCAACCCCTAAAGATAAAACTAAAGAAACAATATCATTAGGGACTACTGCGAAAATCGTTGAGTTGATAGAACAAGATTCACCAATGTTCTTACCATTTGATTCAGTAGGCATAGGATTTTCCCTAGGTGTTGGTTCCTTTCCAGTAGAGGACCTCTGTATGGTAGAAGTAGATTGCGCAAACGCAGCAGATGCCCCAACATCTATACTCCCGGCTAAGTATTGGACTCTCCATTTCGATGGAGCTAAATGTCGTTATGGAGCGGGGGCAGGTATAATTCTTACTTCACCCAAGGAGAAAGTCCTCCCATTCACTTTTAAATTAAACTTTGAATGCACAAACAATGGCGCTGAGTACGAAGCCCTCCTCCTTGGCCTTACCTTAGCCAAAAGAATTGGTATTGATAACATCAGAGTCCTGGGAGACTCGCAATTAGTGACAAACCAAGTTTCTGAAGTATATGAAACTAAAGCCGAACATTTACAACTCTACAAAAATGTTGTGTTAGATTTAAGCAAGGCGTTCAACTTCATATCCATTGAAGCAATCCCGCGAGAGAAAAATCTTCTCGCTGATTCAATAGCAACCTCAGCATCATGTTTTACTCCGAGCAATGAGTTAGAAGATACCCAGTTCACGGTATCCATTCGTGATGAACCATTGATAAAAACAATGACAAATCCTCTTTCAAGCGAAAGTGAATCTACCGTCCTAGACCATGTTGATAGTGATGCTGCTACTTTGGATTACTTAAATGCCTATGCGGCACTACATCTCTCCTATCACATGCTAGATTTATTCTTGATTCCACATTCATCTTCCTACTTCGGAAATCCTGTAACGGATCTTCCCTCACAAATCGAACCTAGCATATACGCAGTAGAAAATGGGGATGATTTAGATTTACCTCCAGCACCACCTGAGTTCGAAGAGGGTAACGCCTCTTTGATCGAAGAAACAATCGATGTCAACATCGGACAAGAAGATGAACCAAGAATATTGAAACTAGGCTCTTCGTTAACCCCTGAAGAGGTGGAAATACATACTCAGATTCTCAAAGAACATCAAAAGGCGTTTGCATTTAATTACAAGGAGATGACGGAGTCACACCCCACATTGCGGTGCACAACCTCGTCACTAGATCAGATGCAAAGCCAATTAAACAAAAATCAAGACCCATGAAGCCCAAAGTAGCTCTCATGGTAAAAGAGGAGGTAATAAAACTCCTTCGTAGGGATTCATCAAGCCGCTTGACTACTCCCAATGGGTATCTAACATCGCTCCCATTCTCAAGAAGAATGGAAAGATATGCATCTCGCATAGATTTTCGAGATATCAACAAAGCGTTTCCTAAGGATGATTTCCGATTACCATCCATAGACGTTATCGTTGATGCAACGATCAGTTTTGAAATTTTGTCTCTCATGGATGGATTCTCGGGATACAATCAAATTAGAATATTCGAGAAAGATCAAGCTAAAACCACGTTTATAACTCCTTGGGGAACCTATTGCTACGCTGTTATGCCATTCGGTCTCAAGAACGCCGGCATACGTACATGTACCATGGGCCATGACATACATATTTCACGATCTAATTCATAAAATCATGGAATCTTACGTAGATGACTTATTGGCTAAAGCCAAGAAGCACTGTGACCATCCCGAAGTACTCCGCGTCATTCTTTCATGTCTAATAGAATACGGAGTCACGCTAAATCCAGAGAAATGTGTCTTTGGTGTAACAGGAGGAAAGCTCCTAGGTTACATCATATCGTCACGAGGGATTGATGTTGATCCAACCAAAATTTGGGCTGTCCTCGAAATGGTCCCACCTTCGAGTGAATCTGGAATCAGATCATTTCTCGGAAAGCTGGGTGCAATCCAGAGATTCATCCCGACCTAAGCTTCGCCGTTCATCCAATCAACAATTTACTCAAGAAGGATTATAGCATTGATTGGACTGAAGATTGCAATGAAGCTTTTGATGCAGTTAAGCATTTTCTGTTATCACCACCTACGCTAATGCCACCTAAGCTAGATCACCCGTTAATCCTATATTCGCGAGCTACCAATGTCTCGCTGGCCTGTATGTTGGCCCAAGAAGACGATAACAAGAGAGAACGTGCGATTTATTTCATTAGCCGAACGTTGCTCGACTATGAAACACGCTATACATAGGCAGAACGAGAATGCCTTGCCATAGTCTTTGCTACTAAATGCCTAAGACATTATATGCTGAATCAAGAAATGAAGGTCATGGTAAAAACAGACCATTTACAAACTTTTCTCACACAAGGGTCCTTATCTAAAAAGGCTGGACATTTTATAACCTTAATGGGAGAGTTCGAATTAACATTTGTAAATCAGAAGTCGGTTAAAGGACAAATCATCGTGGATTGGTTAGCCCAACCCATTAGACGGAGGTGATTTAGTAGATTTAGACTTTCCGATGAATGTGTATACTACATCAAACACGACCCGCTATCTCTCGAGTGTCCTTGTACACCGATATCGTTAATTATATCATGGACCATACGTACCGGAGGTAGTTACACACCGCAACAAAGAAGGCGGTTACGCATAATCATCGCTAAATATGTCATTATAGAGCAGGTGCTCTATCGAAAAGCATTTGATGGAATGCTCTTAAGGTGTGTTGACACAGAAGAGTCCAAGAGGATTCTCCATGAATCCCACAGCGGTATATGTGGAGGCCACTTCGGTGGCCATGCCACCGCTTGAAAAATACATCGAATGGGCTATTTCTGGCCCACTCTAGAACATGACGCGATAGAGTTTACACGCAGGTGTCATAAGTGCCAAGAATTCTCCCACGAGATCCACATGCCAGCACAAGCTCTACAACCAATCGCTACTCCATGGCCCTTTTCTACATGGGGTCTAGACTTAATAGGGAAATTCTCTCCCTCATCCACAGATGGCCATAATTTTATAATCACAACCATCGAATATTTTACCAAATGGTTGGGCCCATACCGAGTCATGAAGGACTACGGAAATGGTGCATACCTCTTATGTACGTTAGAAGGTGAGGAGTTTGGCGAAATAGTCAATTCCCTGCACCTCAAACGTTTCTACGCATAGGCAGCTAACGCTACCTATATAACTATCTACATTGCATCTTCATATAGATTTAGATCATTTTGTCCACTTGTTCTTACATAAGTTGTGATCAAGAAATCTATTCTCAAAGCAATTCATTACAAACTCGTGATGTTTCTGGCATAATGTTCTTTAATCATACCTCTCCATCTTCATGTATCATCAAATCATCTTGGAATCTTTTATCAAATAAATCAAACATGACAAAGCCCTAACGGTAACCATACCAAGATCTGCAAGTTTGTTCTCGCTTTGATTTCTTCTTAGGATAGGTGTCTTGCCTAAGGTCTATTCTAGAAGCTTCATGGTGTCACATCTATCCCATATATACATCTCTTTGGAAATAAGCATATACTGACATTTTACTCAAATAAGCAAGTCAAAAAGTGATTAAACAGAAAATTTTATTTTTACACATTTCCTTGCCCCACCAACCTTCGGTGACGAGCTTGCATCTCTTACTAGTGACGTAGGGTTGGGAAAGGATGGAAATGCCCTTACTCGCCTATGCCTTGCCCACGGTGATAAACCCACACTTCTTACTGGTAGCATGGGGCAAAGTGTAGGGGGTCCTCTTGACAAAGCAAACGTTAAAAGGTCATAAACAAACTATTCAAACTTTGAGTCAAAAACGAATGAATCAGATGTTCAAAATTCCAAAAGAGTTAAAAATCCTAAAAACCCAGATTTTGTCTACTATGTGGCCATCTACGGGTCTAAGTCTAGATAAACCACAAAGCAAGTTGCATCCAAAACTATGAAGTCATTCAGGTAGAGTAAGCTTGTAGCTTCCAATTTGGTTCCGCCAAAGCTTTGTCTATCTTTCATCACTATCATTTCACCATATTTCATAACTTGCGCCCTTCTTGGCTCTTGGTGATAAGCCCTCACATCTTACTAGTTGCGTGGAGTTAGGAGTGGGGCAAGTTAATCTGTTCATCATACTGGTTATTTTCATCACTTTGCCAAAACAAACATGAGGTATCCAAATTGCTCACAGAAGCTAAGATTCAAGATCACAATATATCTACAATATCATGTATCAGCATCATGAAACACAAAAAGAAAGCAAACATTTGCATCATCTGTTTTCCATTGCATACATTCTAGAAAGCATATAAAACATACATCGTAGTATACATGAGGAAACTGAAACAGAAAGGGAAAGCATGAGTGACAAGCTTTTGATCCAAAAATGAATGCATATATATAAATAATCAATGTTTATATACAATGCCATCATGCACTAGGCATGGTCAAAACGCTCAAAGAGCCCGTGATATACAAAAAAATCTATAATACAAAATACATAGGAGCCAAGTGGTCTCTCAACCCCTACGCGACCCCTCCGAAGGTGCGCGCCCTCGCCTAGGGCTCCGGCTACGCTGGCGCTCTGAATGAATGGAGGGCTCAGGGTCCCGAGGAGTAGCCGTGGTCTCACCATGAGAATGGCTCCTCATAAGACGCTCAGCCATCCTATAGCCTGCCAACTCTGTACGGAGAGTCGACACCATCCTGGCCACGTGCCAAACGGGAGCGAAGACGTCGGTATGCTTGCCGGCTGCTGAGGGCTCCCCGACATCTACAAATAGCTCCGCACGGGTCTTATCCATGGGGATCATTAGGGAATCAGTGCATACCCTACGGATCGATCCCGCCACTCGCCGACGCCTCTCTGTAAACAAAGGAGAAAAAATAAATTAGAAACCAAGCAAGAGGTCAAAGATACAAGATAAAAACACAAGGAGAGATAGCAATTAAAACAAATCCTAAATTAAACAAACATTGAAAGGAGGAAAGGATAACTTACTTGGATCACCGGGCCTCTAAGATGGATCACTGGGGCTAGCACCCACCGCGGATGCCGCCGCCGCCGAGGGGTCTGCTCAGAGCAGGGGCAACATGTCACCCCACAACCGACTCGCCCTCTCCACCATGGCCCCGAAGAGAGTGGCTCCTCCGAGACTAGAGTGTCCCTCTCTCGCTCTCTCTCGCCCTCTCCGCCGCATAATATCCTAAGTGTCATGCCACTGCATGCCACTCAGATCGCTATCATCGCCTGCTCCTCCTCCGACCTCCTCTCGTAAGCTCCTCGAATCGGAGTCAATGTCTATAGGGTCATCGCTGCTATGAGCAGGACCCGCAGCAATCTGAAGCAAAGGTGCCCGAGGCACACCGGCTCTCCCTCTGGCCCGAACTATCCTCCTGGCTGCAATGGGAATGCCAGGAGTGATCACTGTCCAACCACGGCCTCTAGGCCCCCCTCTGGCCTCGCGAACTGATCTGTAAGCTGGTGCCACTGGGGAAGCATGCCTGCATATGGAAGGCCAAACTGCTGAGGAACTCTCCCAAAAGGATGTACCTCTACCCGTCCCACGCGGTCGATGAGCTACCCCGTGGTGGAGCAGAGATCAATGTAAGGGTCTCCTCACCCCATATGCCGCCATAAGCCGGTATGGTGTCACCTCCATATCTCGCTGTGGTAAGGAGGCAACCGGCCGGTGAGGTGCTCTCAAGCACCGACATATCTCGACCATCTCGGCTGCCCTCACAGCCCCGGATCTCGCCACCTCTACGCCTCGCCATAAGGAATAAAATGCTCATACACCCAACTCATGACTAGAGTCGGGTGGCTCAATGACTGTCCCTGCAAACGGACCACCCTGTATAAATCGTGGTAGGTGGTCCCTAGAATGTCTCGCACCCTGTGCGTATATCCGGCCATGCCCTTATCTCGTGTAATGATGGGGGCCTAAGAAGATAACAAAGTTCCCCTCCTTGTCCCCAATCAATCTCGAGGCAAGGATCCCCATGATGGCCTGTCGAAATATGGGGATAGGCAAAGAAGGGATGGATCAAACTCTCACTCCCTTCTTCGACCCCGTGGAGATAGCTGCATCTCCCATGTAACCTGCCCACTGTGCAATCTGTGCCCGTGAGCCTGCCGTCTCTAATGTGAGTCTCCTCCCGATGATCGGGACCCCCAAAATACGGTAGACATCCTCCAACGTGATAGTCCACTCACCGCGGACCCCTGGCAATCGGAAAGTGTTCCGATCTACGTCCCAATATGAAAATAAGTCACAAAGGATGTGACTAGATGGTGTGACATGTGGGACGCGCGATATGCGCAGATATCGCCCTCTGTAGAGGTGTCCTCCTCGCCCGGTGAGAGGGCATCCAATACCCCTGACAGCCAGTCACACTCTCTCTCTCGGCTCCATCTGATGTATTCCTCCCTCGCCTGCATACACCCAAAAACACACAAAACAGAGCAAGTTAGTATCTGAGCAATACCAAGAAGGTCATAAAAACATATAGAAATGTAGGAAAATACAAGTGCAATCTCAAAAATCAAGTTCTTTTGCATTCTCGTCGAACCACCACCGCCCTAGCAGGAGGCGGTTTTGTAACCCGCCTTAAGGGTGGCGGCCGCCCGAACGGTAACCGCCAACCCGCTCGAACAGGGCGGCGGTCATGTAACCGCCGCCTGGCCAGGGCGGCGGTCGCGGTCCGAAAACCCGCGCAGGTTGCTAACCCCAAAAAGCCCAAAATGAGTAAAAAAAGACCATTTAAACTAAAAATGGAGCCTACCCAGTAGGTGCCCCCCCTAGGTGGACCTTTTGAACCTAACATTTTCAAAAATAACCCCCCCATTACGACAAATTTAACATTTCAAATTTAAAGGGGGAAAAACGTAAAATTGAAGAAAACCAACCTGTGATCTAGTAGGGCGATGTTCCGCACGTGGAGGCATGATCACGACTCGCCGGGTCGTTTTTTGACTCTACTCACACATGAAACCGTCACCGTGGGTCCCAGAGCTCAAAATCAATCAAATCAAACGCGCGCAAATGAATAGGAAAATGGGCCCACTTTCATATATATAGCACCCTATTTCGTTTTAAAAAGACTTTTTCGTAGGTTTGGAGCGCTGATGGAGGTAAGTTCCTATCCCCGCACGAATGGTACGTTCTCATTCCCTATTAATTTAGCGTTTATTTTCCAAGTTTTGTATCTATCTGCACTTGAGTTCTCTTTTCATTTTGCAGATAGCGGGAATTTCGATGGCGGCTCATTTCAACACACTGGACGAGTAAGGTATAGCTTAAACTCCCCATTTCGGGACTCGCCATACTGGACCCACCGCTTTATGCCTCTTCATGGCTAAAACACTTCTCCGAGGGGGCAATATGTACGTACCCAAAATTGTAAGGTACTGTATCATGAACAGCCGTAATAAGTGCCCCAATGATGATACAGGTCTCCTCGCAAGGTGTTCGGATCCGAAAAGCCCTCAAAGTATGCGTTAACATCCCACATGCCCCGCTTAGCCCCCATGCCCTTTGTTTTCCCCTTTTTCTTCTTTTTCCTTGGCCTTTTTGATCTTCAAGGATTTAAACCGCCGCCTACCGCTGTGGCGGCGTCCTCAGAACCGCCACCCCGCTAAGAGCGCGCCTGTGCGCGTTTTCCGTTTCCGTAATTCTTTGACGCGACTCGCGTGAAATATCACGATTCACCAACTTTTCCTTGCCGACTTGAGCATGCATTTATATTTTTGGTCCCCTGAATAGTGTTTTTCCTTTGTTTATTGTTTAGGAGTTCATTTGGTTTTGATCTTTGGGTGATTGAATTCCTATAAATGCATGGTTTGTGCACAAGCTAAATGGGTCCAATTTTGGCTGGATTTTGGAGTTTGATCTTTGCTTTCATTTCCTCATTTTAGTGTTTTAGCTAGTTAGCTTGTTTAGAAGCCATAGCTTGAATTCACTTGCATCTTTTGTTAAATTGCTCACCAATTTGGTAAGCCACATACCCATCTTGTGCAAAGTGCAAAGGTCTTTGTTATTTCATCCAAATCCAGTCTAAAGCTTGCCTCTGAATTCCTCTTTGCTGTAGATTTAATTTTCATTGTTGCTTAGAGTTCTTAGTTCAGTTCATTATATGCCTGGTTAGCTTTATTCAGCTGTTGGTAAGCCACATATCCAACTTGTGCAAGTAGTGTCTTTATTTTATCCAATCCATTAGAACAGAGTAGCTTAGGAAGCCATTAAAGTTGCATGTTTTGCTCTTCGTATAGGATAGTTACAGGTTCTGGTCACTTCATGTTGCATGACTCGCAATAAAATCCCACTAGGAATCACATAAGCCAAGCTCTGTACTCTTGCGCTATCCCTCTCCTACTCGCATTTTTGTCTCGCATTCGAGTTGTCCTTGTCCCAAATTCTACTCCTATCGGTGCTAGCATTACACGCTTTTCTGGATCCACGTGAACATAAAAGAACGAGGAGATCATACTGAGGGGACGAGATCACACACACTATCGGATTTGCCACCACACTGCTCGCTGGAATCCGTGTTTAACTTTCAAAGTTCTAGTTAGAATCATATCAAATAGAGTAGATAAATTGCTTCATTTCAAGTAAATTCTATTCTCGATATTGCCAGGAAGTCATGAGAGGATTGATAGTTTCTGAGAAACTATGATTCACTCCTCACTTCTGAGGTAGGATCGAGAATCTTGCAGATAGATTAGATGAGCTATTTTATTTATTTAGAATAATTCTACAAATCGCATGCAAATAACTACACTCGGTATCTTGTCTCTGCTTTAAATTGTTATTTAATTATTATTTCTAGATACGCTTAAAATAGTTTGCTTTCCTTAAAATTGTTAAAAGATTTCTTAGAAGAATAAAAATTATATATGTTAGATTTATTTCATGTAGTTAGAATTTGCTTCATTACAGTTAGATTTGCATTTTGTTTCGTATGACAATCACGGACCTCGTGAGCCTGTGGAATATATATTTGAGCCAATCGTGCCTCAACCAAACCTCGTCACAGCAATAGTTGACATAGACCAAAATCTCAGAATACAAGTATTCCGAACAACCACAGATTTACAACTGATCAGTTCTCAATTAAGAGGATTAAACATAGAAGATGACCAGGCACATGCATTTTGGTCAAGTCAGCCAAACTATAGATTACCCTAGAAAATCATCCACATGACTGTAGAAGGGTTTGAAAGAGAACAAACATTTGGGTGCAATCCTTTAGTTCCATAGCCAGATGCTGGAGACACCCTCGTAGATATAGATACCAGCTTAAGAATCCAGGTTGTGAGAACGCCTATGAGGTATTCTGAGAAGATTGCACAACTATTGGTTCTAAACATAGAAGCTGAGAAAGCGTATAATTACTAGATACTAGGGATTAGAACTTGATCTTGCGTATGACCATAATAGGACTGCAACAACCAAGAGTCTATGGTTGTGATCCACAGATCCCACAGCCCAATGAATCCATAAGAGAATTAGATATAGACACTGGCCTACGCACACTAGTATTTCAGTCCACTCCACTTCCACCCATCATCATCGAACAATTATCCTTACTGAATATAGTGGCTAACGAAGCTAGAGAATTCTGGACTAGGCCAGAAAATTGTCCATAAAAGTCAATTATATTCACCATCCACTATATGACCTTATCAGGAGACATACACGAAACTATCCCAGGTCATTTTCCACGTATTCCGCAACCCATAGATCGAATCACGCCAGAGCTCGATATTGATTGGAGCCTTCGAGAAGTCATCCTTGCTGATCGATCTATCACACCAGTCCAAGTTAGAAGGGCCTTCTTTGCCTTAGATTCACAAATTCCACTAGTGCGTGTCAAATACATTAGACTCGCCTAACTAGTTTGTCTCGAATCCAACGCATATTCTACCCCCACCGGCTATCTCGGTACGACCTCGAGAGGTCGGGTACGCGGAAGATTCACTTGTAGATTCTCACACTCGCCTGTCACTTTTCCGGCGTATAGTTACCTCTCATTCCCCTTGTACCATATTTTATCCATTTTGACCCATAATTATCAATACCCATCACCTTGTACCCTTACCTTCACTTCTTTCCACATACCTATAAACCCCACTTACCCTCTATTGCCTTTTCTACATCTTAGGAGTTATTATTTTACCTATACCTTGGCCTTACCCGTGTCATTACTTATATACCTTGACCTAAACCAATTTTTTTGACCTTTGACCCTCCGTGCTCGATGTACCTTGTGACGTGGTTACCCGTATTGTTCGGCCTACCGACCTTACCTTGCCTATTATCATGTTGTTTATCCTAACCTAACCTTTGGTGTACCGAACATACCTAAACATTCCTACACTGACCTCTGTTGTGTTTCCACACCATATCCTATACCTTGGATACCGGAATCACTTCAACCCTATTTGGATAGACCTATCGACCTTAGATGATGTAGAGTTTGAAATCTTCTCAACTCGGGTACCGAGCCACAATTTCTAACGCATGCGTGCATTCAATTGCCACTACCTTTGACCCTAGCCCATTTACCTGTTTACCCAATTTGACCTTTTACCTTTACCCAATGCACCCACTGATCTTCATTTTCTAAGCTCCTTATTTTATCAAACCACTCACCAATTTCGTCTCTCACCTCATCGGTTCCTAGTTTGAGGGGGTTACCTTCACCCATGCTTGGGGCAACACCACCCTCACTTACACTCAACACAACCATTTCCTATTTTTGTCAGTTTCACTTACTAATACAAGCCACATGAAGAAAAGGGAAAAAATGTAGACACCAATATTGGGTCACAATCCCCTTGGCCCCCTTTCAAATAAACAACTTAAACACATTCACCTAACCATGACCATTTTCCCCCACATTAATATTAATTTAATTATTTACAATTAAATTAATACCCATTATAACTCCATTTATTAATTTAATTAAATGGATGCACACCTCACCTAGACACCTCACCATAGACCTATTCATAGTATGTTTCCATAAATGAAAAAGACTTAGTTCAACCCTAAAAATCAATGCATATTATTCCTCTAACTACCTTCCCACTCATAACACCAATTCGATCTCAGTGAATAAATGGACAGACTTGGCCCAAAATGATTGCAAGATCTGTTATTTTTAGCAAACCTATTGAATCACGCCTTAACCGATGCTGGTCATTTCGTAACCAACATCGGTCAACAAGAACCATCGTCGAGTTACCATTTATTCACTTTGGTAACCTTGTTTGTGGGTTGGAACATTCTTGGAATCGAAGAGAAGAGAAAGGAGCTACATGTAAGTAGAACCAGAGCCTTTTCTGTACCTACAAACATCCATAGCCAGCACTAGGATAGATCTAGAGGTATTTCACTCATGGTAACATTCTAGGAAGCACCACTGTGGCACCAAGCTCCATCCCACCAATCAATCATCACCACCACATAGCCATTGGACCTGTAACACTAGTAAGTACATTTATCACCTATGTTATTTTATCCTTGTCCTATTTTAAAGGTTTTTGTCACCTTTGTTGTCATTTCCTACTTGCATTCCCTTTTCCCCACTATTCCTCTTTCTATAAACTCAACCATTCCTCCACCCACACCATAAAACCACCTATACCTGACCTCTACATATTTCTGAGTGTTCCTAAGATCCCCATATACCTCATTATTCCCTCTGTCATCTTTTCTTGACCTCATCTCAAACCCCACTAACAAATCTTATTGAGTCTTATCATCCCACCTCTACTAATGTCGGTTACCCATAACCATCATCGGTTCTACCTAACCGTGATTAGTCATACCTCGACCAATGTTGGTCTTTGTGTCTACCAACACTATGTAAACCAACAACCACATACCTACCAAGACAACCTAAACACCTTACCCAACCCTGCTAAGACCCCCGTCTATGACACCTGTAAACCACCTAAACAACCCGCAACTTGACCTAAAGACCTTGACCCGCATAATTTTTAGTATTTAATTGGATCGACACTGATAGTGATCTAAGGTACCCAAATCATAATACTAGCACTAGATTCATTTATGTACACATTTTAGTTACTTCATAATTTGTTTTATAAAATAGTGGATTGACAACCTTCTAGGAAGTATCACACTTCCCGGATCTAGCATATGTTAGGCATTCCACTGTCATATATTATTTAACTCTTCTTTGGTGGTCTTGTTTTCTATTTTAGGTAGTTCCTCCCAGCCAAAAGGAAGCTCTCACAACAAGATCGGATTGAGAAGTCAGAACATGCACATCAACCTCCAAACCAACACAATAGGTATTCCTCCTCAGCCCATAACATTATCTATTTCATCACATTCCAAAATGTAAAGAAAATGGTGAAACATGTGTAAGGGGAATGCCATGTGCTGAATAGATGAGATCATCATACTTTCGATGTGATGGAATTTCAATGTGCGTGCCATTTTAAGTGGTGTTTGTCTATTGTTGGCTCTGGAGATAGGAGGAATGGGAATATTCAAAGGGTTAATAGTATCCCAAGAATACGTATTTCCTTGCTAAATTTCAAGATGAAAAAGAAGATATATTTGGTGATGTAGTCAAGACATTATATACTATGTGCACAATAATGCTTATTTAACAATTGATAAGGCCATCTTCAACCCACAATTTTGTTTTAGGCATTCATTTTTCATTTTTAAAAGAAAAATTTATATTCCAATTGTTCTTCATTAGGATGTGGAGATTTGGATTGCCTAATGAGTTTTTCACATGAAGTGGCCATTATGCGGTTCAAATATTTCATCATGTTCATTTTGTGGTTGTTAACAAGTTTGTTCTCAAGAAAAAAATTAGTAGCATAATGGAAAGATCCAACTTATTGTGTGGAAATACTTACATCACTACACACATGAGTGTTTCCAAATATTCGGTTTGTGGATTTCATCTTGAATGTTGAGATCATATCTTGAATTTGTCTGCATAGAGGGGTACATCATTAACATGTATAAATTGGCCAAGGTCTCGAGAAGAATAATGAATACGTCACAAAAATATTTTTTTGAAGTGGAGAAAGCTTCATGTAGCCAATAGTCAAACTTGGCAAGTAATTTGGGCCCAATGAAACTCATTTCATCAATGAGAATATACTAAACATGTTTGAGGCTATCTTGAAAAGATGTCGTGTTTGGTCTTCAAGTGTTTAGATATAATTAATCGAAAAGGGGGAGAAGCATGTATAGTATAGGTAGAAATGTTGAAGTCAACCACTGTAGTTGGCTTAAGTTATAAGAGAGGATACTTATTTGAATGGTCAATAATTGAAAGTATTTTTCTGATAGTGGTTATGAGATATAATTTACATGTTCTTGGAGTACATTGAATAATAATCTTCATGGAGGTAATCATATTTTTGCATGAAGTGATTAAGAACAATATAAAAAGTAATTTTTATTCAAATGAAAATTAAATAGAGCTTTAATGTAGCTAGATTAGTTGAAATTGGTTGTATAAGATACCTTACATACTGGAATGAAACATGGACGAGTAGTATATAAAGAAATAGGAACATGATTTTCCAACCATATGTGATGTTTTTTGATGTTTCGGTGACCTGAAATGTTAATGCTATCAAATTTCATGTGATTTGTAGGATGAAGTTGGGAAAGACGCTCACATTCATCTAACCTAGTATAATTTTCAACCGTGGCATCTTCATTTTTTAAATCCTCAAAAGAAGGTGAGTCTAACATTGTTGAAAACCAGGTGACATGTCAAGGTATATAAGTGTTCCACATACCCTCCCAATTAGAAATGATAGTCTTCCTTTGTATCCCTATTTATCAATTAATGTTAAAGAATGGTTTGTATAGGATTTCACCACACCTAATAGTCCTGGAGAGAAGTGGTGTCTTGACAAGGAATCTAATAAAATTTAGGGGTGACACTTATAATAGAAAGAAGAGGATGTTGTCTCCATATATATTATTTTAGATTTTTTATATATTATTTTAGAAAAATGGTATTCATTCAATTACACACTTTGGGAAAAAAAATATTTTCAACCTCCACTATATGATCAAGGTATTACAATTTTTTGATTGATTTCTCCATATAAAAATGAAAAAAATTAGTCAAATAAATTTTAAATTTAAATCTCAAAATTTCTTGTGATAACCAAATAAACATCTTTAAATATTTAATTTTTCAAACTCCACTATATAATCAAGGTATTACGATTTTTGATTGATTTCTCCATATAAAAATGAAAAAAACTAAGTCAAATAAAATTTAAATTTAAATCTCAAAATTTCTTATGATAACCAAATAAACATCAAATTTAAAATCAAACATAAAAATAAATAACTCAATACATTAGGTTACATCGTCTCCTAAGCCTATTGACAAAAATATTTAAATAAATAAAAATGATCTAACTAATGTTGTTGAACCCAATATGAAGGAAAATAGTAAAAACAATTGTCCTAGATAAAAAAATTGGTGGGTACTTGTGACCATCAAATTAAAACTCTAATTTTTTGTTTTTCACATTTGTTATTTGTTATTCGTGTGCACCATAATAGATTATTAAATTTGACTTTCCAATTCTTAAATGCCATCAACATTTCATTTAAACATTGTATTTTTGTATAATAGAGTGTACCCATTTCTATTTTTTTCTCTCTATCAATGCACTCCACTTTGAAAGGCTAAGAGTAGAGCACCCGACACATTTTTTTCTCTAGGTTCTTAAATCATTATGCCATCGTAATGTAATATACAATAGGTGATGTATCCTAAATAGGAAACAAATGGTTAGAAAGATTCTAAAAATGATAACAATTGTCTTTACATATGGGAACCATACTAGTAAATTTAAATATGATAGAAATTAGAAGAAATGGAACCCTCTTTGAGAACTTCACATTTTATACACCATGAAAGGGGTCGATTTGTAGTGCGAATTGTCATTCTCTGACCACTTTATGTATGTAGATGATATTTAGTTATAGAGGCTTGTGATATACAACATGATTTTCCACACTATGCCGCCCTCTTTGAGAACTTCACATTTTTATACACCATGAAGGGGTCGATTTGTAGTGTGAATTGTCATTCTCCGACCACTTTATGTATGTAGATGATATTTAGTTATAGAGGCTTGTGATATACAACATGATTTTCCACACTATCTTTGCTTGAGAAAATTACACACCATATGGATTCTCCTATTTTTAGCACAAAAAAATTCACTTTACCAATGGCCACACTACTTTCAAATTTGTAGGTATATCAAAGATATTAATTCTCTTTCTCCAAGTTTTTAGGGTAAACTTTATATTAGTTCTTATAAATAATTCATAATGCGTGAACCACGAAAGTACTTATTGGAAAACATTAATCAAAAAGGATAAAAGTGTAAAAAAATCATATATCGGATAAAAATAATTGAGATTTTTTTCTTTCTATGTAAGTACCATAGTGGTCTAATGTAGAGGATGATACGTTTGTTTCATAATTTACCAATTTTATCCCCTATAATCAGAGACGATGCCTTCAACGTAAATATAAACACATGAAAATTAAATTGGTTTTCATGACAATATGATGGTAGATGTAAGAACATAACAACACATAAACACCCAACATGTAGTATATCAAGTGATTATCAATATTATTGATATAAAACAAAAATCAAAGAACAAGGAGAAAGAAAAGTAAATGATTCAGTTTTTGAATTGTACTTTATTACAAACAACGTATACATTGATTTATGTACACAGCAATATTAACAACTCCGAGTTGAAAAATTCAATTTGAATTGGTAAATATTACACTATTTTTATTTTGCATTAAAAATAACAAATTACAAAGATAAGGTATGTGTAGAAACAAAATCACGCACTTACTACTATATACTATATACCACCATGTATGTTGTTATATATATGGATTTTGCATAAGAAAAGTATTCACTAATGACCCATCCTATAGTGCATCAACTTCTCTTTGTGGTATTTATTTCTTTTATCACACTTTTCACTCATATATACAATTTTGGTCAGTTAACAAGGATCCCTATCTACTAATCCTCACTCATTTTTTCGTCACTTGTCTATGGTCACTAGCACCCAGGATTGGAAACTAGTGCCAAGTGCTCCTATTCATCCTAGGTGCCCATGTATTTTTATTTTTAATCTTGTTTTTGACATTTGAAGTCAGTCTTTTTGGTTTTCCTCTCTCATATCCTAAGGTACTATTCGGCATGTCAAGTCATTAGTGTTGAAATTCAAACAAGAGATCCTTATATAAATAAAAATACATACCACTATAGGGGAGGGCATTTTTATCAAGGGATAGCTATCTACATAGGTCAAGGGACTGCATTTGGGCACATTACTCTACATACACATTGCATAAGAAGGGGTTTTCATTCTATTCCACCCACACATTTACATTTTATCTATCTATTGTTAGCTATCTTGGCGTCATTAGCATGAGGGTGACCTAGAAGCACTATTGCACATATAAGCACATATAAATACATTGGGTTTGAGATGTAGTGAAACTCTCAGTATTATGTTCACCATTTTGAAAGATGAGGACAATTTGACACCTCATTTTACATCTTTTTTTAGGATTTGATGTCTATTTGAGGGTTTTGCAAGTCATTATTTCATTGGAGGTTTATAGCATCTCTACTCGTTGTTTGACGACCTTATAGTGACACAATGCGAAGAAGTATGAATCCCTAATGAAACTATCAAAATTCTCTATAGACTCGGGCATCCAAAAGTACTCTGCACCCATGTCTCTCTCTAGGTGCCCCGATATATCCATTTTCACCTCTGCGCATTTTTGTGAATCCTTGTGACATTTCATGCTTTCGTTTCATCATATTTTACCAAAATAAGCTGCAGGATAAGTAAAATTAATATAAGTGCCTTACCCTCTAATTTCCTTTCATAGTTAATATTAAATAAATTGTTTAGAACCTATATTTCATTATGTACCATTTATTGTAGATCTTTGCCTTTATATTTGAATAAAATATTGATATTTTATTAATTTAGTATGTATTAATAATATTTCATTATTATATATTCACCAACCTTTATTATATATATAAGGGGATAACACCTTTTACTTATACTTCTCAAATAGCCTATGACATCATTTGCACTCAACACATCATTTGAAAAATATTTTCCCTTTGATAAACCTAAATATCATTCAAACATTTTTTTACCATGAAATGAAAATAGTGGTTGCTTCAACTAGGTTTCTCAATGTTTTATATGACGTTCGGTTATATATATTTTTATAATTTGGAAGATAAGGTAGTTGTGAATTTAACTACACTTTTTTGACAACATAGTTTTAGTGTGTTAAAAAGAGGTTCATGTTACACCATTAATGTTTGTTCTATTTTTTTCACCCTTTTTAATTTTTTATTAAGATTTACACATAATGAAAAGGGAATGAAATAGATAATGAAAGGGGTTATTATAATTAATCAACTTCCAATATTTACCCTTCAAAATCATAAAAATGCATTAATATTTACAAAAATGTACATGATACAATACAAGTTCACAAACACAAGGGATTGAATGCACCTAACTAATTACAGGATGATTATGGACTGATTTGGGTTATCTCGAATAATGGAAATGGAGATCTATACCGATAATACCTCGATACTCAAAATATGACCTCAAGATTCTCCTAGGAAAGATTAAACAATAAGGGAATGAATGTTTATATAGTCTTGACCTATTTCTATGGTTTTGACCTACTTATAACTATGATTAGTATATTTCTAGATTTTTCACTTGTTTTAATATCTTCATTTATTTATATCACTCACTATTGGTCATAATGTGAGGGCCTCTAAATGCTCTGCTCAATATTTCAAGACCTAACCATGGATGAGAAGTCATGTAATTTAACAAACATTAGATGTGTTGTGGATACTCCATGCACTATAGGCACTATTCGAAAGAGACCTCAAACCAAACCTATTTCTCCAACTAGCATGGGATATTTAGCTATAGTGTAATCATATTTTTACATAATTTATTTTAAAATTATTGAATTGAATTTATCTCTTACAAATCTAATTGAGTCAATGATTATGAGTTCTTATAAATGTGGGAATAATTACCACTAGACATGGGGGAAGCATCAATATTGTAGATGTTTCTACCCTAATGAATCCATATATTTTTACACATTATTTAAATTCACCTCATCTTGATCAATTTCTATTATGGAAACTAGTTTATGAGATGAAAATTTTGTATTTTGTTTATGTTTATGTACATACTTTTCTTAACATATATTATTATTTATGTCTCCAGTTATCTAATATATTATGTTTTTAAATTTATTTTTGTCAAGTATTTCAAAAGAAAAAGCATTTCAATATGGGAATTTTTATTGAAAAAAACCTTAACGCAAAAATAAAATAATATAAATCACATGATAGTTGAGTAATGTTAAACCCAATCCTAAGTGAAAAATAATATATGTATATTTATATTGCTATAACCGTGAAAAAAAAAAAAAACTAAAAATCATGAAAAAACTCTTTGATTAAGATGAATTTGGGCTTCGTGACTTTTTCTACCTAGGTAGGTCTCTAGTCGAAAAATGTTTATCCTTAATATTTTATTTTAAATTATAACTTCTTCCGATCACTTAAAAACTTGAGAAGTTTCATTGATATAAACAATCCACAAATAAATCATCTATAGACTTAAAAATTTCAAAACTAACACCTAGTAGTCCTACAACAAAGCTAAATTGAAATCAAAACACCATCATGCTAAGAGCTAAACAAGTAACAATCATCAATACTATGCATTGAAAGAAAAACCTCAAGCTAACATATTAACATTATTACTCTACTCTTTTAGAAAGCTAAATTAATAAAACTAGACCTATGTAGATCTTTTAGCTATCAAAAGGAGATTAGTGGTTGCTTGATCCAAGATGATCAAATATGGAGGTTCATCAAGCCATGGCTTATTAGGCCTTTCTTGATTAACTCCATTTTTCTTCACAACACTAACTTGATTGTTGGAATGCAAAAGGATGATGATTAGCTCCACTCTAATGGAGAAATGCTCAAAGATGACAAAATGGCTATAGTGTATTTATTATATGCTCACTTTTGTTTTCAAGGAGTAGGTGTAGGTGTAAAGGTAGGAGGAGGGCTCTTTATATAGCCCAATGGATAGAGGAATCTCTACATCCCTTTGTATGTGGGATAATAGAGATGTTGAGTTAGTTGTGGATAAGGGGGTTTAGAAAGGGTTGAGTTAACTTTAGGAGAGTTTAATTTGTCCTTTAGTGACTCATGGGGATAAAGGGGGTTTATTAATTAACCAAAGTGATTAATTAATAGGTGTGCAAGCTTATAAAATCTTTTTAGAGGAATATTAGCATGATTTAGACTATAGAAGGGAATTAAATCAACTAAATAATGATTTATTAATTTAATGAAAGGGGAAGCTAATTAATTAATAATAATTAATTAGTCTAGATAGAAGGAAGGATTAATTAATGGAAGGTCATTAATTAGGGTATTTGTTGAATAGAAGACTTAATTAATTAACGTAATGTAATTAATTAATGATGATAGGAGAGAAGATGAGCACTATTGACGATATGTCACCAATTTGTGGGAAAGGGGATAATTAACACAATTTAAGTATTTAAATTGTTTAGGCTAAATTATAGGTGTCTACATTTTCCCCTCTTTGGGGTGGCGTAAGTGACGCCACTTCAAAGATAGTAGATGATAAAATTTTGAAGGGGTAGAAGAAAAATTAGTAGAAGTGAGAGATGCCCCTCGAGTGTCGAATGGGGTGATGAAGGAAGACGATCGATGATCGAAAAAAGGTGAGAAATGGATAGAAGAAAGGAGAGGGGCAGGATGCTCAGTGAAGTGAAAAGAATAGTGTTGATAGGAGGGTGATGTAGAAGAAATATGGAGAAGCAGAGAGAAGAACTAGCTTTCATCCTTTGCATTGGAACAACTTTAGTGTCATCATATTGCCAAAATATCTACGTCATCAGTCCTTATTAAAAATATAAGCATACGACAAAAGTAGAATGACATGAAAATCCATACTACGAACAATTGTCCATTTCGTTGAAAACCCAAATCAATGCAACATACAAAAATAAATGCAATATGAGAAGGAAACAAGCTCATTTAACAGGGAAAACAAGTACAAACACACATATTCCAACCAACAATAGTCAAGATGGTTGTACAAATGTTTTGTTATCAAGCTGAAGATTTCCACATGGTTCATGATTGATGACAAGGGTTAAAAATGATGCCCCGAGAAAGGATACATGCAGGGAAATGATGATGGACACTGGGTCCAAGGAGAAAGCTTTGTGCCATTAAACAACACCAGGAAACTAGATGTGCCCAAAGTACAAATGAAGCAAGAAAACTAGCTTTGTGAAAATGTTGTGAATCTGATGATCTACAAGTCATGTGATCGGTGAAGATGTGAAAATTTCTAGCAGGATATGGAAATAATACCATGCAAGACACAAGTTTCAGCCACTATAAGTGGGTTTACCTATTTTTGTAGGTTTTATAATTTTTAGGATTTTGTTGGAGAATTTTACTTTTTTTTTGGATTTTGGATGGATATATATATATATATATATATTTTTTATTTGATTTTTCAAATTGTCCAAATTGGTGGATGTGGGACACGTAGAAGAAAGTATAAGAATCAGTATGAATCACCCAAACGTAAAAAAATGCCCCAGGGGGAAGAAAGAAGAAGTAGGTGAAAAATAATGTCCCCATATAAATGGAAAAAAATAAAATAATTATTTAATAAAAATAATTATTCGATGGAGTGTGTAGAGGAAGGAAATCACCTAGGAGCAATAAAAATTGTCCTAGTGAGAAGAAAGGGGTACCAGATGGAAAAAATGCCCCAACATGATGAAAAATGAAAGAAAAATAATTATTTAATTAAAATAATTATTGATGGTGAATAGAAGAGAAAACAATCAAAACAAGCCTCCAGCATCACGGTCAATGAAAAATGGCTTGATATACCCCACCTAGGGGGTAAATCACCATGACCAATTCATTTGTTACCGATCACTGCCACTGCGAAATTTTTACCATGAGACCCGATAGTGACGAGGATGATGGTGAGAGCACGAGACCACATGAGATGTGCTAACATAGTTCGGGGTATGACCATGATGCCGATGATGGCATCTTTGTGAGTAGCCTAACCTCTTTTGTCAATTATCATAATTAATGCCCTTAATTAATGCTAGAATAGGGGGTTAGGTTAGGGTATGGCACAATGTGCAGCACACGCACGGGGGTGTACACGCAGTGTCCTAATGATGGGCATGCACAGACCCTCGAGTGCATGCACACACATGCCTCAGCACAAGAGGTCATATACACACATGCACATATGCCCTATAAAGTGCATATGCATTCACACACATGTCATGTATGCACAATGCATGCGCACGCATGCATGCACAAAAGTGGTAGCACACATACTAAAATGACATCACACATACACACACACACGCAGGAACCCAAGGAATGGTGCAAGCTCTTAAAAGGCGGATGAACATGCACGTGTGCACCAAAAGGAGCGCACACATGCCTCCGGGGTGCACACATGCCCTAAAGGGTGCACATGCACATGGAGTAGACAAATGAGAGAGAGAGAGAAAAATGCCAAAAAGGATGACACTTAGAAGAAAATTAAGATTTGTAGATGAATCTTAAAGAATGATAGGCAAGACTTAGAAGAAATGTTAGTAGCTGACATACGGAATGGTTTTTTTGTAGAGACGGTTTCCATATTACATGACATGTAAGAGAGTGACACACCCACATAAAGTAGATGGAGGGGGATCATGCACCAATGATATCGGCACATGATGGCTGATACTATTAGAGGTGGGGCCTAGGCCCTATTACTCATATGCCTTCCATCACACTAGACCATGGGCTACTTACCACGTTGATTGAGTGGTGGCACAATGAGAGCCAGTGTTTAGGCTCCCAACAGGAGAGATGATGATTATTACTTTAGAGGATGTATGGCCTGTGTGTACCTATTATAGGCTTCGATGATCAAGTACATGAGTGACCTTGGGTGGATCAAGGTAGTGATCAATGACCTATTTGACTATGATGAGATACCCCATGATGGCATGACAGTTTCATTGCATGAGTGTATAGCTGATCTGACATTGCACTGGGGGCCACTTTACATGATGTCACTTATCAATGGGTTTTTTCTCACTTGATAAGATAGGACATCCTTTCGATGGGTTTGATGACACTGGTACATGGAGTATTCAGTGGCAAGTGATATTGTTGGGGCCAGTGCATACTGGCACATCTATACTAGGATCTACATTTGATTACCTACCACCATCAGAAGATGGTGGGGCCAGCCTCCTTATTATAGATTTGGTCTTGGGATCACATAGCGATCGGGCACCCTGTAGGTGCATTGCATGCCCGAGTCCTAGAGGAGCCGACATACATGGCTTGGGTTTCTGTAGGTGATGACATGTACGAGGGAACCTAGGCAAGTGTGTACCATTATCGATGAGAGTTCGATGAGCTACTAGACAAAGATATTATATGGAGGCCCTATAGGCATATACAATGGCCCAAGGATGGAGTAGAGCTCGGTGTCTATGTAGTGGAGCACTTTCTTCTTAGTAGCCATAGCTACATCATAGAGTTATATAGAGTAGACTGATGTCAGTGATAGGGCAGGTGCACAAGGGTTCCACAAATGCAGATTTGTGGTATGCCCCAGATGTAGAGGTATGCTATGGGGCCACGCGATATAGGTGGCTCGAGCTAGGGCTAGCTTTTATAGGTGGTACCATAGGCATGGGACCCACCCAAAGATCGGAGACCCGTGTACTATCGACTACATGGATTGGTATGCCACTATTTTACCATGGTGCCTGACCATACCCGATGAGGCATGGGTGGCAGCATGCTTTTCCACCCTAAGAGATCCCTTACAGCAGTGACGAGGGGAGAGGCGAAGCTCGTGACCTAGATGATCCATTTGATGGGCAGCCACATGATGGGCAGGGTGCAACATAGGTGGAGGGACAGAGGTAGAAGGGACCAGTACAGGCACATGCAAAATGTTCTAGGCTTAGATTATGAGATCATGGATATGCCTCTAGATAGGTATAGGTAGATGGGATAGATATAGGGGATGGCCCTGTGCAGTAGCCGTAGGTATGGTGATAGATAGCCACCCTATAGCAGTAGTTGTAATAGGTTACAGCTGATAGAGATCATGCTTGAGCTCATATTTTGGTAGTGACAGTAAAGGGACTAGGCTAGAGCCTAGGCCAGCCAAGGAGGAGATGGATCTGTTCACTTTCAATAGATATGAAAGATGGCAGCCCAGATGGCCCAGATGAGCCTACTACAACAGACATAGGCTCAACTATAGCCCATGATACTGGAGAGAGATCGACTGAGGGAAGAGAGGGTAGTGGGTCAAGCCGAGGTTTCCCAACTATCAGCAGAGATAACATCCTTCCGATGCACAGATGGGACAGTAGTGACAACCCACACTCATAGAGACTTGGCTACAACAGAGGGCAGAGCTTCTTATTACCGATCCTTGTATTATGAGGTAGTTCTAGCTTGAGTGGCGGCACCTTCATATAGCTAGCAGTCAATGAGAGAGTGAAAGGTTAGAGAGGCCTCAGGCCTCAGTGGAGCAGCCACGGGGCAGCCTACAGGGCCACTCAGCTCACAGTCTATGGGTCCTCCATGGGGTAGACCAGCCAGCCCATCCGAGGGCTCCAGTCATCCCTGATTGATCAGTGTATTGATACATTTTCCTCTTGATGAAGGATATGAGCATCTTGTGCTCAATGTACATCATTTTTGATGTACGACATTTTTTGATATATGCCTCTAATGAAGGCTATGAGCATCCTGTGCTCGATGTATAGAATTTTTTATGTATGCCATTCTTTGATATATGCCTCTAATGAAGGCTATTTTTATGCTCGATGTATAGCATTTTTATGATATTGTATTTTTTTATATATGCCTTTGATGAAGGCATTGTTTATGTACACCTCAAATGAAGGCATTTTTGATGATTTATATCCTTGTTGAGACAGACATACTACACATGTATATATATATGTGTATGGACATTTTTGACATGACACATGTGTTATGAGATGATGGATGTTATTATTGTTTTGATTGATTATATGGATTTATGGATGTGTAATGATGTTATCTAATTTGATTTCACATTTATATATATATATATATATATATATATATATATATATCTTGATATTTGATGTATCACATGTGCTTTGATTTTTAGATGATAGATCTGCAGATGATATCAAATGTATTGCTCATGTGATGTGCTAGATTTAGTGGATGGGATGATATGATGATATTGGTGTGGGGGATAGATTTTGATATTTGTGATCCCTCTTGCCCCATTTGATGATACGATATGTGATGATTAGCTTAGCATTCATGTATGATGTATACTTAGCTTTTTATTTATATGATGTATAGATGATGTTAGATGTGATGATATTGATGGAAATATGATGATGTGATAACAAAATGATGCACATGCAACAAGAAAACACAATCAAATGCTAACAAGAAGAACACAATGAATCAACACAACAATGTACCATTATACACTAGCATGCAAAAACACACTTCAATATGCACAAGTAAGAATAGATCTAATCTAAGAAAGAAAAGATGAATCCTAACAAAGTATGTCTAAGCAAAAAACTATACAAATGTACAAACATGAAGCAACTATACAAGAAACAAGAAATTGAAAGAAAAAGTAAAAAAGAATGTAAACTAAAGAAGTAAACAATTTTCTATTGTTTTGTTTTTGTGAAACAATTTTCTATTGTTTTGTTTTTGAAACAATTTTCTATTTTTGATTTTGAGTTTCTATTTTTTGATTTTCTAACATTTTTGAATGTTTTTGATTTTTTGTTTTTCTACATATTTTCTGTTTTTGTGTTTTTCTAACATTTTGAATGTTTTTGTGTTTTTTTAACATTTTGTTTTTTCTAACATTTTTTGTTTTTGTGTTTTTCTAACATATGCACTATGTAACCACCAAGAAAGTCATGGATGCCCCCATGTTAGATGGGAATATACAAGGGCAAGTGCCACGTTCTTATAAATAGGAAGGTGAAGTCACAAGAAGTGCCCCCAACATTGAGATGGGAATAGAAAAAGACCATCCCTTCACAGACTAACAATAGGAGAAAAATATGGATCAAGGCTTGACAAGAATAGGCTCACAGGGGAATCTTGATGATATAGATGATGCAGAACTAGCCCTAGGCTAAGTAAAAGTACCCTCCAGATATAAGATGCTTGTGAACAACGAATCCTCCCAAGGATCCGAAAACCATTTTCACCCAAGGACTTATCAAAAGTGCCACAATTGCATGGTTTTCACTTATGGATGACCTATTTTCTCTTTTTCTTTTTCTCTTTTTTTTTTTTTGTATTTTGATCATTTTTACTTGTTTTTTTTTTTTTCTTTTCTAATTTTCACGCCATGTTTAAGCATAGAACCACTTAAGGTGCATGGATTCATGGGCTCACAGAGCTCATCACCATTGGGGTGGGTAAAGTTTGTATGCTCTTGTGCCATATTTGGCCATAATGATGTAAATTCCTAACCAATGTGGTTCAAATTTCCTTTCTTCTCTCTTTCTACCCTTGTGTTGAACTGATTTTCTTTCATGACCAAATCACCAACCTCAAACTGACGAGGTATGATTATTTTGTTGTAATTGCGAGAAAATCTGTTCTGATACACTTTAAGATGATTTAGGCATGGATGCACTTCTCATCTAGGAGTTCCAACTCTACTAGTCTAGCCACTCTGTAATCCTCATCCTTGTCTAGATAATCCCTAAGAGAGATTCGTAGGGAAGGAAGCTCGATTTCTAACGGGATGATAGATTCCATTCCAAATACTAGGGAATATGGTGTCACACTAGTAGGAGTGTGAATAGAGGTCTTGTAAGCCCAAAGAGCTAGGTGAATTTGCAAATGCCAGTTGTGACTTGTCTTACTTACCATCTTTTCCATGATTCGAACTAAAGTCTTGTTAGTGGCCTCAACCTATCCATTTCCTTGGGGGTAATACGGTGTAGACCACTTTAATCTTATTTGAAACTAATGATAGAGATATTTCACGGTCTTATTCTTGAATGATTTTTCATTGTCAATAACTATGGCTGACAGGAATGCCATACTGGAAAATAAGATGATTCATGATGAACTTTGAGATATGAGCACCCATTACATAGGTCAAAGGGATAGCTTCCACCCACTTGGTAAAATATTCAAGTAGTTGTAATGATGTCGATGTGGCCATCGGATGAATTAGGGGTAAGCTTCCTATTAAATCAAGTCCCCATTTGGAAAATGGCCATGTGGTCGTGATGGGTTGCAATGGCTATGACGGGGCATGGATGAAATTTCCATACTTCTAACAGAGTACACACTTCCACACATAGTTACAGTAGTCAGTTTCCATGGTAGGCCAATAGTAGCCTACTCTCAAAATTTCTTAACTAGAACCATCTCGTTTGTGTGGGCTCCACACACCCCTTCATGCACCTCTTTAATCACTTGGACTGACTCTGTCTTATCGAGACAACGTAACAAATTCCCATCATAGCCATGATGATAGAGCATACCTCCTAAGAGGGTATAATGGGCTATCTGGATGATAAGGATTTGTTTCTCAAAATGGGAGATGTTAGGAGGGAATGTGTTGTCTTTAAGGTAAGTGAAAATGGGTTCATACCATGGGGAATTGGGACCAACAACATCACAAGCTAGACAATATTCTAGCATGTCATATGTAGGATGGTGTATATTTTTAACAAATAAAGGCATATCATTACTTTCTATTGGAATGTGTAGCATAGAACCTATAGTTGTCCTAGCATTTTCATATCAATTTTGTGCTCTTGGAATTTGTTCAAATGTGATACACAAAAAATACTCTTTCAATGTTTTGACCAGCTTTTTGTAAGGGATGAGCTTCTCATCCTTGACTTTGTACTCATCATTGACTTGTTTGATGATTAATTGTAAGTCACCAATGATTTTAACATGATGGATGTCCCATTTGATTACAAGCTTCATTCCAGTGATGATTGCACCTCATACTCTATAATATTATTCGTGCATGGAAAACCAAGGAAAATGCCTAAGGTATGGGGTCGCTAGAAGATTAATTAATACCATACCTGCCCCTGAACCATGAAAAGTAAAAGATCCATCAAAGTGTACCTATCGCATGATGGATTCCTCAATGTACAACAATGAAGCATCTAGAAAATCTAGATTCACAGTTTTGTTCCTTATAAAGGTGCTTCGCTAATAACTGGTTAGCAAGTACCTATCCCTTGACCAACTTTTGGTGCACAAAATTGATGTCAAATTTTCTCAAAGGATGATCCAATCAGCCATTCTACCGGTGAGGGTGGGTTTAGACAAAGAGGTATTTGAGTGGGTCAACCTTTGATATAAGCTCTATTTTAGTATTTAATAGGTAATAGCGAAGTTTTTGAAAGGTAAAAACTACAACCAAACAAGATTTTTCAATTTGAGGATAGTTGAGCTCATAAGAGATGAGAGTACGACTAAGATAGTATACTACTTTTTCTTTGTGGACGAGGTATTAAGCGCAAACACGACCATTAGAAAATTGAGTAAATAAATATATAGCAAGAGTGGCTCACCGAGAGTTGGGGGCATAAGGATAGGTGGATTAGCCAATTATTGCTTAAGAAGGGTGAAGGATTATTGTTTCTCTGGTCCCTATATAAAGGCAACATCCTTTTTATCAGATGAGTGAATAAATGACATTTTTCAGCAATTTTGGAGATGAAGCGACAAATGGCTTGCATCTTTCCTTGTAAGCTACGCAGTTGTTTGATGTTTTTGGGAGGAGGCATTTTAGTAATGGTAGTAAATTTAGCGGGGTCTACCTCAATTCCTCTTTAATATATAATGAATCCTAGAAAATTTCTTGACAGTACGCCAAACACTCACTTCTTAGGATTTAATCTGACTTTATACTCCCGCAGAGTAATTGAATATACACCACAAAATATCAGGGTGATCTTCCCTCATCTTGGATTTCCCAAGGATATCATCCACATTGTCTTCCATGATGTCATGGATCATATCATGGAAAATCACCGTCATTTCCCTTTGATAGGTAGCTCTTGCATTTTTAAGGTCAAATGGCATTACCTAATAACAAAAAGTACCCTAGGGAGTTGTGAAGGTCATCTTGTGTTGATCTTTGTCAGCTATCTTGATTTGATTGTAGCATGAAAATCCATCCATAAGAGATAGAATTTCATATCCTATAGTTGAATCAATAATCATATCGATATTAGGCAATGGAAAATCATCCTTTGGGCATGCTTTATTTATGTCTCTAAATCGGTATAGATTCTTATCCCAACATGATTATTTTATACAGGGACAATATTTGATATCCATTCGAGTAATCAATGGGTTGAATGAATCCTGCCACAAGCAACCTTTCTAACTCTTCCTTAACTAGGAGAGCCACCCTCGGGTGCATCTTTCTGAGCTTTTTCTTGATGGGCTTGGCATCTGCGTGTATAACTAAGTTGTGCACTACCAAAGTTGGGTCCAATCCTAGCATATCCTTATAGGACCATGCAAACACATCTATAAATTAATGTAGTAACATGGTGAATGTTTTTTGTTCCCATGCTGAGAGTGAAGCTCCCAAATTGAATATTTTTGGGTCATCTTTTGTGCCAATGTTTACAACAATAGTATCTTCTACTGGTAATTTTGAAAAATCCTCCATATGCATAGGATCAGGAGGAACATTGAGATCTTCTTCCAAGGGCATATCTATGAAATTTTCACCCTTGGTGTGGTAAATTTTCTTGTCCATTGACTTTTTACTTGTTTTTCAGCCAGGCGCCTCTAAGAGGTTTTTATTGTGTGATTTGGACTTTGAATTTTTCTGAGGCTTTTCATTGGAACTTTTTCCCTCAGTTTTTCTTAAATTTTTCTGACCACAAAGCTCATCTTCCTCTCTGAAATAGGCATAGATATCTAAGTCAATGTAGAAACCCTTTTTATTATCTCCAATGGGGATTGTATCCTGAATGCTTTGATGAATTCCGTAATGGATTCATCATTTTCAAATATATCTAGTGGCACATGACATTTTTTGTCCCATTCAACAAGGAAAGGGTAGAAAAGGTCAATTTTAGGTTGAGTAGGGGTTATGGTGAGGACAACGATATTCATGAACAAATTCGTGGAGGCAAGATCCTCATATTGGCTATAGTGGGAATTTGTGTCATTATCTAAATAGTTAGAGCTATCTTTGTGCTTAGAGCAGGTGGCATCTGGATCATTAGGGTGTGACCCATAGGTTTGAATGCCGATGTCATACCTTTCCATCTTAAAATGTGGGAGAAAACTAGTTCTCATTTTCCTTGCTCATTCCTTCCGCATCGTAGACATTTGTATCCCATGGAATACATCATTTGGCTATATTTCTCATACTCGGGGTTTAATAGCAAGTTGGTAGAGTATCTTCGGGGACCCGGTCATAGGTGGATCTAATAATTTCTCTTCATCCATCAAGCCTCAAGGTAAAAATGACCCAATAGTTTGCTCATCTCTAGGCCGTCTGAAACGATAGTTGGGTTGACCTCTAGTTTTAGGTGAAAATGAGAGGTATGAAACTAAAAGGGATTATTGCACATTATACTCCCAACAACCATATTCTATAACCTTCATCTTCTATGAATAAAAAGGGGAAGTTGATGTATAGGCACCATAGGTGCAGGAAATGAGGAATCTAAATCTACTCAGGACTCCATGGATTCGATTGAAGAGGAACAACTATATCAGTAGAGTGACACAAATAGTAACCCTTATGTGTAAAACTATTGAGAAATATGTAGTGGGTGAAGGGCTCTGGATCTCGTTGTATCATGACAGTTTGTCCCTCGTGTTTCGATTTGATGCATTGATGGAACATTGATGGCACGAACTACATGGCATGAATCCATGGCTGATCTAGAAGCATATTGTATGGGAGTTCCAAGTCTAGGACATGAAACATTGAGTGATGAATGTGCTCATGTTTTATTAACCAAGCTATAAATTGAAACTAATATCTACATATCTTTGAAAGAAAATTTTAATTAAACAATGAACCATCAAGATAAGAGCTTACAGAAATGCTTCTTCAATGCACAAATGAAATTACATAGTAATTTATTTCCTACTCTATATGATTTCTAGCTTAAAATACAAACCATGAAGAACATAAGCAATCAAATTGGATTATTACTTGATCTTAAAGATTTAGAACGAAATCTCACACCAAGAATGGCTAAAAGGCCATTTTGGATCTTCTCATATTACTCAATTTTGAGTGAAAGGATGCAAGATGGAGAAGTTATTTTCAACAATTGATAATGTCTCAAGATCAAAATGCTTATAGTCTTTCACTATTCAAAGCATGGTACAAAAGAAAGGTAAGAAGGAGGGTTCTTTATATAGCTTGTATGAAGAGGCAAGGCTAGCAAATTGATGAATGTGGGATAAAGGTAAAACAAGATTAGGAATGAATAAGGTTGTTTTATAAAAGGTAATCTTGATTTAGAAGAGTTTAATTTGTCATTAGTAAGTCATGGGAGTTGGGGATGTTTTAATAGGTAGAGGTAAGCTTCTAGAAGATAATTAGAGGAAAATTAGTATGATTTGTAGGATGTAAGAGAGGAATTTGATCCAATAAATGGTAATTTATTGGTTTAGAGTCATGAAGTGTAATTCATTAATAATAATTAATTAACCCAAGCGAAAGTGATATTAATTAACGAAAGGTCATTAACTAACATATTTAATGATAGGAAAGCTGATTAATTAAAGAAAGGTCATTAATTAATGAATATAAAGAGGAATGTTAGCTAATTAGCAAAAAAGTACTAATTATTACAGAAATGATGAGAAAGAGGATAATTAGTGCAATCTTAGCATTAAAGGTTGTGTAAGTGGATTTTAGGTGTTTACATTTGCCCCTCTTTGGGGTGGCGTAAGTGATGCCACTTCAAAGATAGTAGACAAGTACAAATAAATAATTTTTTGAAGAGATAGAAGAAAAATTTAATAAAATGAAGGATTCCCCCTTAAGTGTCGATGGGGTGATGAAAGAGGGTGATTGATGATCAAAAAGATGAAAGAATATAATAGAAGAAGTAGAAGAATTGATCCCTATTGCCCCAAGTTGATTTTGAAGAAAAGTGTTAATAGAAGGAGAGTGATATGGAAGAAAAATGAAGATGAAAATAGATGGATATAGCTATTATCTTTTCGATGTAAAAACCAACTTTATTTCATCATTTTTCTTATGATTGACATCATAGTTCCTTATTAAAAAGAATGAACAGAAGTGTAGTATGACATGAAAAACCATATATGAACAAATTTCCATTGTTAAAAACACCAACTCCATGTAACATAAAACATGCAATGCAATACGAGAAAGTAAAAGATGCCTAAATCCCTGCAACATACATAATGTAATGTAATTTGAGAAAGTAAATAAGATAACCTGACAGAGAGAAACTTAATACAATGTTTTTTGTTATCAAGATTTGATTTTAACTTTGTGTGAATTAACGATAAGGGTTAAAAGATGGTGCCCCAAGCAAGGATATATGCAAGGGGAATAATGGAGGACGCTTGGGTCCTATGAAAAGTAGTGCACTATGAAATAATACCAAGAAACATCATTGTATACATAATAAGTAAACCAACTTTGTTAATGGAAGTAGATAGAGATGATCCATGAGTCATGCATAAGAACAAGTGAGAACCAAAGAGTGAAATTTGTAGGATGATTTTTATTATTTTTAATTTTTGAAAAACATATTTGAATGTTTTTTTTTTTTGAAAGTTTTCCAAACTATGTACAAGAAGACAAATAAGCGTGGATTACCCCGATAGATGGGATGTACAAGGGCACAATGCCATGTGTATGTACAAGAAAGTGAAGATGCAAAAATAATCAAGGCTAATAGAAAATAGGTTCAATCATGAATGAGCAAGGATGCCCCCACATAAGATGGCCAAGAAACGCATGAGAGAAAGGAAGTGGGTGATTCTATACACATGGATGTTATAAATGATTTCTGAAGAATAGAGGATGCTATGAAAATATTTAGAAGGTGGTCGATGAAAAAGTGATTAGACCAAGGTATAAATCTTGAGACAAGACATGCACTAAAGCAAGAGTTTCAACAAGGTACAAAAAGTAACACTTGGTAACATACTAATCCTTTTTACTCTTTGAGATCCCGTGAGTGCACATGGAAATTAATTACCTCTTGAAGGAAAGATTTTATAGACAATAAGTGAAGACACTAGCCAATGTGTAGGAATGATTTAGTTTGAAAGTTGATGTGTGAATGGATTGTTGAAGGAGAGATGTACATTTCTCCAATGCCAGTCAGGCATCTATAGCCCTAGTGGAGATGCATTTAATTCTAATCACAACATTTCTCTAATGCTAGCCAAGTATCCATATCCGTGATAGATATTATTGGAAATACCCCAAGAGAGAGTTATATATCAATTTGTTTTTTCTTTTTGATTGATTAATTTTGATTCTTTTGCTTTCTAAAAACTTATTTCAGCTCTCTTGTTTGACAAGGGTTAAGAACCACCGACGACTTGATGGAAGGATGTGAAGTGATTGTGATGATGACATTGGCTAGTGTTAACAAATACACCCAAAAATTCTACCCAATAAGTTTATTATATGTAGATAGTGATAGGATCTCTAAGAGGTCAGCCATTCTTATATTTACCAAGGTTATGAAAGACCAATGTCAAACCATAGAGATAAATTTCATAAAATACATGTGAATAGGCTAACCAAAATAAGATCGAAGGGATGCAAATGGTGTATGACTTGTAGATGAATATGAAAGAAAGGGAAGAAAGAACATCCATGTGTACACAATACCTGATTGTGATATTTGATATTTTACCTTTGATTTTGTTTTTGTAATGTTTTAATTTTTTCTCATTTTGTTTGTATTTTTGAACTATTTTATAATATTTTTATTTTTTTGAAAATTGGGACTAGAATGTCAATCTGCATGATAGGATCCAACAATGATGTGTGCGAATTATTTGATAAGGGGAGACTAAGCATGTTTGTTTATTATGAGTGATATTATCCCCAATCTCGATGATCATGGAGAGTTCACACTCAACAAATGATTGTGATTTGTTTTGAAACATGGGTTTTGTATGTGGGAGTTTGAGTTTCCTATCCATATGTTTTTGCATATTGCACCATACAAGATTGGTACATTAGTGTGCATTCTGGAATCATGTTTGATTTGGAATTTTATAATCATTTGATTTGTTGGGAGATTTGGAGATCTTCAGAGTTTTGATCTTAGCTTTATAAAGAACATGTCCGATTTCTTATAAGTTAATGTTTGACTTGTTTGATCCCAAGAATTGAGAGAAGAACATGGATGTTTAGAATTGATGAGAGGAAAGGTGGTGGGCTTACCAAAATCTTTGATAGAAGAATAATATGATGGATGAAAAGGATACAGTCTAAGGATTGAAGAATATGGGCTACTAGGAGGTGATCCATACATAAAATATGAAGGGCTACTAGGATGTGGCCCAAGAATAGAAGAAGAAGGGCTACTAGGATGTGAACCATAAATGTAAGATGATGGGTGACTAGCATGTGGCCCAAGAATATAAGATGATGGACTATCAGGGTGTGATACATACATAGAAGACAAAGGGCCAATGGGACATGTCCCAAGAATAAAAGATAGTGGACTACTCAAAAATGTCCCACAAATATCAAAGGGAGGGATACTAGAAGGTGACCCACACCTAGACGAAGATGAAGGGATACTTTGTGTTGACCCCATAAGAGATTTCGATTGAGGAATTATGATGGACAAAGAGTGATTAGGTGATGATAAGATAGGCCATGGATCAATGCAATACCTAGGAGTTTCCTCACGTAATGAAGAATGTTAAGATGGAAGAATAAGAGGAGGATCAAGTTGCATGATTTAAGGATCTTCCTCTATTTCTTAATAAAAGTAATCAACCTTTTCCTCACGATATGCGGGTGCATCAAATTCTAAAGAGAATCCTTGTTCATAATATTCTAAAGGAATATCTTCATGTGCCCTTATAAATGCCTTGATTGTTTCTTTATTCGAAAGAGATAAATCAGTGTGAGTTGTTGATCGATCGCCATGGGTTGATTCAAAGAAAGAGATTCAATTAGTGTGGAAGACTTAGAATATTTTTATGATGATTGATAGAAGAATATGACATGAGGGATGAAGGATATGTGGAACTAGATGTATCGAGGGTAGAAGAAGGTGGTGTGGACCTACCTATATGATGGTATATCGTATATAAACTAATAGGACTAAGTCTAAAGCCAGTAGATTACGATGCATGGGTCGATTCAGATGTTTGACTAGAAGGACTTTGAGTCACACAAATCTTCAAAGAAGGAAGACTTAGTGGGAGTGATTGATGAAGAAGGTCCTGCAAAGAATGGGAGGTCTATGATTCAAAAATCACATTGGATGAATAATAACAAGGGTCCTATAAAGAAAGAGAGGACCGTGATTCAATAATTGTATTAGATGTTTGATTGGAGGGATTTGGAGTCACGGGTATCTTCAAAGGAAGAAGGTGTCATTGAGGAAACTGATAAAAGGGGTCCCGCAAAGAAAGGGAGGGATATGACATAGGATTCATATTAAATGTATGATTAAGAGGGTTCTACAAAGATAGGGAGGACCATGACATAAGATTCGAATTAGATGAATTAGAATAGTATTTTGGATCCGAATCATCAAAAGAGTCCGAGGAAATATTTGGATTGGAATCCTCAGAAGAAGAGGAAATGTTTGGATTAGAATTAGAAGAAGAGTGGGGGGAACTTGAATAATAATTTTGATCAGAAGTGTCCAAATCATACCACCGACTATGAGATGAAGGTGGGGAATGAGTTACCCGAATGGGTTCTCTAGCACGAAGAACCAATCGAGGTTTGGTCATGATGGGTGTCTTTTGATGTGAACACTAAAAACTTGATTCCTTATTGTCATACATATAAGGGACCTTACGATAATCAATCATTGTTGGCATGTGATGGGTTTAAAGGTCTAAACCTAGATTGTATGATCAAAAATTTTCAAAGTGAAGAAGGTTTCATGTTTATTTTGGTAGCATAATGACAACCAACTAGACATTTCATGAATATGGGGATGCTTGTGTGATTTTCCAAAAGGAAGCTAAGGAAAACATACATCATGATGACTCAAGACTAATAATCCAACAAGGGATGAAGGCATAAATGTCAAAGGATTGATCAAAATTTTAGCAACATAAAAGATACAAAGGAAATATTTCCAATGTTCGATTGATGCAAAAGTTGCTTGAATATTTTTTCCAAGGTTTGAAAGATGTGTTCAAAAATGATCATGAACTTAGGCAAAAACAATAATATCAAGAGGATCAAATACCCAAAGGATTGTCCTATAAATGAGTTTATAAGGTGGATAAACAAAAGGAACAATCACACAAGTTCAAAACATAAAGCCAAATTGTAACATTCCCAATTTTAAGACTTTAGAAACAAGGAAATTTTATTTTTTCATGATTAATGTTCTTTGTTCTAAATACATAATTTAGAACACACATTTCATAACAACCATTCATTTAATAGATAACCATATGCAGCTGCAATGACTCAGTGAGCAACTGATCTATTCGTTCCATGACTCGGTAACTACCGATCTATTCATGGGTAACATTGAGTTTTGAGTATTCTTCTGAATACTTCATGTTCTTGGTTCTCTTACCCTGTTCTGGGTTCTGAGTGATCTACCTAAGGAACCTAACTAAATATTTGTTACCAATATTCATCGGCATCATGATCCTTAGACTAGGTGACATAGGACAATGCAATCAGCAGCTTGCGATACTTTGGCCAAAGATTTCTAACATACTATTTGTATTACTTATTCCTTGATGGCATACTCATCAAACTGGAATATGTCCTTCACCCCCACTCCACTGTTATCTAGAATGTCTTATACTGACTTCAGTCAGTCCCCTCGCTCAAGGTTTAACTCTAGTTTAGGTTAACAACATAGGTCATGATATAAAAAGGCTCATAAAGACTTAGGGTAAATTGGCATACTGGGCCAACCTAGGTTAACCCCGTGTGCCAAGGTACCCTGAGTCCTAAAAGGGCTACTTCATATCCTGGCTATGATACTAACCAGCCCTGGAGGAAAATCTTGGTCAAGTTCAAAGGTGTGTAGATCTGGACGATCAATGCAGAAGGGTGTTGCCACATGTTAACTGCATTGTTGTATCCTCGAGAAGATCCTAATCTTCTTGGGTACAACCTTACAGTTGACGTGTGTCAACATCCTACAGAACAGCCTCGTGAAGATGTACATACCTCCAAGAATTTACTCATGTTAAGTTAAATTTGCATTAAAGGATGAAAAATATGGTAGCCTAACCAACTTCGAGCTCAACACTCTTATAGTTCTTCTCACATTGCATGTTCATGTAATCTTAAGAACTTTTAATTAACTTAAGATTGTTCTAGATTCGACAGATTTGACCTATCAACCCATTATCCAAAAATAAAACAACATCAACTTATGTTCCTTTATTCTAATTAACTTAACTAATTAAGGAAGTGTAACAACCTACTAGGCTGAAACATATCAGACTTATTATTCTTAAGTCTTAATGATTAACCATCATACCTTCCTCTTCGTAGTTACATTCTAGGGCTTAACATACCCTATAATGTCATTTATGCTTACAATAATTCATATTATAGTTTTATTTCACATCACAAGATTCAATGAATAACTTAGATGAGAATGATGTATTCTACCACTTGTTTAATCTGCAGCTTACTTAGGATATTTATCTAAATTCCTTTTTATAATACCATCATGAATACACATCCAATCATATAGATAACAAGAAGATTATCCTCAAAACAGGATAATTTACACAATCTACACAAGTAAATTTCCATCTTTCAATTCATTTTCAAACTTATTCATTACAAGCATACTGCAGGACATCAACCTTTATTCAAAAGGAGGTAACTTTTTTTTCAATACAACTTAAGAACAAATCAGAATTCTTCTCGAAAATCAACATAGATCAGCCAATGCATCGTATTAGTTTTTTCCTTCTCTTATCACTTACGAAGTCCATCTACAAAAATTGCTAGCACGGGTCAGTTCAACGAACTGAGCATGATAAGCACTAAGCCTTAAAATGAAGTGCATTCCACTAATTGTTTTAATAAAACAACCCTGCTTTAATGAACAATCAGTCATTCATACTCCCAAGCGTAAGTAATTTCAATAAAAGAAAAGCAACACAAAACAAATTTTAACATACGGAGGAATATGATATAAACTATAATACTTGCCTATAAATTAAAGTATAATTGATTTCATCAAATATCTTTACTAAACAACAAAACATAATATATCATTGTTTCCAAGTTTTCAATAAAGTACAACACATATCTTTACTATAAGATTCATAAATGTTTACAGCATAATCTTTCAAGTAAAGAGGAAAAGATAAAGTTCCATTGCCATAGTACATAATCATCAGCAAGGCTGAAACCAGAGTAGGCCATGATTTAAACTGTTCCTTTAAAGTAATTCTACTTTAAGACATAACAATATAATATATTTATCAACAGATCCAAATGAAAGAAATCCAAGGAGAAGTGATAGATTGATAGTCATCTATAAGTTTCAATTTCATTTGCCAATCTAACTTTAATCTAATTCCAAATCACGTCAGTCAAATGAAAAGTAATCAAGATTAATAAACGTTGTTTTCTCATTTCACTAAGAATAGAAATCAGGAGGTTCAAATCAAAGTACTTAACCCAACTACATTATAGAAGGAGTCTTCTAAAATATGATCCCAAACTCAAATAATTTCCTTCAACGTAATAGAATAGTTTTACCTTCTAGCATTCATACAGTTTAAGTTCATTCAGGAGTTTCAAGGAAGGAAAACAATGACCATTCCAAAGAAAGAGATAGAGTACCAAAACTAACTTCCTTTCTAAATCATCTCATTCAAAAGCATAAATTTCTACTTTCCGTTAGAGATAATAAAATAGTCTAGCTCATACAAGTTCACGAATTATTGAGCTTCATAGAATATTTCCTTAAAAACCAAACATTCTCCCATTGGTTCAGAACAGCCACAGATAAGAAGTAATCATGCTATCAATGTCTACTTATAGAATCCTATAAATTCAACAGTGCAGTTTGACACATTCGAAACCAGTTTAAGACCACAATCAATCTTCCAAGACATGATATACCCTTATTAGACCCAACAAGAAGTAGGAATCTAAGTAATGGCTAACACTTAAGACTGCCCAATAGTTCGGCAAGGTAGAACCATCTTAACGGTATGCCAACACATCACTACCAAATTTATAAAATGGGTATCCAATCAAAAGACAATATCAAACATCAAAGAATAATATGTACAGTCCAGGAATGGTTTACAATTCCAAAGACATGGCCAAGTATAAATGTTATTGAAGTATCAAGACCATTCAAATATATGTAACCAAATTAGGGTAACTATATGTTCCCTTAAAAGTGTATTACAAGATCAAAAGGCCATAATACCTGAAACTACACCATGTTCAGGTTTCGATTCCATTAAGAACATCAAGTAATAAATGGTGAGTACAGTGGAGGATATCAATACCACAACACAATTATATAATACGCCAGCACTGTAAGACTAGACCGAGAGTAGTGAAAAGTATTGCATACAGTTTGAAATAAGAAGAAATGCTTCCATTTTTCCATTAACATTCTATCAACCTTATTTCTAAACAAAATGGAGTGAAGATGCTTTAGACAAAGCTCAGAAAGGATGACTCTCAAATCGGGTTTACAAAGAATCTCTAAATACCATTAACGTGGTCAGAAGATCAAGACTCCACAAGAAACATATAGAAGCAACTTGAGTTACAGTCAGGTTATCCAAAATGATAACAAACACAAGTCCCAGATCAATCAAGTTCATAGAATTAAAAAAAACCAACCCTTATATTACTTTTCTTGTGCATGCAAGTTTCCATAACCGACCATGTTTTCACAAGGAGAAACATAGAACCAACTATATATGGTTTATCCATGCATGCAAACTTTGCTACCATCAAAGTTCCTCAAGGTAAAATACAAAACAACAAGACATATACAGGTTTACCTAAAGTGCATGCGAAACCTATTAACAGTCAACGATCTTACTCAAGAAGAATACAATTCCCAGCTCCCATACATTTATATTCATAGCTTATTTATCTATGGATCGAAAATGTATGCTAACAAACCCTGAGAATCTCAATTACAGTCCTCTTACTAAACAAGTTTCCCAACTGAAGCTAGTACTGGCAAACAAGTTCAATAAGACTGAATTTTACCAGTTCGAATACACAAGACACGACCAGTTCACCCAAAAACATTCCAAATCACTGAAGAAGCAACCAGTGTCACTATTTTTGTTTAAGTATTCATGGTTCCTTTATGAAAAGATAGTGCGAATAAAACTTTCCACCGATTTAAGAACACACAGACGCCAAATGCAAAAAAAACAAGTTTTCTTACAAACCCATCTATCATTTTATCAGCTAAGCATGAATGCACAGATCTTAATAGAGAAAAGTTGTTTTAATGAAAATAGTTAGAAGAAAGCAAGAGATTTTAATAGTTAGGGCCTATCATGCCTGATAGTGTCACTTGAAAAATTGAAGAAGACTTCTTAGCTGAGCTCACTTCTTCCCTTCTTCTCCACGAAAGGCCAAAACATCAAAATACTTCCTCCACATTGCCTCATATACTCTCCATGAAATAGAAATAGATTTGTAACCACAAAAATAGCCATGCAACACAGTTTAACTACTGGTTCAAAAACTAGAGTGTGAGTAGAACGAAAATCAGAAAGCATGCAAGTGAAATAGCTCAACCAAAAATCCGCTTGGCATACCTACCAAAGTGGTTCAGGCTCATCAAACAAGGAAATTAATTGCATTAATTTCCCGATCTCCCACCCAATCTTCCTTGCCACCACCGCCAAACTAGCAAGCTTCCAAATCAAATAAAACATGAATTTCCATTACTAGTAATACTACCACCTAGGCCTCCACCATCCAAATTAGCCTCTGCCAAAGTCGGCAGTCCATAGGAAATAAATAAACCTTATCACCTTCTTAATTGTTTAGAAACCATCGCCATGGTACATGCGACCCTTTTGTTCCAATTCATATCCTTTAGTTTAGGATAGGTTAGATTGCTTAGGTTAGATCTTAGGTAGGATTTACATTAGTACCTTAGGATGTAACACTAACCACTAACCTCTAACATAGTTCTTAGCAAATAGGTTAGGTAACCCCTCAAATGAGTGAACCAATAATACTATAGTTTAAAGAACTAGGTTAGGTCACCAAATGACTTTGTAGTGTTAGGTTAAAGTTTTAGTACTTAGCAACCCTTCTAACCCCTTTGCATCAAGTTTAGGTTAGCAACAAAATTATATCAAGTAACATAGCTTAGGTAGTAATACTTTCACCTAGCTTAGGATTCTGGGGTATCTTTCTCTAGTGTTGTGAATAGCTGCATTCCCATCGTTATCCACAATGACCTATCATGGTCGACCTTCAAGGACCCAAGCCAACATCCTGCTGAATGGAAGTGTGTTCACACAAAAGTAAAAGAACTTGCAACAACAAAGTTTAGTCCAGCGTGAATCCTAACGCATGGAATGTTGATTTTACCATTCACTTCATAGAGCATTACTAAAAACATTCCTTGGATCACTGAAATTGATCCAAGGATGAGTCGACAAAAGACAAGTTTACAATTCTTAAACCAGAATGAAATTTACCTTCCAGAACTGAAAAGTGGATTCAGAAAAGTCACACCAGTTCGACCATAGGATCTTAAGAGTAGAAAAGACTTATCCATACCAAGCATGATTTCCAAAAATCAGAAGATCATATCCTTATAAGGAAAATCACCTATCAACACTTGAATGCAAAGGAGGAAAATAACAATAGTCAAGGGTGTTACAAAAATTAATGACCAAAGAATAATGAATGATAAAGAATCAATGGATCAAAGTGATTGTCTGAAATGGATAAGTCAAAAGTGATAAACAAGACACAATCACACAATGTTTAGTTTCAAACCAATCAGTCAAGTGGAGTACTTCCTAAAATTTTCTTTGAAAAGGTAGTTGGTGTCATATGATGATTAAAAAAATGTCCCTACTTATGTCGAGTTCAAAGAAATGAACAAGGTGTAAGTAATAACAAGAAGTTAACGTGACCTCCAAACAAAGTATACTAGAAGAAATCCCAAATTCAATCAAGACCTATATTCCAAAGGGTGTCAGTTACGATTGTGGGTGACACAACAATTTCACCAAGATATGTTAACCAAAATTTATGAGAAATTAAGGTATTAATATCAAGATGATATTGATATAACACGCACAAGTGGTAACACTTAACACTCTTCGAATCGAGGTAATAATTGAAATAAAACTAAAGTGATAGTATACCTAGGAATTTTTAAAGTGTATACAACATAACCTTGTAATATAGATATTTAGGACAACTTTACAAGAAACAAGACGTAAAAAACAAAATTGTAGTGTCGGGATATAAACAAGATAACTATTCAAAGGAGAATCAAAGTGATGAACCAAGCTAACTACGATCATGATCTTGTCTTGGGTATCAAGATCAAAAAGGCTACCAAAGATATGGAAATGTCTCCACACACTTTAGACATTTAACAACCCCGCTTGAAACATGGATGGGTGTAAATAGACAAAAAAGTGACAAAACAATCAATAGATAACGTAAAGGCAGTCACTCCTCTTTTGATCAACAAAGTGTCAAAATAAAGTGAAGGAAGCAGATCAATTGGGGTTGAGAAATACTTTGCGCTCACTTCGAATAGTTTCACCTCACCTTAGGACAAGTGAAAACTAAGCAAAATTAACACTTCAAACGTTTCGTAATGAACAATAACTCTTAACTCAAAATTGGTTTTGATGTGGTCCAAGTGGGCTCCTAGTCAAAGATAACTTCCTCGGTGGTTCACTCAACTAGGTGTCACCAAGACCATCTTAAGTGAGGTTGATTTACCCAAAAAGTCACACTGAATAATTTATGATTATCTCAACTTTAATTTACCCCTTCAAGTATAGTGGGTGATAAATGCATCCATCGTGTACTCTCACCGGGGTTGCCATACTGCATTTACTTGTGACGCTAAATATCACAAATGGTAATACTAGTCAATTTGGTTGTGCGAGCACTTACCATTTCATCCACAAGGTTCCCTCTTGTGTGGAATACTTTGGGGTTCCTAGTACCACCCCCATTGTTGTATCTTAAGGCTTATGCCAAAGGGGTTATGTCCTAGTTTTAAGCGAACGGGACGTACCCTTATCTAAACCTATAAATACAGTGTGTTGATTGTGGTGTGTTTTTTATATTTTTTAAATTTGATGTGGTTTTCTTGAACACCTTTTGAAAACTGTATTAGAAGTTTAATTTTGTTTCAAAATCCTTTCTTTGACAAGCATTTTTAGGTCATGCACTCAAGCGTTAGTAGTTCTCCAAGCAAATCACATTATTTAAAAGAGGATTAAGAGTTTATTTTGATTCTCAAGATCATCCAAGAATTCAAGATAAGATCATACACAACAAATAATCCAACTAAAAAGTAAAGAAAATATTTGCAAAGAAACCATACAAAAATCTTGATAAATGTTCATTCCCTTAAACCAAAAGTGAAAGATGAAGTTTCCAATTTACTAAAAGTTATAAAATGAAGACTAAAGTTGCTTTTGATTCTCAAGAGCACCCTAAGGTGCAAGATAAGAGCATACACAAAATTTATCTCAACTATATAGAGATGGAAAACTTCAAATCAAAGGACCATTGAAAAATGCTTTGTAAAAGGTTCTTTCCTTAAGCAAAATGAATAATAAAATTTCCAAGTTTAATCCTAATGTTAAAAATATAGAGATCAAAGTTTTTTTATTCTCAAGATCACCAAAAGTTGCAAGAGAATAAAGCATACACACGCTTTGGTATGAATCAAGTAAATCATAGAAATACAACATTCATCAAAACATTAGACATGTTAGAAAATAATTGATTTTAAAATAAAAGAAAAATAAAAAAATTTATGTAAGTATAAATCCTCAATTTATGTTTTTATTGCATAGTTAACTTCAATACTTTTCCAAATAAAAAAATGGATTCATTTTGAGTTTGGGAGAAAACTTTATGGCCTTTGGAAGATGGGTTACACATATGCTCTTATGCTAATAGGTATGCACTTGACATGCACTCAAAAAATGTCACAAAAAGTCCCTTAATCTACAAAATTGTCAATTTTTTCCAACCAAGATTTAATTTTGACAACAACCCATCACATTAATATATGAATAGAAGACTCAATGCTATCAAACATTAACATACATGCTCAATAATTTAATATTTTCAAGAAATTGACAAACTAACATGTCGAATGATGGAAAAGTAAGATCAAAAATAAAAACATGATGAAATCTTGAAATTTTCTCACCAATATTTAATGTTGACAGAAACCCACCACATTAATATGTAAATATAAGACTAAGCACTACCAAACATTAACCTACATGCTCAAGAATTTAAAATTTTCAAGAAATTGACAAAACTAGCATGTAGAATGTTGAAAAAGTAAGCTCTAAAAATGAAAACATGGAGAAATCTTGAAATGTTTCCATAAATTCCAATTTTGATAGCACTTCACCTCTTTTATACCTACAAGGAAGACTCAACACATGCAAACTCAAAAAAAAAGTTAATACAAACATGTTAGATTAACATGTGTAAAAGAGGGTTAGTAACCAAAAATGAAACTTAACTACAAAAACTTGAAATTAAGTGCAAAGGACAATAGAGTAAGTCCCACCAGGGTGCGCCAAATGTGCTCATGTATTATTAACTAAGCTATAAATTGAAACTAATATCTACATAGCTTACAAATAAAATGTTAATTAAATAATGAACTATCAAGATAAGAGCTTAAATGAAATGCTTCTTAAATGCATAAATTAAATTACATACTAAATTATTTCCTACTCTCTATGATTGCTAACTTAAACTATGAACCTATGAAGAACATAAGCAATCAAAGTGGATTGTTACTTGATCTCAAATATTGAGAATTAAATCTCACCAAGAATGGCTACAAGGAAATTTTGGATCTTCCCATATTACTCAATTTTGAGTGAAAGGATGTAAGATGGAGAAGCTATTTCCAACAATTGAGAATGGCTCAAGATCAAAATGACTATAGTCTTTCACTAATCAAAGCATGGTGCAAGAAGAAAGGTAAGAAGGAGGGTTCTTTATATAGCTTGCATGAAGAGGCAAGGCTAGCAAATTAATGAATGTGGGATAAAGGTAAAACAAGATTAGGAATGGATAAGGTTGCTTTATAAAAGGTAATCTTGATTTAGAAGAGTTTAATTTGTCATTAGCAAGTCATGGGAGTTGGGAATGTTTTAATTAATCAAAAGGTGATTAATTAATAGGTAGAGGTAAGCTCATAGAAGATAATTATAATTAGTATGATTTGCGGGATGTAAGAGAGGAATTTGATCCAATAAATGGTAATTTATTGATTTAGAGTTACTGAATGTAATTAATTAATAATAATTAATTAACTGAGTAGATGTGGATATTAGTTAATGAAAGGTCGTTAATTGACATCTTTAATGATATGAAAGTTGATTAATTAACGAAATTTTGTTAATTAATGAATATGAAGAGGAATTTTAGCTAATTAGTGGAAAAGTGCTAATTATTATAGAAATGACAAGAAATAGGATAATTAGTGAAATCTTAGCATTAAAGGTTGCGTAAGTGGATTTTAGGTTTCTACAATGAAAAGTGGGTCCGACTTCCATGGGTAATGTGATTATACCAAATGAATCTCTTTTTGAGTTGTTGTAAGTAGTTATGGTAATGATGTGGGACTCAAAGTCTTCTTCGGTATGTCCCAATTGCTTAACTAATTTCAATGTGCATATATTCAATCCCGATCCATTTTCCATAAGCACCAGCTTTATATTTTGACAAGAAACAAATACCTCAATATACAAGGAGATTATGCATGGGAATTTCAATATGGATCTCCCTATTATTAAAGGAAATGTGCTCAGTTGGTACACTATTTTCTACCACAACTTGAAGATGCGTAGGATCTACTTCTAGTGGCACTCCTGACCCCTGAAGAGTTTGGTACAAAATATCCTTATGTACATTTGATATTTTGAGAATATCCAAGATTAAACTCTTGGCAGACATCTTTTCAAGTTGTTCTAAGAAGTTGTACCTACCATTTTCCGGGGTTGAAAGAGAGGGTTCAAGAATCATGAGGAAGGCACGCCTTGTTAACGCAGTGTAATCCTTTCCATTGATTCAAATGGTGTTCACATGGTCACTAGGAGAGTGGATACATCCAATGAATGAATCATAATGATTATTGTCTTTCTTGGTATATAGATAATTTTTTTCTTTATAACTCTCGGATGACTCTCCTTGATCCGGCTTTAGCTCCTCTAACTTCCCATGCTTAGGGAATGGTTCTTTGTATATCCCCATCTTTTCATTAGGTGTCTGGTTTTTTTCTAGGTTGTCCACTTCTATATCCCCATAGTCTATTAGGTCTTGGATGTAGTGAAAAAGTTATAGACATTTGTCTGTTTTGTGTCCCTCAACATGATGTAATTCACAATAGTCATGCTCTTTATACCATGATGGTTTTAGAGCATTGTCATTAAAGGGTTGTGTCATGGGATAAGTCACCATGTAAGCTGCATCCAATTGTTTTAATATGACCGACAAAGGCTTGTTGAGAGGAGTGAACATTCTATGTTTAGGTGGTGGTTGAATAGGTCCTTTGGTCAATTTAAAAGGTTGACCAGTTTGAACCCTTTGCACGCGTTTGGAATCTGTGATCCCGTCTCCCACCACATTTTTGGTTTTGCTGAATATTTTCAGCTTTTCCATAGGTTTAATGCTTTGGTTATCTTTAGAGTGTCATTTAAGAGTTCATTTAGAAATAAGGGCTTTCTCTATTTGAATTTCCTTCTTAATAAACTCCTCGAAAGTGTGAACACAATACATTTGAAGGTGGAAAGTGATGTCTTGATTTAGATTGGGAACAAAGATACTTACAAGATGCTTTTAGGCAATGTACGGGGAGGTGACTGGCTATCCTCTCTCCATCTTTTTAGGAATATAGAAAATGTTTTTGGGACATTTTTACTCCCACACAAGTCTTCCATGGTTATGTCACTTTTTATATTGTACGAGAAATTTCGTACAAATATTTATGCTAGTTTAGGCCACGTAAAGATAGACCCCGAGGTAAGCGAGTAAACCATTCTAAGGCTTGGCCTCCTAGACTCTTTAGAAAGAGTCATATGAGGTAGTTATTATTGTAGGCCACTACTTGGCATGCCATAGAAAAATATTTTATGTGGTCTCGTGGGTCATCCTTCCCTTTGTATTTGTCAAATTTTTGCATGTCAAAATTTTTAGGAAAAGGTTGAAGTGTCATAGTTTTTTCAAATGGATAGGGACATAGCTCTTCATATTGATATTTTCTGCTATTTCCCATGATCTTGTTTTGGAGGCTTATAAGTGTTGCCCTCATGGATTTCATTTCTTGAGCGAGTAATTGTTCTTTGGTAGGAGAAGTAGGGATATATACACGATGATGCTCCATATTGTCTTCTCCTTGATTTTCTCTATGAAGTTCACTGATTTTGACCTTAGGATTTGTCTTTTAGACATTCTTTTTCATTATTTTTGTACATAAGAGGTTAACAAGGCTAGCTATTGACTAAGGTTGCTAATTTGTTATTGAACAGTGAATTCTTCTTCTAAGGGTTCCTCTTCTTCGTCATACTATGGAGGTTGTTCAACATTTTCGTGTTCGATTCTAACTTTGCGTGGTACTTTAATGAAAGATATTCTATATCCCACTACATTTTTCTTTCCCACATTGGAGGTAGAAGCATGTCCATTTGTTAAAATATCATCCATGTTGATAAGAATTCATTCCTCATCATTAGCATCATTTTTAGGTGGGATTGTTTCTTGTTCATATGGCATTTTGGCTCCCATTTCTACAATTTGTGCCATAACCATATCCTTGTTTCTAACAAGGAATTCATCTAATAAGGTGGGGTCAAAATCAAATTTTGCATGAGGGGAATCCAACTCATCACCAATATGATCTATCATGTCTTCTACCTCTTTTTCCGTAAAAAGTAAAGGCCCAAGATCATTGCCAATAAAAGGGTTTGACCATTGTTTGTTTGAGGCTTCCCAAGTTTGTGCTTTTTGTGTTTCTAATGTTTTCTTTTTGAACCCTAATCATGTTTTAGGAGTCATTATGTGTAATAGTTTCACTAAGGTATATGTGAATGTGTTCAAAGATTTGTTATCGAGCCTAAGTGAAATGTAAAAAGAATGTCAAGAATATAAATGAGTATAATGAATGTTAAAGTACCAATGTGGTAAAGTGATGACCTAAAAAATGCACAAGTCAATAGTGATGCATTGTTTGGTACCAAGTGTAGACACCTATAATTATGACCAAGCAATTTAAATACTTAAATTGCGCTAATTATCCCCTTTCCCGCAAATTGATGACATATTGTCAAAAGTGCTCATATCCCCCATTATTGTCATTAATTAATTACAATACGCTAATTGATTAAGTCACCTATCCAACAAATACCCTTATTAATGACCTTCCATTAATAAATCATCCCTTCCACCTAGACTAATTAATTATTATTAATTAATTAGCTTTTCCTTCCATTTAACCAATAAATCAATATTTAATTGATTTAATCCCTTCTAATAGCCTAAATTGTACTAATACTCCTCTAATTAGCTTCTATAAGCTTACATTACCTATTAGTTAATCACCTTTGATTAATTAAAACACCTCCTAACTCCCATGACTTGCTAAGCATAAATTAAACCCTTCTAAAGTAAGGTTAGGTTTTATAAAGCAACCTTATCCATTCCTAATCATGTTTTACCTTTATTCCACATGCAAAGGGATGAAGTGTTACCTTTATCCAATGGGTTATATACGGATCCCTCCTTCTACCTTTATACCTACACGTAAACTTATTAAGAGAGAAAATGCAAAGCATATAGCAAAGAGACTAAGAGTTTGCCTTTTGTTTTCTTGAGAGGTCACCATTGTTAAGAGCTAAGCTTCCTATTCTTGCATTCTTTAAGGATCAAACAAGTAATTTTTGATTGCCATTGGAGCTAAATAGGTCCATTCATTTTGTTGGTAATCTAGGAGAGTAGATATTTTGAATAACATGCTAGTTTTGATCTTATGTTTCAAAGTTATGATGTTTAGTATAGATCTTGTTTAGCTCTTTATCTTGATGGTGCTTAGGATTTGTCTTAGCTAGATTATAGAACTATTTTAGGTGGTAGTTCTTACTTCATTTAATTTAGCTTAAGCAAAGTACACATGCACACATTTGGCATGCCGGTGGGACACTTAGTCCCATGGCATTTTAGTTTAAGTTTCATTGTTTTGGCTAACTTTTGATATGCACATGTAGTAATTAATGTCTATTTTCTTGAAATTTTTGCTAATTTGATATGTATAACTTCTTGTTCATAGCCATCATTTTAATGGGTTGTTTCCATTTTTAAACTAACTTGTCAAAATTTGAGATATTGTGAGTTTTCTTGTGTTTTTTTCCATATTTTGGTTACAGGTGTGGCACAGGCACATTTTTAGGAGCGCAGGCACATTTTTTGTGGCACACACACCTCTCTAGTGGCACAGGCACATTGTCAAAACCTAGTTCTCTATCTATTGACCACTAGCACATGTGCTCTAACCCCACACACATACCTAACCAACATGTAGATGCACTAAATCCGGGTGTAGACGTTGTTTTGTAATGTACCTTCACTACATTTTTAAAACTCCGCCGAGATTAGTGCGTACACCCTAACCAGAGTGCACATGCTATTTTAGTGGCATAGACACATTTCTAGTGGCACGACATTCTGTTAGAATCTGGGACTATGTTACAAAGTGGTGACACACATTTTTTCCTAGTGGCGCACACGCTTTTCCCGTGGCGTGCACGTTTTCCCGATTGCAAAAGCATTACTGCGATTTTCCATCTATTTTCTTGAAGGTGGTGCATCCATTGTTTTTATGGCACATACACCTCTCTCTTGGGTGCAGTGCATGGTAATCCAAAAACATGCATAGTAGCATATACATTGTTTTCATGGCACACACACCTCTTGGGTGGCGTAGGTGCACTATAAATCAAAAAAACAAAGAGTGGGATATATTCTCTAAACCACTCACAGACATCAAAATAGGGGCACATGTGTCCTTTCATATTTTTGAAATTAATGTGTTGAGGTTCTAACATACTTGAAGGTTTTATCTAATCATATACTTGTCTTTACAGGCTGTTTTTACATGTTTTTACTTGATTAGATAAATTTTGCATTATTTACTTATAGGAATAAGATTGTGTATGCTCTTCCCTCGCATCCCTTGGGGAGATCTTGGGAATCAAAAATTATTCTTAAGTCCTTTTTGGATGCTTTGAGGTTGTTAGGAATATTTGAGTTGGAATTGGTTAACTTGGTGTAGTTGAATTAAAAGTTCTTTTCCATTTGATATCTTTTTGGATTTTGAAGACATCACATATGCTCTTCTCTTACATCCTTGGGTGATCTAGAGAATCAGAAATGATGCCTTCTCTTTTGATGGAAAACTACTAAAAATCATCATACATGACCAAAATTCCATCACTTGTCAAAGAATGGAGGAATCAAAACAAAGTCAAAAACTACTAATACAATTGTTATACAGGTTGCCAAATGGTGTTTGAAAAACTGCACCTAATTAAACAAGATAAAAAAAAAATATATTCAAAACACTATATTGCAGGGTTTTGGAAAAGGGTACATCCCTCTCCGCTCAACTAGAACATAACCCCTTTTGCATAACTCCTTAAGCTACAATGATAGTGGGGGTGGTTCCAGGGAACCCCAAAGTAGTCCACACAAGAGGGAACCTCGTGGATGAAGTGGGAAGTGCTCCGCACTACCTATCGACTAGTGATTCCTTTGTGAGATAGAGTTACAAGTTGTCCCTACATGACCCTTTTAAGTACCACGATGGATGCATTTACTTCCCACTATACTTGAAGGGGAAAAGTCGAGATACTCCTAAGATAGTCGGGAATATTTGGGTAAATCATCCTACTTGTGGATAATCTTTATAACACCTAGGATGAGAGAACCACCTAGGAAAATATACTTTGGCTAGGAGCCCACTTTGACCATTCTAAAACAATGTTGAGTTGTGAACCATATTTATATTGCGAAACATGTGATGCATTACTTTTGCTTAGTTTTTACTTTCCTTAGGGTGAGGTGAAACACTGCCAAAGTGAAGCCAGCATTTTTTATCCCATATTTGATTTTCTTCCTTCACGTTCTTTTGACACTTTGTTGATTAGAAGGAGGGTGACTACCTTTGTGTTACCAATTGATTGTTTACACTTTTTTTCCATTTACGCCCATCCATGTTTGTTGCTAGGTAGGTTAAATGTCTAAAGTGCACGGAGATGTATTCATAGCATTGGTGACCATTGTGATCTTGATACCCATGTTAATATCATGATTTTAGTTAGGCGTGGTTCATCATCTTGAAATTCCTTAGAAGGGTTAGTTTGTTTTTATTGTATCACTACAATTTTGATATTTACGTCTTGTTTCTTGTAAACTCAACATAAATATCTATATTGTAAGGTTACGCTGCACACATTTTTAACTATTCCTAGCTATACTTTGAGCTTTTTATTTTGATTATATTATTACCTCGATTTTGAAGAGTGCTAGGTGTTACAATTTGTGTGTGTTATATCAATAGCACCTTGATATCAATACCTTACTTTCTTGCAAATTTTGGTTAACATATCTTGGTGATATTGTTATGTCACTCACAAATTGTAATTGGCACTTTTTGAGATATAGGTCTTAACAAGACTATGACCCTTCATGCCAAAATTTGACAAATATAAAGGGAAGGGGGATCCATAGGATCATGTCAAAGATTTCCATATGGCATGTTAAGAGGTGTCTTATAGTGACAATTATCTCATCGAATTTTCCCCAGAGTCTTGGAGATCAAACCTTGGAGTGGTTTACACATTTTCCTCACGGATCAATTTTCACTTAGCTAGAATTGCTTAGAAAGGTTCGTGTATCACTTCTCGTACAACATAGAGAGTGATGTCACCATGGTAGATTTATGTGATGCAAACAATTCCCTAATGAGAATTTTTCCAACTTCCTCCAACGATGGAGAGGGATAGCTAGCCACTTTATTTACGCTTTCCAAGAAAAATAGTTGGTTAAGATTTTAGTTCCCAACCTAAACCTCGAATATAGCTTTCCACTTCTAAATGCATTGTGTTTTCACTTTTGAGGAGGTCATCGAAAAAGGGGTTCAGATAGAGAAATCTCTCATTGCAAAGGAACCTCAAAACCCAATCTAGAGATAATCAAAATGCTAAACCCATGGAAAAGCCAAAGGTCTTTAACAAAAACAAAAATGTGGTGGGAGATGGGATCACTGATTCCAAATGTGTACAAACGGTCCAAACCGGTCAACCTTTTAAACTAACCAAAGGACCAATTCAACCACCACAAAAGCAAAGAATGTTCACCTCTCTTAATGAACCTTTTCAGTTATATTAAAACAATTAGATGTGGCCCACATGATGAAATATCCTATGATGTAAACATTTGATGACAATGCTCCAAAACCTTCAAGGTACACAGAGCATGAATCTTGTGAAATGCATCGTGTCAAGGGGCATAAGACAGACAAATGTCTGTGACTCCGTCATTATATTCAAGACCTCATTGATAATGGGGAGATAGAGGTGGAAAAATCAGGAAAAAAGCAGACACCTAACGAGAAAATGGGGATATATAAAGAGCCATTCCCCAATCATGATAAGTCAAAGAAGTCAAAGCCAGATTGGGGAGAGTCATCCCAAGGTTATAAAGTAATGAATTACTTGTACACCAAAAAAGACAACAATAATTATGATTCACTTATTACATGTATTCACTCTCCTACTGACCATATTAATGCCATCCAAATCAAGGGAAATGATTGTTTCGTGGTAACAAGGTGTGCCTACCTCATAATTTTGGAACCTTCTCCATCAACCCCACAAACTGGTAAATACAACCTCTTAGAGCAGCTTAAGAAGACGTCTGCTAAGATTTCGATCTTAGATCTTCTTAAGATATCTAATGTACACAAATACATTACTCGTACCAAACTCTTCGAGGTCGGGACTCGCCATTAGAGTCGATCTTAAACACCTTCAATCTGTAGTGGTAAACATCATACCAAATGAACATATTTCCTTTAATCATAGGAGATCCCGATTAATAATCCAACACATAATCTTCCTTTATATATTGAGGTAGTTGTTACCCGTAGGAAGATCAAATGAGTGCTTTTGGATAAACAGATCATGGGTTAAATATCTAGACACTCAAGTTGGTTAAATAGTTAGGACATACTTTGAGGCGAGATCTTGAGTCCAATATCATCACTATTACCACATACAACAATGCCAAAAGGGAGTTAGAGGGCACAATCACGCTACCTATGGAGGTGGGTCCCACTTACCATCAGACAAAGTTTCATGTCCTAGACTTGGAACTTCCATATAATATGCTTCTAGGCCGACCATGGATTCATGCCATGTAGGCCATGCCATCGATGTTTCATCAGTGCATTAAATTAAAGCATGAGGGACACACCATTACCATATAAGGAGATTCAGAGCCCTTTTCTCATTGCCTGACTCTCAAAAATTTTGCAGTAAGGGCACATATGCATGTCTCTCAGCCGATATAGTAGTCCCTCTTCAATCTGAGGCCATGGAATCTTAGATAGACTTAGATTCTCATAGTTCTTGCACCCATGGGGCATCTACATCAACATCTCCTTTTAATTCATGGGAGATGAAAATCCTTGAATATGGCTGTAGGGAATATAGTGTACATCAAGCACTCTTGGTCTCAGATCTCTCATTATCACCCAAGACTAGAGGTCGACCCAATTATCACTTCAGAAGACCTAGAAATGAACACACTATTGGGTCATTCTTACCTAGAGGCTTGTTAGCTGAGGAAAAATTTCTTGATCCACCTACAACTTAGGTCCCAGAGGATACTCAGCCATCTTGTTATCAAACCCCTGAATACAAGAAATCTAGTAAAATGATGTACTCCATGGGCTACAAGGGCCTAAGATGTGGAAGAAATGAACAAGGACAGAGAGAACCAGTGCCTCTTCCACATTTCAAAACAGAAAGATATGGCATTGGGATTCACCCTTATGGAGCACACCCTAATGATCAAGATGCTACTTGTTCTGAATGTGAGGATAGCTCTGACTATCTAGATAGTGATATAGATTCCCATTGTAGCCAATATGAGGACCTTGCCTCCACAAACCTATTCATGAACAATGTTTTCCTAACCATAACCCCTATGGAACCAACCCTTGACCTTGTTTACCCTGCCCTTGTTGAATGGGACCAACAATGTCACATGTCGCTAGATTTATTCAAGAATGACAAAGCTATCACAGAGTTCATGGGCATAAGGGATATAATTCCCATTGGAGACCATAAGAAGGGTTTCTTTATTGACTTGGATACCTGCACCTACTTCAGGTGAGGAGGCTGAGCTTCGTGGTTAGCAAAACTTATAGAAAAGTGTGGGCAAAAGTTCCAATGTAAAGCCTCAGCAAAAATCAAAGTCCAAATCGTACAGTGAAAACCTATTTGAGGCACTAGCCGACAAACAAGTAAAAAAATCAAAGGACAAACAAAGTGACCATGCCAAGGATGAAAATCTCATGGAGACATCCTTGGACAAATATCTCAACCTTCCTCTTGATCCTATGCATATGGAGGACTTATCAAAATTTCTAGTCTAGAAACCATTGATGTAAATATTGGTACATAAGAAGATGCCAAGATAGTAAAGTTGGGAGCATCACTCTCTGCTAGAGAACCTAAGACATTTACTATGCTAGTGTGAGAGTTTACGGATGTGTCCGCATGGTCTTACAAAGACATGCCAGACTTAGATCCAAATTTGGTCATGCACAACCTAGTTGTGCACACGGATGCTAAGCCTACCAAATAGAACTGAAAAGATGCATCCAAGAGTGGCCTTATTGGTTAAAGAAGAGTTGGAAAGATTACTTGCAGCAGGATTCATCGGCCTATTGATTATTATGAATGGATATTGAACATTGCTCTATCCCAAGAAACTGTCGGTATCCGAATCTGCACGGATTTTAGAGACATTAATAAGGCTTGCCCTAAAGATGATTTTCTACTACCAAATATTGACATGATTGTCAACTCAACAGAGGTACGAGATGCTATCTCTCATGGATGGATTTTCAAGATACAACCAAATCAAGATAGTTGAAGAAGATCAACACAAAATAGCTTTCACGACTCCTTGGGGTACCTTCTATTATCAGGTGATGCCCTTTGGTCTCAAAAATGCAGGAGCTACTTATCAGTGGGCAATGATAGTGATTTTTCATGATATGATTCATGATATCATGGAGGACTACGTGGATGACATCCTTGGAAAGTATAAAACAAGAGAGGATCACCCTGTCATTTTGTGGCATATTTTTGAGCACCTACGAGAGTACAAGGTTAGGCTGAATCCAAAGAAGTGTGTATTCGGTGTGTTATCAAGAAAACTGTTGGGCTTCATTATATCTAGATGAGGTATTGAGGTAGACCCTGCTAAAGTGTCTGTTGTTACTGAAATGCCTCCACCTAAGAATATCAAGCAACTATACAGCTTACAGGGGAAAATCTAGGCCATTCACCACTTCATCTCCCAACTCATAGATAAGTGTCACTCATTCACCCACTTGCTTAAAAATAATGTCGCCTTCATCTGGGGACCTAAGCAACAACAAGCCTTTGCTTTGCTTAAACAATACTTGGCTAATCTGCCTGTCCTCATCCCTCCAACTCCTGGAGAACCACTCTTGATTTATATTTCTGCTAGGCAATTTTCTATTAGTGCACTTTGTTTCACCCAATATGACCTTGGTCATAAGGAAAAAGTGTTGTATTATCTCGGTCACACCCTTTTCACCTATGAGGTCAACTATCCTCAAATTGAAAAAGCTTTCTTGCCTATTAATTTTACTTTTCAAAAATTTCACAATTATCTATTGACTACCAAAACCAAGCTAATATCCAAGGTTCACGCACTCAAGTATTTACTGTCTAAACCCACCCTCACAGGTAGGCTGGCTAATTGCATAATTCTATTGAGTGAGTTTGACATAGAATTTGTAGATCGAAGTCAGTTAAAGGACAAGTACTTGCTAACCGGCTAAAGCGAAGCACCTTTGCAAGGCACTTTGAACCTTTGAATCTAGATATGTTAGATGCCTCCTTTCTCTAGATTAAAGAATTTATCATATGGCTATTGCATTTTTACGGGTCCTTTACATTTCATGGTTCGGTGTAGGGGTAGTCCTTATTACTCATTCTGGTGATCCTATACCACGAGGATTTTTGCATGGGCTTCCCTTGCACAAACAATATTAAGGATTATGAGGAACTTATCACGGGATAAAGCTTGTTATCAAGTGGAACATTCATCATGTCAAGGTTGTGGGTGATTCTCAGTTAATTATCAAGCAAGTTAATGATGAATATAAGGTTAAGGATGACAAGCTCATACCTTACAAAAATCTAGTAAAAACTCTAAAGGAGTACTTCATGTGCATTACATTTGAAAAAATTCCAAGAGCGCATAAAAAATCGGTAGATGCCATGGAGACAATGGGTTCTATGCTTTGTATTCCACTAGGGAATAATGACATGCCATTCTTTGTAGAAAATTTACACCAGCCTACGTATGACATGCCAAAATCTTGTCTAGCTTGTGATGTTATTGGTCCTAATTCCTCATGGTACAAACCCATATTTACCTATCTTAAGGACAACATGTTCCCTCTTGATATCCCCCATTCTGAAAAGAAAATCATGATTTTCCAAATAGCCTATTACACCCTTTTAAGAGGTACACTTTATCATCGTGGCTATAATGGGAATCTATTACGTTGTCTTGATGTGATGGAGTTAATCCAAGTGATCAAAGAAGTACATGAAGTGGTGTGTGGAGCATATACAAACGGAATGGTCTTAGCTAAGAAATTTTTGAGAGTAGGATACTATTGGCCTACCATGGAAATTGATTATTGCAATAATGTCAGGAAATGTGTACTTTTCCAAAATTATGGAAACTTCATCCATGATCCATCGCAACCATTGCAACCTATCACTACCCCATGGCCATTATCTAAGTGGGGACTTGACTTGATAGGAAAACATACTCCTACCTCATCTAATGGTCATACTCACATCATCATGGCTACATAATACTTTAAAAAATGGGTGGACCTATGTAACGAGAGCTCATATTTCTAAATTTATCATGAATCATATCATTTATCGATATGGAATTCTGTGGCCATTATTTACTGAGATAATGGGAAGTCATTTAAGAATAAGACGGTGAAAGGTCTCATCAATGGTTCTAAATCGAGCTAAAATGGTCCATACCATATTACCCTCAAGGTAATGGAGAAGCGAAGCCTCAAACAATCCTTTGGTGAGAATAATGGAGAAGATGGTTAGCAAAACAGTTCGTAATTGGCACTTACAAATCCACCTAGCCCTTTGGGATTACAGAACATCCGTTTGCACTCCTATAGGTGTGACACCATATTCTATAGTGTTTCGGACATAATCCATCATCCCATTAGAAATTCAACTTCCTTCCCTGAAAATCTCTCGTAGGGACTATTTGGATAAAGATGAGGATTACCAGGTATCCAGATGGTTGAATTGGAGCTCTAGATGAGAGGCACATTTACACTCTTAATCACCTGAAAGTGTATCAAAAAGAGTCTCTAGAAACTAAAACAAGAGAATCATCCCTCGTCGGTTTGAGGTTGGTGATTTAGTCATGAAGAAGAACGAATTCAACACCCGAGCAAAATGAGAAAAGAAAGGGAAGTTCAAACCAAATTAGTTGGTACCCTATGTTATAATCACCAAGTACAGCACGGGGGCATACAAACTTGCTCACCCCAATGGTGATGAGCTCCATGAGCCCATGAATGCATGCATCTTAAGTGGTTCTATGCTTAAACATGGCAATGGAAGTCAAAAAGAAAATAACTCAAAAACATGGTAAAATGATCAAAAATACATCAAAAAGAGAAAAAGGAAAGAGAAAATAGGTCATCCACAAGTGAAAACCACACAATTGTGGCACTTTGGATAGGTCCTTGGGTGAAAACCAGTTTCCAAGACCTTGGAAGGATTCATTGTTCACAAACATCGGCATCTAGAAGGTATTTTTAGTTGGCCTAACCCTAGTTCGCCTTGAGATTTCCCGTGAACCCCGTCCTATTAAGCCTTGATCCACTTTGTCTTCTTTTATTCATCTATAATGGGCATGGTATTTTTCTATTTCCCATCTTACACTGGGGGAAATTCAACGACTTCATATTCTTGTTCATAAACATGTGGCTTTTGCCCTTATATATTCCCCTTCTAATGTTGGGGGCATCCACACTTTCTTGGTTACCTATGCATAACTCTGGAAAACTGTTAGAAAACAACGTAAAAATAAGAGAAAATTGTTTCACATAAACGTAAACAATAGAAAATTGTTTCACATAAACCTAAACAATAGAAAATTGTTGCATGAAAACAAATCTTACAAAAACATTTACTTAAATTTACTTACATTGTCTTGTTTCTTGCTTTGTTTGTTGCTTGTTTAGTTGTTTTATGTTTTTTATTTTTGGTTGTTTGTTGCTTGGGCATACTTTTTAGGATTCATATTTTCTTTCTTAGATTATATTTATTCTTGCTTGTGCATATTTAGGTGTGTTTTTGCATGTTAGTAAATCCTGGTGCATTATTATGTTATTTCATTGTGTTCTTTCTTAGCATTTGATTATGTTTATTTGCATGTGCATTGTTTTTTATCACAACATCACATTACCATCATTATCATCACATCTAACATCATCTATACATCATATATCAAGGAAAGGATAAGTATACATCATACATGAATGCTAAGCTAATCATCACATATTATATCATCAAATGGGGCAAGAGGGATCGTAAATATCAAAATCTATCCCCCCCGCACCCTTATCATCATATCATCCCATCCAATAAGTATGACACATCTCATAAAAAAAAACAAATTTGATATATTATACAAGATCAAATCATCTAGAAATAAAAAAACATGTGATACATCAACAAGATCATGATACATATACATGTCAAATCAAATCAGAATACATCATAAACACATCTATCTATCCATGAGAAATAATAAACAAATGTCCATCTCATATACACATATGTCATGTCACAAATGTCCAAATCATACATGTATGGTATATCTGTGTCAAAAATGGATATACATCACGAAAGTGCATGATAAAAGCCTTCATCTGAGGCATACAAAAGAGTGATACATCTATAATAGAATAAAAGCCTTCATCAGAGGCATGTATCAAAACTACTCTATATCAAAAATGCCTTCAGCTGAGGCGTACAAAGATGATACATCAAAATGTCCATATATATATACAAGTATAAACTATGTTAGGTCGGTACTCAAAATAATACATCATCGAATACAATGTGCCATCAAAAAGGGGCATGCATCAGAAAGAATCAAGCCTTCATCATGAGGCATCATCAAAATAATGGTATACAAAGCTATACATCGAATCCAACCTTCATAAGAGGCATGTATACAAAAAATATGTACAACAAAAAGAAGGTAGAGCTCAACCATAGCTCTCACCCTCACCAGGACTCCCAGGTCTGTCACCTAGTCGACGGAACAATGGTGGCTGAGATGGCCCCTGTCTAGCTAGCTACTCGCACAGTGCCGCCTAACTGATCTTGTCAAGTGGCCTGATCTACGTGACCTAGAACCTATCATACTTTTCTTTGACTGTCGAGATAGTACCACTCACTACTTTGGGGGAACTACCTGAAGTAGGTAGTCCTATAAAATAAAGCCTCACCACCGAGCCTCGTAGCATCCCATATCAAGTCAGTATCTCCAGAGGTGAGGGCTGCCTATAAGGCAACATCACGCTCACCAGTCACTCTGCCTACATCGGCCTTAGCCTTGTCTCAAGGAGGTAGCCTCTCGATCTCTCTCTACGGTAATAGTTTACACCTCGGCTCGTGCCTGATCCCTCTGTGCAAGAAGGCCCTGTGACCGTGTGTATACATGATCCCTCGAGTAATGACCATCCACACTGAGTCTGGGACTGGTGTAGGAGGCTCAATATCTAAGCCCCCTGTGTGGCCATCTCTCACATCTGACTCTGCCATACTACTCTGTCACCTCTTGGGCTAGCCTAGGCCCAAGCCCGATCTCGCTACGATAGTAATGTAAAAATATGGGTGCAGCCTCGATCACGCTCACTTTGTCACGGTCACACACCAACCTCAAGCCTCATCCCTCTCTTCTCTAACTATGTCTCTCTCGGCTAAGGCCTACTATAGCTACTGCTGTACTATGGCTATCTATGCCACTGGTTGTGTGGCTGTCTGTGCCACCAAGACTAGTCCCTGGGGCACTCTGGATGACTGGCCCTGCTCTAGGACCCTTGATCTAAGAGGTTGAACTGGTGCCTGTACTAGGCCCTATGGCCTCTGTCCTCTCGTGTGCTTGTGAGGAACCCTACCCATCATGCGAGAATGGCATCAAAATGATCCTTTGATCCTTTGGATCCCACCGCTCTCTCTCTCTCTCTACACTCTGAACCATGCGAGATCTCTATAGGTGGGCGAGCACCTGCTGCCTATGGCCTCCTTCGGGATAGTGAGACATTGGGGTAACACAGTGGCATACCAAGCTGCATAATCTACTATAGTCCCTGTCCCGCACCTGTCGTGCTAGGTCCCATGCCTATGGGACCACCTATGTAAAACTCACCCTAGCTCGGGCCACTAGTATGTGAGGCCCCATGGTGTGCCTCTCTGAATCTCTACGTGCATACCAAATATCTGGCTGTGGGACCCCCTGTACTCTGCCAAGCTTCCACTAGCACCTGTCAACTCGATATAACTCTATAATTAGCTGCAATCGCTAATGATATATTTCTCTCCGAGCACACACTGAGCTCTAGGGCATCCTCTGGCCACTGGAAATGTCTGTAAGGCCACCAGATAATATCTATCTCTGGTAGCTCATCAAACTCTCACCTATATTTGAATAGGCTACCGAGGTGGCTGCGTACATCACCACCTACTGATACCCATGCCATGTAAGATGGCTCCTCTGGGTCTCGGATGCACAAAGTGCCCATAGGATGTCTAATCGCAATGTGGTCCCATGACCATATCTGTAGTAAAGAAGTTGGACCCACGGTCTTCTGACCATGGTATGTAATCAAATGCAAATCCCAGTATAAGTGGGCCAGTATACACTATCCCCAATAGTATCTCTCACCACTAAAGATGTTGTGTACCAAAGGTAATAGTCCTCTCGGGAATGACATCCCTGTCTTATCAGTGAGTAAAAACCCACTGATAAGAGACATAATGTAGAGAGGCCCCGATGTAGTGTAGGGTCAGAAATGCACTCGTGCAAGGCTATGGTCATACCGTTGTGTGGTATATCATCTACATAAAAAGAGCACTACAAGCTACTCTGTAATCAGCCCTACATCGAGTTGTACTCAATTAAGGTGCCTATGATCGGCACGTGAAGGATCCGTCATACATCCTCAAGGGTCACGGTCATCTCCCCTATAGGCAATCTGAAACACTAACTCTCACTATGCCATTGCTTGGCTAGCATAGTCAGTAGGCCATGGTCCAATGTAATAGAGGGCATCCGAGACATGGGGCCTAGCCCCACTGACCTCGAGAAGTATGGCCATGGCACGCCGGTTTGCAGTGCATACTCCCCTCTAGCTCTACTATCCGGGAGTGGCGCTCCCATGTCTGTAAAACTGGTAACCATCTCTGTAAAATATCAAATCACTCATCAGTTACTAACATTTCTTCTAAAAATCTATCTATCATTTTAGGGTTAACCCAAACATCCTAAAATTTCTTCTAAGTGTCATCTTTTTGACATTTTTTCTATCTATCCTCCACCGGCCTGGGATGCCTACACGTCCATTTTGGTGTGTGTGCCACACATTTGGCACATGCGCCATCATTTCTATACCTACGCTTGCGCACATGTACCCCCCAAGTGTGTGTGTCCTTGCTTTCATGTGTGCACCTTGCGTTTCGCATATGCACCCTTTTTCGTATGCGCACATGTGTTATGTGTGCGTGTGCACGTGGGTGTGTGCAACTCATGCCTGTGCGTGCGCACGTGTGTATTGTGGCATGGACACCTCCAAAGGGACACTGTGCCTCAACCTGACACCTACGCCTGCGTGCGTGCTTACATGAATTCCTAGCACTAAACACTAAATTTAGGGCATTAATGACTGAAATTAATGAGCAAGGGTTCAATACTCACGAAGGGGCCATCATCTGCGTGTCGCTGGTACCCTCGGACTGCATCTGCATGCCTCACTCTCGGTCTCGTGTGATCACCATTGTCCTCGTCACTATCAAAGCCTCACGGTAAAAATTCTATAGGGCTCGTTAAAATGAATTGGTCGTGATGATTTAACCCCCCTAGGTGGGGTATATTAACTCGTTTTCATAGTCGGGAGGGCCTGGAGGCCCGTTTCGATCGCCGTTTTCTCCTCTTTCACCATGGAATAATTATTTTTATTAAATAATTATTTTCTCTTTATTTTTCACCATATTGGGGCATTTTTGCTATTTGATACCCCTTTCTTCTCCTTCAGACAATTTTATTGCTCTAGGCAATTTTTCTTCTTATCCACACTCGTAAATAATTATTTTTATAAATTTTTCCACTACATAAGGACATTTTTTTCACTTGTTTCTTCTTTTTCCACCTAGGGCACTTTTTGTTGCACCTAGGCCCTTCATTCTATCTTCTTTCTTCTATGTTCACCACATTTTAGAAAATAGAAAAAAAAACAATATATATATCACATCAAAAATCCAAAAAAAGGCAGAATTTTTTTCAAAATATCCTAAAAAGTAAAAAACCTACAAAAATAGTAACTTGCTTATTACAGCTGAAATTTGTGTCTTATGCATGGTATTTTCTCCATATCCTGTTGGTTTGTTTCACATTTTCCTCAATTAATATGACTTGCAAATCACCAGATTCACAACCATTCACAAAGCTAGTTGCTTACTTTTTGTGTACTCTGGGGCACATTTGTTGCCTGGTGTTTTTTCATTGCACACAACACTTTTCTTGGACCCTGTGTCCATTATCATTTCCCCTTGCATATATCTTTGCTTGGGGCATCAATTTTAACCCTTGTCATCAATCATGAACTTGTGGATCTCTTCAGCATTGATAACAAAACATTTGTACAACTGTCTTGACCATTGTTGGGTTAGATATGTGCATTTGTACTTGTTTTCCCTATTAGATGAGCTTTTTTCCTTCTCATATTACATTACATTATTGTATTTTGTGTGGATTTGGTATTTTCAGAAATGGAAAATTGTTCATAGTATGGATTTTCATGTCATTCTACCTTTGTCGTATGCTTATATTTTTCATAAGGACCAATGGCGTAGCTCTTATGGTAATATGATGACATCAAAATTGTTCCAATACATAGCAACTAAAGGATATGCTCTTCTCTACCCTCCTCCATATTTCTTTTAGATCACTTTCTCTCTCACCTCTAATCTTGCGTCTCATCTGGGCATCCTACCCCTTCCCATTCTTCTATCTCTCACCTTCTTTGATCGTACTATAGTCTTATTTCATCACCCTATCGACACTCAAGGGGGCATCTCTCCCTCCTACTAATTTTTCTTCTATCCCTTTAAAATTTTCTTCCATCTACTATCTTTGAAGTGGCATCACTTATGCCACCCCAAAGAGGGGAAAATGTAGACACCTATAATTACGCCCAAGCAATTTAAATACTTAAATTGTGCTAATTGTCCCTTTTCTCACAAATCAACAACATATCGTCAAAAGCACTCATATTCCCCTTATTTTCTTTAATTAATTACATTATGCTAATTAATTAAGTCTCCTATCTAACAAATACCTAATTAACAACCTTCCGTTAATAAATCACCCTTTCTACATAGACTAATTAATTAATAATAATTAATTAGCTTTCTCTTTCATTTAACCAATAAATCAATATTTAATTGATTTAATCCCCTTATAAATAGCATAAATTGTACTAATATTCCTCTAATTAGCTTCTATAAACTTACATATACCTATTGGTTAATCACCTTTGATTAATTAAAACACCCCCAATTCCCATGACTTGCTAAGCATAAATTAAACCCTTCTAAAGTAAGGTTACCTTTTATAAAGTAACCTTCTCCATTCCTAATCATGTTTTACCTTTATCCCACATGCAAAGGGATGAAGTGTTTCCTTTATCCATTGGGCTATATAAGGATCCCTCCTTCTACCTTTATACCTACACCTAAACTTCTTGAGAGAGCAAATGCAAAGCATATAGAAAAGAGACTAAGAGCTTGCCTTTTGTTTTCTTGAGAGGTCACCATTGTTAAGAGCTAAGATTCCTATTATTTCATTCTTTAAGGATCAAACAAATAATTTTTTATTGCCATTGGAGCTAAATAGGTCCATTCATTTTGTTGGTAATCTAGGAGAGTAGATATTTTGAATAACATGTTAGTTTTGATCTTATGTTTCAAAGTTATGATGTTTAGTATAGATCTTGTTTAGCTCTTTATCTTGATGGTGCTTAGGCTTTGTCTTAGGTAGATTATAGAACTATTTTAGGTGGTAGTTCTTGTTTCATTTAATTTAGCTTAAGATAATTACACATGCACACACAATCCTATCTATTGAATGAAGTACTTCCTAGGTTTGTTTCAAAAAGGTAGTCGGTGTTGTAAGCTAATTAACAAGATGTACCTACTTATGTCGAGTTCAAAGAAATTAACAAGGTGTAAGTAATAAAAAGAAGTTAATGTGACATCCTAACAAGGGACATTAGAAGTAAGCCCAAATTCAATTAATACCTATATACCAAAAAGTGCTAGTTACGATTGTGAGTGAAACAATAATGTCACCAAAATATGTTAACCAAACTTTGTGAGAAAGTAAGGTATTGATATCTGTTAGTGCGAATTCACAGCACCCCTTGATGTTGATCAGATTTCTAGGTTGATCATACTAGCATCCAGTGTGATTGCACAACATTGAATCCTTTCTCCAAGTGTGGGACTTGAAAAATGAGAAAGGAATCTCCAGAGAAGGCTGGTTCCTATTCCTTTGTTCAGATGCACACAAAAAAAAAAATGCAGAGGGTTTACTCAAAATCTAATCTAACTTGCCAAGGAGACAGGGTAAGAAGATGCATAAAAATAAACCTAAGCTAACAGAGGTGATGCACCGAGGAATGAAGAACACCTATCTTGCCAATAAACACAAACCATTAAAATGTGATGCAAGATCATGCACAGATAACAAAATTTGTAGTGAAAGATCAGGAGGATGCAAATGAACACAGAGAGGGTTGAGAATCATCCACAGACATGCATTACTTGATCCAAAGATTGATACAATACACTACAAAATGCCAAGAGGCAAAGTTACATTACAGTTTTAAATGGGAGGTTCGAACTCCACAAATTCACCTACCAAAGAGAAGAAGGGAGGGGCAAAACAAGAATGTCTCGACGCTTAGAAAGAAGCCCCTCTTTACAATTTATAGGAAGAATGAGAGAGGGAAGAGAGAGGAAAGTCAGATCTACCCCAACCACTTCTAGGTTGCATTTAATTTATCTCATTATGGCGGTGGGTGAGAACCCTGGCAAAAGCGGCGAACTGTATTTTACATTAAAGCTGGTTGTTGAAACATCAGTTCTGGCCATTACCACGCACCAGAGATGTTTCTTGATTTTCTCTCTCTAAAATGAACCAAAATGCAATATTGACCCCGGAATTGTGTACATAATTTCCCAGACTTTCTATTGATATAAAGAACATGAAAATTTGAGCTCTGGATCCAAAGTTATGGCGATCTGAAGATTTAGGGCAAAAACAGGCCAAAACGGATCGGCGGGAAAATATTTGAATTTTTCCCATGCTCTGCCACTTGGATGACACGTGTTAGGCTCTGATTCATCTGCGGGTTCATCCTCTGAAAATTCCTTTCGGGCCCTTAAACTTGGACACGTGGCGTACCTTTGTCCCGACTATCCCGGATGAAAACTTTCGAACCGCCCGAAATGGACCTTCTTGCGGAAAACCGGCCGATTCACGCCCCACGCGTACCTCACGTACCTTTGTCCCAACTGTCCCAGACTACTCCGTGGACAAATATCTCTGAACCACCCAAAATGGACCGACTTGCGCCAAACCGCCGATCCACGTCCCGCGTGTACCTTTGTCCCAATCTGTCCCGGGATCACCTTGCGAGACAAAAGACTTAGGAAATTTTTTTCCTCTTTTGGCCGATTCGGCTTTTTACGTCCCACGCGTCCCGACGTCCCAACTATCCCACAGACCACCTGGACTAGGACTTAGCTGATTTTCTTCATTTTTTCGGCCCCAAGCTTGGTACAACGAACCTTAGTATGACCCGAACCCTTCAGACCCGAAATGCCTTAACACAGTCCTGTAACCTTATTTTTTGCATTTCTTCCATTTTCTCAACCTGTTGGGATTTCTTCTTGGGTGGGGGAGTTAGAAAAAGGCCGAGGGGACCCCGAAAAACATGATTTTGGGCCTCGAATCAATCTTACTTGCTCGGGACCAAATAATCTGATGCATGTTATCAAAATTACCCTTGGGGTGAATTTTGGATAACAATTTGGTGACTCAGCGGGGTCATCTGCCTGCTAGATGAAGTTACCAGCTGCCTGAAGCATCCATTGGGCATGGAGTCATGAGTTGTAGCCTACAAACTGATCTGAACTTTGAAAACCTCCTCTCTGAGCCACTTGGAAACCCACTGAAATGGACTGTGCAAGAGAAAAACCAACACCACAAAAACTATGTACAAAATTGAAAATCATACATGCTCCAAATGGAACATGTAGAGTGTGCACAAGCACTTCTTTTACTGAAAGCAAAACTACCTACTCTATTCTAACTGGAAGCAAAGGTAAGCTAAACAAACCCCACAACTGGTTGTGCAAAATAGCTTCCTTTCTTCAAAATTGGCAACCATGCAACTGATTTGGCATTGAACATGGCTGATTAGATGAATGGAAAATCAACAAGAAGCTAGTCTTCCACCCAAATCATCAAGGTATCAGCTGAAGGCAAATTCAATACCTCTTTTAGTTGCTCTGCATTTAGATTGAAGAGGTATGACAGCTGATCCTTGGTACTTTGTAGCTCACCCTCACGCTTAGAAGCAAGCATGACTGGTTGTGACTTCTCCTTTGACTCCAATGAAGTCAAATACCTTATTGGGAAAGGTATGGTCCGTTTGATATGCCCATAGATCTGATTTTCAACTCCAAAAATAGAGTCTTCTTGTAGACCTTCTTGAATGGATGGTGTGGAAGCAATGGTAGAATCTTTGTGCCCTTTCTCTTCCTCCAATGAAGGACATGAAAGATTAAAATCTTCCAATCTTGGTTCCAAAGAGCTGCTATAAGATGCAGGCTGCTGCAAATGGGTGCTCTCCTTCATGACAGTAGGCTCAGGTGTTTGGGACATGGAAGATGAAAGAAGGAATGGTGGGAACTCAACCGGTTCTTCTTCATCAAAATAGTCCTCCAAATCTGACAGATAAACTACCTCATTGTTGTCCTGCTGCAAATGCTCAACTTCCTCCATGGTCTCCTCTTGATCTGTAACTTGATCATCATGGTTTCTTTCATCCTCCAACATTGAGTTTGAGAGATCAAACTCTTCTTCAGCACTAGAGCTCGAGAGAGATGAAGTAGAAAGAAGAACTGAAGGTTCTCTTGTAGCCTGCTTTGTGCTCAAAGCCCTTGGATCTGCAATTTTCTCCTCCACAACTAGAATGTGCTCCTCTTCTTTTGGATTTGGAGCAGCTTCTCCCTCTTCTACTACTTGAAGAAAATCTTGCTCTTGATGGAACTCTTCTTCTAGCATGAAGTTGGTCAAGTCAAACTCTTCAATCTGCTGCTCTAGAGGACAAGTTGGGACTGTAAGATCTTCTTCTGAGCTTTCTTCCTCTATGGCTGATTGTGCAACTTGAATTGAATCAGCATTCTCTTCAAATAGAATGCTAACATGGACACTACTTTCTGAGAAAACTGACTACTGATCTGCTTCTTCTTTTTGCTCTTCTCCTGCTGCAACAAATTCAGTCCTAACCACCACTTGTTTTCCAACTCCAACCTCTTCTAAAGGCTTAACCATCAAGGGGATCTTTGTCATCCCAAATTTAAGAGCCCAACTCTTCAGACTTTGAATTTCTTTATCTTTGTTTGGCTCTTCTTTCTGCTGCTGTTTTCCTTGACTGGCATTCTGATTTTTATCCTCCCAACATGGATTTGGGAATGCAAGAGGAGAAGTGGATTGTAACTCAATTGATTTGGCAATTTTTCGTGGTGGTGGAGGAGGTAGAAACTCTTGTTTCTTTGGAGGGAATGGCTGTTTGGAAGGGAAAAGGACAGAAGAATCGAGATGTGGTGGAAGACTAGGGAATGGAGAAATGGAATTAACTCCTGGGGCAGCATTGACTGGATTTAGAATTTGAAATTCCAAATGAGATGATGTTGCTTGAGTAATGGGAAGAGAAAAACCAGATGATGGTGTAGAACTTATCCATTGACAAGGTTGTTCAACACCAAGTGTATAGGCCTCTATTTCTATTGTCCATTGTGTAAGTTGGGGTAGCATCTTCATCATAAAGTCTAGCTTCTCCTGAGGGCTGAAGTGTCTTGGAAAAGGGCCTCCCCATGGACAAGGAGTCTGGAAACCAATTCTGAAAGCCTTCATTTGAGCTGCTGCTCTTGATTGCACCATCTTTGCCTCCATCTTTTGGATTTTTTCCACAAAATATGCATCTTCCATTTGATTGTCTTCATTGCATGCGTACCCTTGCTCTTGATGTGCTTCACAACCAAACTGACTTTGGCACTGCTACTCATATGGGTAGATATGCTGATTTGGAGGATTTGTAAAACATGTTGGAGGTGTGATATACTGCTGTTGTAAATGTGAATTCCATGATGGAAATGAAGTCATGATTACACAACTTCATGGAATGGAAAAGGATGAAAGAGATGGAAAGAAGGATGGATGGAAATGGATGAAAAAGTGGTCTGCAACTCAGAGAATGAGTTATTTACCAGATGGAGTCGCCAGATGTGCTTTTGAAAGTGCCTCCAAAAGGCTGAATCTTTAACAGGAACACACCAACCTATCAAAGATAAAGTGAAAGACCTCTAAGGTCCCACCGGGCATGCCAAAACTATTAGTGTGAATTCACAAAGCACCCCTGGATGTTGATCAGATTTCTAGGTTGATCATACTAGCATCCAGTGTGATTGCACAACATTGAATCCTTTCTCCAAGTGTGGGACTTGAAAAAATGAGAAAGGAATCTGGTTCCTATTCCTCTGTTCAGATGCACACAAACAAAAATGTAGAGGGTTTACTCAAAATTTAATCTAACTTGCCAAGGAGACAGGGTAAGAAGACTCATAAAAATAAACCTAAGCTAACAGAGGTGATGCACTGAGGAATGAATAACACCTATCTTGCCAATAAACACAAACCATTAAAATGTGATGCAAGATCATGCACTGAGATAACAAAATTTGCGGTGAAAGATCGGGAGGATGCAAATGAACACAAAGAGGGTTGAGAATCATCCACGAGACATGCATTACTTGATCCAAAGATTGATACAATACACTACAAAATGCCAAGAAGCAAAGTTACATTACAGTTTTAAATGGGAGGTTCGAACTCCACAAATTCACTTGCCAAAGAGAAGAATAGAGGGGCAAAACAAGAATGTCTGATGCTTAGAAAGAAGCCCCTCTTTACAATTTATAGGAAGAATGAGAGATGGAAGAGAGAGGAAATTCAAATCTACCCCAACCACTTCTATGTTGCATTTAATTTATCTCATTATGGCGGTGGGTGAGAACCCTGGAAAAAGCGGTGAACTGTATTTTTGCATTAAAGCTGGTTGTTGAAACGTCAGTTCTGGCCATTACCACGTGCCAGAGACATTTCTTGATTTTCTCTCTCCAAACTGAACCAAAATTCAAGATTGACCCTGGAATCGTGTAGAGAATTTCACCAGCTTTCCATTGATATAAAGAACGCGAAAATCTGAGCTCTGGATCGAAAGTTATGGCGATCTAAAGATTTAGGGCAAAAACAGGCCAAAACGGATTGGCGGGAAAATATTTGAATTTTTCCCGTGCTCTGCCACTTGGATGACACATGTCAGCTCTGATTCATCCACGGGTTCATCCTCTAAAAATTCCTTTCGGGCCCTTAAACTTGGACACGTGGCACTATTTTATTGGTTCGGGCCTGAGGCGCATTTTTACCTTGCGCCAAACACTTAGCAACTTTTCAACCTTCTGACACGTGGCACGTTCTGATTCATCCATGGGCCTCCTTGTCTCTTTTCAGCCATTTCACCTTTTCACGTCCCACGCGTACCTTTGTCCCGGATGTCTGCATGAAAACCTCCGAACCGCCTGAAATGGACCTTGTGGAAAACCGGCCGATTCGCCCCACGCGTACCTCGCGTACCTTTGTCCCAACTGTCCCAGCATCGCTGCAGGACAAATATCTCAAACCACCCGAAATGGACTGACTTGTGCCAAACCGCCAATCCACATCCCACGTGTACCTTTGTCCCAACTGTCCCGGACTGCTGGGACAAAAGACTTAGGAAATTTTTTCCTCTTTCGGCCGATTCAGCTTTTCGCGTCCCACGCGTCCCGATGTCCCAACTATCCCACAGACCGCCTGGACTAGGACTTAGCCAATTTTCTTCATTTTTTCAGCCCCAAGCTTGGTACAACAAACCTCAGTATGACCTGAACCCTTCAGACCCGAAATGCCTTAACACAGTCCTGCAACCTTATTTTTTGCATTTCTTCCATTTTCTCAACCTGTTGGGATTTCTTCTTGGGTGGGGGAGTTAGAAAAAGGCCGAGGGGACCCCAAAAACATGATTTTGGGCCTCGAATCAATCTTACTTGCTTGGGACCGAATAATCTGATGCATGTTATCAAAATTACCCTGGGGGGTGAATTTTGGATAACAATATAAAGATGAGATGGATATAACACACACATGTAGTAACATGTAGCACTTTTTAAAATCGAGGTAGTAATAGAATCAAACTTACCACTTATAGTATAACTAAGAATTGTTACAATGTGTATAGCGTAACCTTATAATGTAGATTTTTAGGTCAAGTTTACAAGAAATGAGACATCAATATCAAAATTGTAGTGATACGATATAAACAAGGTAACCTTTCCAAGGAAGTTCAAGATGATGAACCACACCTAAATATGATGATGATCTTGACTTAGGTATCAAGATCAAAAAGGCTACCAATGATATGAATACGTATCCACACACTTTAGATGTTTAACTTACCTAGCCGCAAACATGGATGGGCATAAAAGACAAAAAGTGACAAAGCGAAACAATCAATTGATAATGCAAAGGTAGTCACTCTTCTTTTGATCAACAAAGTGTCAAAAGAAAGTGAAGGAAGTAGATCAAAATGGGGGTGAAAAATGTTGGCTTTACTTTGGCAGAGTTTCACCTTGCCTTAAGGCAAGTGAAAAACTAAGCAAAAGTAATGCTTCCCATGTTTCATGATGAATGATGGCTCACAACTCAAAACTGTTTTGAAATGGTCAAAGTGGGCTCCTAGCCAAAGATATCTTCCTAGGCAGCTCTCTCAACTAGGTGTTATAAAGCTGTCTTAAGTGAGTTAGATTTACCCAAAAAGTCGCAATGACTAATTTGGGAGTATCTTGGATTTACTTTACCCCCTTCAAGCACAGTAGGAAATTAGTGCATCTACATATACTATCATAGGTATTGCCATATAGACAACCGGTAATGCTAACTCACAAGGAACAACTAGTCAAGTAGGTTGTGCAGAGCACTTCCCATTTCATCCACAAGGTTCCCTCTTGTGTGGACTACTTTGGGGTTCCTAGGACCTCCCTCATTGTTGTAGCTTAAGGCTTATGCCAAAGGGGATATGTCCTAGTTTTAAATGGATGGGACATACCCTTATCTGAACCTATAAATACAATGTTTTGAATGTGGTGTTCCTTTTATCTTGTTTAATTTTGATGTGGTTTTCTTGAACACATTTTGGCAACTTGCATGGAAACTATATTAGTAGTTTGATTTTGTTTTGACTCCACCTTTCTTTAACAAGCGTGTGTTTTAGTTCTCGCACAACGGGTTTGTTTTTTTTTTTCATAAATTGAATAAACATCATTTATGATTCTCAAGATCATCCAAGGATGCAAGAGAAGAACATACGTGACATTTTTTTGGATCCAAGAATTTACCAAATGGAAAACAATTAATTAAAACACACCAATTTAACTCATTTCTACTCAATTAAGTCATCCTCAACATTTTCCCAAAGGTCAAAAAGACATAAGAATCATTTTTAATTCCCAAGATCACCCAAAGGATGTGAGGGAAGAGCATACATGACCTTACTCTTACAAGCAAGCATGCAAAGTCTATCTAGTCTAAAAAAGCATGTAAACATACCCTGCAAAAATAGGCATTAATTAGATAAAACCTACAAAGAAGTTAGCACTTTAACACACAAGATTTGAGAAAACTGAAATGTGTAAGTTAATTCAAACCGAAGCACCTACGTGGAAGTTTAGGCATGTGCACATGGGTTAGGGAGGCTATGCCCCTCTGTGTTATTTATATTCACAATGTTCCTGTGACACCCGAGAGGTGCCTATGCCAATATTATGGTATGTGTGCCAGTGTAGCAAAAAGAGGCACGGAACTCAGATAGTGTGCTTGCGCCACCCAAGAGGTGCCTATGCCAAGGTAGCCAAAAGGAGGTACGGAAACTCTAATAGTGTGCCTACACCACCCGAGAGATGCTTGTACCAGGGTTATGGTATGTGTGCTAACTTGGCAAGTTTCCAGCTACAGTGAATTTAGAGTATGAACAAAATGTGTGCGCCCCAGAATGTGTGTCTATGTTAGGTTTGATGTGCCTACACCAAGGTTAGTGTGCCTACACTAGGTTTAATGGTCTTGTGCCATGGTTAGTGCACTTTTGCCCTCCTATAGTCAAAATACGGCCAAAGACACCAAAAAGCTCACAACACTTCAAATTTTAGTAAGTTAGCTCAAAATTGACAACAACCCATTAGAATGATAGCTCTAAATGAGAACCTACACATATAATACTAGCAAAATTATAAGAAATTAAACATTATTTTCCATATGTGCATATCAAAGGTTAGCCAAAAATAATATAATTCAAGCTAGAATGTTAAGGGACTAAGGATCCATCCCACCGGGCATGTCAAATGTGTGCATGGTTTAATTTAGCTAAGTTAAGAAAATTAGAACTAACAAAGCTAAGATCTAAACAAGTAGTCCTACAACAAAGCTAAATTGAAATCAAAACACCATCATGCTAAGATCTAAACAAGTAATAATCATTAATACTATTGCATTGAAAGAAAAACCTCAATCTAACATATTAACATTATTACTCTACTCTTTTAGAAAGCTAAATTAAATAAAACTAGACCTATGTAAATATATTAGCTATCAAAAGGGCATCGGTGGTTTCTTGATCCAAGATGATCAAATATGAAGGTTCAACATGCCATGGTGTATTAGGCATTTCTTGATAAACTCTACTTTTTTCACAACACTAACTTGATTTTTGAATGCAAAAGGATAGTGATTAGCTCCACTCTAATGGAGAGATGCTCAAAGATGACAAAATGACTATAATGTATTTGCTATATTCTCAATTTTGTTTTCAAGGAGTAGGTGTAGGTGTAAAGGTAGGAAGAGGGCTCTTTATACAGCCCAATGGATAGAGGAATCTCTACATCCCTTTGCATGTGGGATAATAGAGATGTTGAGTTAGTTATGGATACAAAGGGTCTAGAAAGGGTTGAGTTCACGAGAGTTTAATTTTTCTCTTAGTGTCTTATGGGGATAAAGGGGTTTATTAATTAACCAAAGTGATTAATTAATAGGTGTGCAAGCTTATAAAAGATTTTTAGAGGAATATTAGAATGATTTAGACTATAGAAGGGAGTTAAATCAACTAAATAATGATTTATTAATTTAATGAAATGGGAAGCTAATCAATTAATAATAATTAATTAGTCTAGATAGAAGGAAGGATTAATTAACGGAAGGTCATTGATTAGGGTATTTGTTGAATAGAAGACTTAATTAATTAACGTAATGTAATTAATTAATGATGATAGGAGAGAAAATGAGCACTTTTGACGATATGTCGCCAATTTGCGAGAAATGGGATAATTAACACAATTTAAGTATTTAAATTTTTCAGGATAAATTATAGGTGTCTACACTTAGCAATGAATTAGACTACAAGATCAAATCACACAAACTATAAAGACACATCCAAACATCCAAATTCAAGTCACTATAATGTGTTTCATAATGTCACCTCTAACACCACCCTTATGTCATGTTAGCATAATATAAGGTGACTTACATTTTACCATTAGGGTGACATAAAATTGAACTATATATGTGATTTAATGCACGGATTCAGTATGAATTAATAAAAATAATAATAAGGGTCTTTATATTCATTTTTACATTAAAGCTAAGTATAAATTAAAAACGTACACTACATGTAATCAAAAATATGATATAAATTGTGAGTGTAATCTTGAATTTAATTGCCACACTATATCTTACTTTGATTCCGACATTATTTGTGAATTAAATTGTAATAATATATCCAACTTACATTGTGACACTAGTAGTGACATTATTTGGTCTATAATTTTTACATACTCCCATCCTTATTTACAACTTAAGTGTCACTTCAATTGTCAATTTAGTGTGACTAAAATTATACCTTATACATAACTTAAACTTGAAATTTATTAGGAATTCAATTACAACTTAGATCTGAATTATTTTGAAACTTGTTTCTATTGATAAAATAGGGTTGGTGGGTCTCGTCATCGTCCTTTCATTAATATCATAGAAAATAGTTCAAATATTTCATTAGTTGTAAATAAGAAACCTTACTAGAGGTGATTAAAATTTATGATACAGATACCAAACAAAGATCAGATATAAATTTAAAAACAAATAGTCATTTTCATTCTAATACTTCTTGAAAATGATAATAAATAGACTACCCCAAAATTATGGACAAAAATATATTTTACCAATTCTAAAAGGTTCCAATCACTCACACTCATAGTTTCGGACCAAAAATACAATTGTAGAGTAATAATATCATCCATACACTAAATAAAAAATCATATCCAATTAGTTTTCTATATCTTCATATTCAATTCAAATTATAAAAGAATCTTTCCCTTTCAATTATCTAGCATCTTGTTTTAGAACACAACAATATCAAGTTCTTATGACATTATCCATTATAAGTGTCATAACCATATGAGTTTTCTTCATCCTATAAGTATTTCTTGAGTCCTAACCAACCTATCGGGTTGTAGATAAAAACCATGGAGCATCCAACTATGTTCTTGCATCCAATATCATATATGTATGCATGTTAACTCCACGAATGATAGGAAATGGATTGGAAAATAGTTTCCAGATAAATTATACCCATATGGTATATTTCTATATTTTTAATTAATAACTTACAAAATTCTTGCATTTATTGCTTCATTACTTTTTGTGCATTGGATGAAGAAATATCCAAACCATAACATGTGATCCATATGGTAACATAATATGTAAACCACACCTCTAATTCAAGGTTTACCTTTAACGCACCATCAAAATAAAGAAAATATTTCTATTATTTGTTATCTTTTGAATCATTGCATGTCAATAATTACATTATCTCGTGATACTGCATAGATTAAAAGAACACCCAAAATTTTGAAACCCTTACTTAAAATTTTCAAATCCCTCAAAAAAACTTGATATTTCAACTTCCCAATAGATTTCTTAGTAGAAACCCAACAAACATCTATAGCCATATGTAAAACAATCTATCCATATGCAGCCCAAATAGCCCTACAAAAATTCTTTCTTCTTCAATTTTTTTTTGGAATTCTACATCTCAACAAAAATTAAACTTTATTTAATAACAAAAACTTGTATAAAATCATATATATATATATATATATATATATATATATATATATATATATATATATATATATATATATATATATACATTCTCTACTTCCCTCTCACTCCTTTTACTTCCAACACCCACAATCTATACTTTGAAATATTATTTAGTACATATCTCCAAGAAAAACACCCTTTCCTTTTCTATGCATATATTAGTCTCCTAGGTGTATTTACAATATAGAAACACATGAACACCGAATATGTAGTAAAGCATGTGATTATCCATTTTATTTAAAAATAACATAAATCAAAGAAGAACATGAAAGTAAATGATTCTATTTGAATTGTAATGTATTAGGAACATTTGATCTAGAGTGGATTATACACCCAATCTTAACAATTCCCGGTTGAACAATTCAATTTGACTCAATAAATATTGCACTCATTTTATTTCACATTATAAATAACTTATTCATTCATCATATTTTATCGTTATATATTCACCGAACATCAACCTTACAATTTACTTGTTTTATACATTTCCCATAACACATGAATACTTTGGAGTCATTCAAAATATAATCGTTTTCTAGATAAAATAAATTGTTTACAAAAACCATTCTAACTTTTTTAAGATAGAAAATAAATGGTTGTGTTTTCCATTAAAAAGGTTCATGTGGTTAGTAACCTAATTTTATAATTAAGAATGAAAACATAGCCAACCCATTTCACATATTTGATATTATAGCTTATCTCGTGCCATAATTTGGAGGAATTGTTAGGTGACATAAGAAATAGAAACATGGTGAATAAAATAAATTTTTTGTGCAAAGATAATTGTTTCACTCACTTTTAGTTTTTAAATTATTAAAAATAAATTTTTTAAATAAGAAATTATAGAACACCATTTATCGTACAAAAACATTTGGTGGTATATTTAACACACTAGAATGCTTGTTAAATCAAGTGAGAAATACATCAAGAAAAATCCATCACACCTCACAAAGTAGAAAAAAATAAGCATTACAAAAATAATATTCTTTTAAACTAAAAAAGCAAGGTACAAAATAAAAGGTTGGAGATAACAAAGAGGCCCACAATAAATACACCATTGCAAAAAGATGATGCTCAAAGGAGGAGGTGATGGGATCTAGATGGGATCTATATTGCCCCCTAGCCACTAGAGGCATAGCCATGGCCCCGTCATGGATGGGATCCCCAAAATTGCGTCACTACTTTTATTCTTCTTTAGTAGGTTGATCATGGTTTTTCAGAGAGATGTGCATCACAAGATATGAAAAATTTCTATGAGATGTGGAATCCTAAAAACTTATGTAGCTACCAATAGTTCCATCAAGTTAATTAAAAAATGTGCCACCGTGAGCTAGAGAAGGAAACTTCAACTTGGGTGATGGTGGTGATGTATGTTGGAACATAATGATTAAGTGGTTTGTGAACCCTTAATGTATATGGGTCCATCACTAATATATAGGTTAATATTTAATAATATAAAATATTTCTATTTCTATTATTAAATATGCTAACCTAGGTATATACTTTAGGTTAAATATTTAATATCATGAAATAATTATATTTGTAATATTAAATATTATAAACGTAGGTGTATGTGGCAACCATTTTAGGTTGAAAAAGGTGGGTTGGGAGACATACCCGATTACCTTATAAAAAAGGACTTTAGGTCCTTATTTGATATATTCGAAATATATCAAAGGTGTGCAAATCAAGTGATTTGGTGTTACCCTTAGTAAATAAGATTTAAAAGGAGGAGGTGATCTTACTAGATGTAAAATAAGTTCTCTCGAAGTAAAGGTTATTTTCAAAATGGTTTTACCCTTTTGGGGTTTTCCACTATAAATATTGTGTCACTGTGTTATTTATTTCCTGTAAGTATTTCTTTATTTACTTATGTTACGATGTAATATTTATTTAAATATTTATTGTAACATTATGAAATATGTAAGTTGATTAAATCCGTATTTATTAGAATCCTCAAATTCTAGCATACTAACAGAGCGAGGTAAATTAAATAAATTAAGATCAAATGTTTTGTATTTTATTTATTTAAATTGTGCGAGTTTTTTCAACTAAACCTAAAGGGTAATTAAAATTATCCATCCCCTTCTTTTTTCCCCAGTTTAAAATTATATGGAATTAATGTTTGTTTGGAGATTGATGTGTGCATAGGTGAAAGGGGCTTCAAATATTTACTTGCGTGAAAATCACATACAAAAAAAGAAAGGATTTATTACTATATGAAATAATTTTCATGTTTTCTATAATTTCAAATGTTTGTAAGTTAAATATTTCGGAAGGTAAATTCATACCCATGTTCTTTGGTCCCCTCTAAAAGGATTCAATTTGAAAAACTATAGTTTATAGTTAATCTATAACTATATCCTATATAATTTGAAAACTATATTATTATTTTTAAATAAAAATATATATAATATAGAATAAGGTTTATATAATAATTTATATAAACATCATATTAAAATTTATATAGTTTTAGAAAAAAACTATATATTAAAATCCTTAAACTATATTAAAATTATATGGGATCATGGGAAGAGTCAATAGACCATATTCTAAACCTAAGTTTAAATCACATTTAAACTTAACTTATGAATCTAGGCATATATAGTTTTTTTTTAAGAAACAAACCTAAGTTTAAATCATATTTTATATATATGGTTAGTTTAAACCGCTTAAAATATAAATTTTATTAGATTTGGTTTATATATGTTTTAAAAAAAAACACTAAGTGCTTACTTTTTTTAGTAAGGGAGCCAAGTGTTTAATGTTTGGTCATGAAGAGATTACATTTTAAATCTTAATACTTATTAAATAAAATCTAATATGTGTCCCTAACCATTTATATTATCTATGTAAGGGCATCCCCATTCATTTATATCTTATAGTTTATAAAAACTATATAAATAAACCTATTTAAAGGTTTTCTTTTATATAAGACTGGGAGTGGAGAATAAAATTAGATAATATCTCAGGTATAAATGTGGAACTCTCAAGTATAAATGGATAATTAAAAAAAATCTAGTTTATTGGTGGCCTACATGAAGTGTGGTAAATATTTATTAAAATATTGGTAGTTATAGCCACATAAAATTTTTAAAGCTTTTAGATATTTCCATAGTTTTAAATGTGTGCGGGGTAGTAAGAGTAAATGAAGGGAGGAGACAAGGTTCATGAAAATATGTATTTCAATTTATGTCATTGGAAGGGTGAAATTACTTGTCCTCTATGTAAAATATGCGGCAGTTAATCTATACTCTCATAAATCTACTTACACACGATAAAATTCTTTTAACATGGTCTATGTCCTTTAAACCCCTTTAATAAAGGTTATGTGTTTTTTATATTAAAAATATATACACTATAGTTTATAAATTTTAATAACTATATGTTGTTTTTTATTTACATTCTATAAACTATATACCTTTTTTTTTTAAAGTGTATATATTTTTATATTATAAATTATAATAGGTTATTATAATGTATTAAAATATAACCTCCCTAATATTATATAGAAGAAGAAATTATGGAATTTCACATTCTAGAAATACACAACAAGTTTTAGCTTCATTAAATTTGATGGTCAAATGACCGTCACAATAGACCAAACATAAGACAATATGACGGTCATTTAGACATCAAATTTAAGCTCGTAGGTTCTAGGAAACTTTCATTGTGTTAAAATTGACGCTCATTTAATCTGTCATGGAAAAAAAAAAAAGTCATTATGACAGGTCATTGATCGTCAATTTTAAGTTGGTCGAGATCTTTGTCTATATTTATTTTTTCAAAAATTTGATGTTGTTATGCATTCTTAGGGGTCTCTTCTTCACTTCTATATGGTCAAAAATATTTTTATATAAATATGGGGTATAATGCAGATCCCTTTATATTGTGGGTTATTATTTTGATCATGAGAGATTAATTAGTATGCATTGTAAGAACATAATTAGTTATGATCAAATATTTTCTTTAGATCTATAAAATTTAGATCTGATTCTATTAAAAGTGTTGTTTTTATTATCGATAAATATGTATCTAACTCTGTGGTACATTGTATATTATAATGTGATGTGTTTTACAGGTTTAGGAAAACAATGACGTCTAACTATTTCTGTGTTCACAAAACCCAGATCCTGAATGAAACCAACTACAACATTTGTGTCAAAAAAAAATTTATGGCGAGGAAACTTTGGATGATTGTTTATGGATCTGAGGTTGCTCCAACCGGTCATTAAGCAATAGTAGATAACATGAATGTATTATTGCAATAAATACATGAGGCTCTTTCTATGATTTTACACAATGTGAATAATAAGTACCTTCTACACATTGGTAATATCAAACATCCAAAAGAGGTATGGACACAACTAGAATCCATGCATGAAAAATGATTGGTATATCAAGGATAGTAATGGGAGTATAATACCTTAAGGAATTCAAAGAAATGGTCTATATATTTATGATGATTGATCTTTGGCATCTTGGTTTATATCTCGGACTTTGAATAATTCAAAACTATGGCATGAAAGGTTATGACATGTTAATTATCGAAACTTATATGAAATGCATAGATATAATCGAGTGAAAGGTTCACATGTGTTGTCTTCTTCTCTTGAAGTTACTTCATTAAATGCTTCTAAATTATAGTTTTGATTCTGATTTAGTAAATGTTCATGATGATTTTTGATGCTATAAATGTTTCAAACTCTTATCTTCCTAGATAAGAAATTAAATTGGGCTCAATCTATGTTAGAAATTTCAAATCCTATTAACCTTAGAAAAATGACCTGAATTCATTATATGTACCATGCATTAATTCCCTTGTATGACCCTGAGCCGTGAAGTATTATAGGTTCTAGGTGGGATATACAAAGTAAAATATAATGTTGATGGCGGTATTAACAAACATAAAGCTAAACTTGTTGCTAGAGGTTTCACTCAAAAACTTGGTATTAATTATGCGAGAGAGATTTCTTATACTTAAAATGAGTATTGTTAGGGGCTTATTTGCAATTACCGCTCAATTTAGGTGGAAATCCACTAAATGGATAAGAAAAATACTTTTGAATTGTGATTTAAAAGAAGAAATTTACATGTTTCAAACTAAAGGATTTGAATAAACTGGTAAAAAAAAGCTGTGTTTGTAAGTTGAGAAATCCTTGTATGGTTTTAAAAATATCTTAGAGCTTGGTATGAAAAAATTGTTTCCTTCTTTAAATTGTTAGGTTTTGTTAATTGTTCTTCTAACAATGTTATATTCATTAAGCAATAAGGCTCATAGATTATCATTATATGTATATATGTTGATGATTTGCTTATGTCTCGTGACAATTCGATTTAATTCATAGGATTAAAGAGAAATTGAAACAATTTTTGAAGTGAATGAGTTAGGTCTCTCACATCATGTTATTTGTATGACTTTATTTCATTCTATTGTTATTTTTCAAAACATAATATGCAACCATTGTATTGAAAAAGTTTCTTATGATTGATTGTAAATAATTTTCTACTTCAATGGAAGTTGGAATAAATATTGATCCTAAATCTACATATGAAAAGATTGATCATATTTTATATATGTTGTTAGTTAATAGTTTGATTTATCTAACTATAACTAGATTAGATATTTCTATGCGGTAGAAATTACTTCAAAGTTTATGCAAGAACCTTTTATAGAGATCATTGGAATCTTGCAAAAAAAAATAGATATTTAAAATGAACAATCAATTATGGGTTGCATTATAATAAGAATGAAAATACTATCTTATATGGATTTTGTGATTCTAACCATACTGATGTTGTGTTATAAAATATACTAGATATGTGTTCAAGTTTTTTGGTGTATGAACCATTACTTGGAACAAAAAATACAATCAACAGTCTCCATTTCTTCTACTAAGGCAGAGAAGTACAATGGAAGAAGTAAAAAAGTCATGTGGCTGCAACAACTGTTGGTAGAGATACACATGGAAGCTAAAGGAAGTATTTATCTTCTATGTGGTGGTCAGATTTGTATTACTCTTGATTAATAATTCAATTCAACATCAGAAGTTGAAGAACATTGAGATACATATACGCTTTACCTATGAGAAAGTGCAAAGTGATGAGATAAATCTCAAGTTCATGTTAACAGAGAAGCAAGTTGTTGACATTTTCACAAAGTCCTTGAGTTCTACAAAGTTTTTTCACTTTCATGAAAATCTTGGATTGTTGAAGTTTCCATTAAGGGGGAGTGTGCATGACAATGTCACCTCTTAATGGAACTTGGTTTGTGTAAAAACATCTTCAAGCATTTGTAAAAGACCTTCGGGCATGTATACCTCCTTGGCTTCTTTTTTAGAAAGAAGTGTTGAAAGATCTTAAAGATGTTCTTCAGTAAACTCTTTAGTGCTATTGATTTTACTGGTAAACATTTAGTATAAGCATATTATTAAGGAGGTCCTTGGTTGTAAAAGACTCATATATGCTTGGGTTCAATAACCTTTTATGAGAACCTATGATAACATGTAAAACTCACAAATCATACTTAGCCTTTGATCACGGGATGATTTTGGGATTCCAAATCCTTTTTACCAAAAAGTAAATTGAGTATGATGAAGGTGATATAATTCCTTCAACCGATATGCTAGCCTAAAACCTTTATGGTTTAAGGATTGTAAAACCTGTAGTGTACCACGGGTAGGTAATCTATTGGTATATGTTATGTTATCCCAATTAAAATTAAGGGGAGTGTTGGAACATAATTATTAAGTGGTCTAGCCAACCCTTAATGTATATGGGTCCATCACTAATATATATGTTAATATTTAATAATATGAAATATTTCTATTTGTATTATTTAATATGCTAACCTAGGTATATACTTTAGGTTAAATATTTAATTTCATGAAATGATTATATTTCTAATAATAAATATTATAAACCTAGGTGTATGTGTCAACCATTTTGAGTTTAAAAGGTGCGTCGGAGACATACCTGATCACCTTATATAAAAATTACTTTAGGTCCTCATTTGATATATTCATAAATATATCAAAGGTGTGAAAACCAAGTGATTTAGTTTTACCCTTGGTAAATAGGGTTTCAAAAGAGGATGTGATCTTCTTGGATATAAAATAAGTTCTCTGAAGTAAAAGTTATTTTCAAGTGGTTTTACCCTATTGATGTTTTCCACTATAAATACTATGTCACCTGTTATTTATTTCTTGTAAGTATTTATTTATTTAAATATTTATTGTAATATTATGTAATATGTAAGTTGATTAAATCTATAGTTATTAGAATCCTCAAATTCTAACAATGTAGACGAAATGATCTCTATCAAAATTTGGATTGGTGCTTATGAACTCCAAATTCACAACAACCTTATGAGAGAAAACAGTGGCTCAACAAGTGGTGAGAAACCCGAGTGATAATGCATTGGACATTACCCCAATGTGAAAACATAAATTAAATGTGTTCCACATCTAAAAGGAATTTCTCCAACTGCACCTACATCTAAAGCATAACATCTTATATCACATTAACTTTATTAGTCACAAATAAATATTTACCCATATCAATGTTGTTAAAATGAGTAAATTTTTTATCTTACTAAAATGAAAGATAATATTAGCTCGACAAAGTTTTCAATAATTATTTTATGTTACAAGAAGAATGGAGGAATCCAAAGAAAAACCATTTTCCATGAGAATAATTTAGGGATGAAAGGTTGGAAAATGGTGAAAATCCACTTCTAGGTAGAGTGGGCATGTAGGAAAAACAATAAGATGCATTTAGTTGAATTTTGATAATGGGAAGTGGGGCATGCACGCTTAAAAATTCTCATATGTTTGACGTTATCTCCTATAAGGATGTCGTGACATACAAGGAACAATAAAAGTTGACTTTTGAAAACTCAATTTGTGCATTCTAGATGGTGTCAAACCTTATAGCACATGTCCCACTCCTAGATACAAGATTATAGAAATGATTTAAAGATTACCTCATAACATGTTTTGATGAAATAAGGTGGTATTTGTTGTAAATATCTTCCCCAGGTAGATATAGACAAGCAAAAGAATATGGAAATCAAAGAAACTCAAACCCCGACATTTATCATTGCGTCGCCCGCATGAGTAAGAGGCGCATAGCATAAGGTGTCGACATGCAAAAATTCGCGCCAAGGCGTAGGTTAAGGGCGCACGAGAAAGGATGTCAACACGAAAAGGATGCGCCAAGGCACGGGAAAAAGGGTGTCGACATGAAAATGGATGTGCCCATGGCGCAGTCGAGGCACACAAAGCGGACAAGGGTGTCAACATGAAAATGGATGCGCCCATGGCGCAGGTCAGAGGCGCATAGCAAGAGGTGTTGACATGAAAATGGATGCGCCCATGGCGCAGGTAAGAATATGTTGACACGCCAAAAGTCGCGCCCATGGCGCAGGTCAGAGGCGCACAACAAGAGGTGTTGACATGAAAATGGATGCACCCATGGTGTAGGTAAGAATATGTCGACATGAGGATAGTTACGCCGTGGCGCATCTTCAGGAGGTGCAACATTTTGAGCGCTGACAGGAAGAAGACCCTGACCCAGATATTCAGATGGCCATAACTTTTCACAGGGAGCTCAGATTCATGCAAGGTTAGACTTTTTAGAAAGCTTAAGAAGTTCTTTTTAATTGGGTGAGAAGAAATTCTTAAAAATGAAAAATACAGTTCACCACTTTTTGGGTTTGTTAGGGTTCTCACCTACCACCATAATGAGATGAATTAAATGTAACCTAGAGGTGGTTGGGGTAGATTTGGAATTCCTCTCTCTTTTCTCTCTCATTCTTCCTATAAATTGTAAGGAGGGGCTTCTTTCTAAAGGTTGGAAATTCTTGTTTTGCCCCTCCCTTCTTCTCTTTGGCAGGTGAATTTGTGGAGTTTAAACCTCCCATCTAAAACTGCAATGCAACTTTGCCTCTTGGCATTTTATAGTGTATTGTATCAATCTTTGGAGCAAATAATGCATGTCTGTGGATGATTCTCAACCCTCTCTGTGTTCATTTTGCATCCTTCTGATCTTTCACTTGCAATTTTGTTATCTGTGCATGATCTTGCATTACATTTTATTGGTTTGTGTTTATTGGCAAGATAGGTGTTCTTCATTCCTCGGTGCATCACCTTTGTTAGTTTAGGTTTTATTTTTATGCATCTTCTTACCCTATATCCTTGATAAGTTAGATTAGGTTTTTGAGTAAACCCTCTACATTTTTATGTGTGTATCTGAACAGAGGAATAGGAACCGGCATTCATCCGGAGAGCTTTCCCGATTCACAAGGTCCCACACTTGGGAAAAGCTCCATGTTATGCAATCGCACTGAGAGTCTCAACCCATCGAGTTGCATAGAGACACTCGGGGTTGATGTGATTCGCCATCAACAATTATCTAATATGTGGTTTATATCGAAGAAGGTGGACTTATATAGCTAGTGTCAATCTCAAGAAAGGCATACCTACGAAACCCAATTTTATAATGGTAAGTATTAGGTATGGAATTCAGGACTATCGAAATAGATTATATAGATTATCTTTGTGTTTGTTAGAAATCTATTATTTATGTAGTTATGTGTTATTTACCATAGACAAAATATTATTTACTTTCAATTATGTCGTTATTAGGATAGTTGTTCGAATATATTATTTGTGAGTAATCTTATTATATGTTACTACAATATGTCACATATAGTTAGAATGAGTTATATGGTTGAGATTTTTGTGGATATATCTATTCATTAAGGAGAACATAGATAATATATATGTATTTTTATGAATGGATAAGAATAATGAAGTTTATGAGTGTTTATTGTGCAAGAATCTTTACCAAAATATATTTTGTATCAAAGTCTAGAGAAAATTCTAATCCTACGCATTATATTTTGTATCTTCCCATTCTCCCGCAAATGTGTATTTTTACCATCCCTTAGCTCACAACATACATCATACCTAATATTCACTTCCCGTATTCTCCCAATTATGTCTCGGCTCATTAGCATTGATTGTGGCATCAAGGATAATGATTACTCTATATATAAAATAGTGGGATTAGATATATATTACCATATTATCATGAGCATAGCTATGCAAAAGTATGAAAATTCTTAAGTCACCAATCTGAATACTTCAAAAAACTTGCTAAATTCAAGAAATATTCCACATATTTTTCTTCAAGTAAAAATATCCTTATTGTAGATGTATGTTATCATCTTTGGTCAGTTTTGTAATGGATAAATTGAGTCATTTTTGGTCATGTTCGTATGAAAAATTAGTTTATTTCCACCAACTCTCATGGGACTACGCCCCTCGTTCTTGTGTATGGGGAGGCTCACATTATTGAATTTAAACTAATCTAATCCTATCTATTCTTATTGAGAGAGGCCAAATAGGTTAGGGATCACACAGGAACACTTCACTGAACCTATGAAAAATTACTTCTATGGGGTATAAGGGACGTAATTGCAGCGGTGAGGGTGAAAGAGATAAATTAGAAAAATTAAGGTTATTATTGTGAGTAGGAACAAACATAATTCATACCCAACAAATGGATAAATTCAACATTCAATTAGAGGAAATAAAAAATAAATCCATTTAGTCGAAAAAAAACCAAAACACATTTTTTTATTCATTCATCAAAGATACAAATCTCTTTCTTGATCACTATACTTACAAAGTACATATAAGAGAGAAAATAGAGGAACACATAGGAAAATGGAAATGGAAGAAATGTAGATTTTATTTCTTATGCATTGGTGATAAAAATATCAACACCTAAATACCAATTCATAATTACTACAGAGTAGAAATTATTAAAATATGGGATCACTTTGAATGGACAAGCCATCCCAACTTATAACAATGTGAATTGACCTTTCACCTACACTCATATGAATCTTCTTGATCTCATTCACTTTTGACTTTACATATTCCTAGGAAATAAGAAATAAGTTCCCTTTTATAAATTTAAGGGAAATTTATAATTCAACTTTATAAATTCACTTAAGTGAATGAGATGAAATATCATTATTACATACATGAACAATGAAGAATTAGAAGAGGGAGATAAAAATGAAAAAGAGAGGAGAGGGAAGAATTTTCCATATCTAAAAAAGAAAATCCCTATGATGAAATTGTTTTCTAATTCATACTTTCTAATGGATATTTTCCAGAATGGAATCCTGTTCCTTGAATTCCTTGCTAAACCGAGCTATCACACCTACCAACTTATCCTCCTCTTGAATGTAAAAAGGGCTAACACCTTGGTCCATATCTCTAGGACATCATTGTTTGTCTTGTATTGAATGAGCCATTCTTCATGATCCATTAAAATTATATAAATACAACTTACAATACTAGACATGGACACTAAATTATTTTCATTAAAGGAAAAAGAGTCACCTACTTCTTTCTTGGCCATCTCTTGGAAGGAAACAATGATTTCTTTTGATGATGAATCCTCGGTAAGTGGAGTGAACTCAAGTTTCTGATTAAAATTATAGACATCATTCAATATTTTGAAAGCATGTTATCCACAAGAATCCAATTTAGAGATTGCATTTTTGAGCATTCCATATTTCATATTTATGATGTGGATCCAAACTTGAGATAAGATATTTGCATGAGATTTATACACATTCTTACTCATGAGGGTGTGAGAATCAAAGGAGTTCATCTTCGGCACCAAAGGGAACACCTCATCCAAGTGATTTATCTTTTATACAAACTCCTCATTTTTTTCCTTTACTTCATTAAAGCTTCAAGAACATACTTGATGTTAGAAATGATAACTGGGAATAATTACTTGCCTTGCTCAATGATTTTCTCAATCCACTTCTCATTGGATTTTCCCTACATCATATATCCTTTCAATTTATCGACTTCCTTAGGATTAACACTATTGATAGGAAGAATGTCTTCTACTAAAAGGGTATATGCCGAGTTTGGTTCTAAGAAGAGTTGTATGTGAGAACTAAGAAACTTTTACCTATTCCTCCAATTGCATAATTATTTTTTTATATTATTTATTCTGAGCGAGGAAGAGGGAAGCACGTTCCTTGATCATATAGGAGTCACACTCATATGAATATTTACCCATTGAGATGTGTCCAACTCATAATCTAATGGATTCAGGCCCTTAATATGTTTTTCACTCCTACACCTAACAACTTCAACATACATATCACTTGATATGCTATTGAATAAAGGGGATGTTGCTCAGGCCTTCTTTCTTTGGTTGTACTTTAGTTTTCCTAAAATTGCTTTGATCTGGAAATGATATATTTCTTATTTATCCTTGGCTCAAATTTTATCATTTCATAAATCCATGGTAATGGATCTTCAAGGGTGACACGATTTCAATAATCGGAGCACTGCCAAGAGCTTATTGTGGAACCAACTCTTGATCACCATGGGGAAGCTTTGACCTTGTAAAAGACATACTTAGATTCTTATGAAGAGAAAATGATTCTATGAATAAACCATTATTTTCTTGACAAGATAAATCTAACCAATTCCCTCGTCTTACCCAAATAGCTATCTCAACACACCGAGCTCTCTTAACTTTCTCATCGAGCTCAAATGGCTCAGGTTGCCTTGAAAAACTTTTTGAGCTAACTCAAACAACTAATCGAGGAGTGTGGATGAATTAAACCTAATTAAATATTTACATTGATGACCTATGGATATATTGACACTTTTTTACATATTTATCAAACTGCGTCGAATGTCTCTTGTTTTCAATTGATGCACCTACGATGTTCTACCTGACTCTTGTTCAAAACTATATCCAAAATGATGCCTTAGGAATCCTCATAAAGGATGGTTTACATTATTTAACATATTCCACCACCTCATAACCATATGAAGATGCCAAAAAGTAGTGAGATGAATGAAAATAGAGGCATTTACAATTTTTGTAGCCAAAAATAGAGACTTTCTATTTTTATGAGGTTGAGCCGGGACACTGCTATTTTGGGATATTTTACTATTTTTCTTAAATTTTAACTTCTTTACTATATGGCATACTCAATTCAATTCCATTGATGATTATTTATTATTTTTGGAAAATTTCTATTTTTAGACAGTTGCCTTTTACTTTTTATTTTTTCATCTTTTCTACCTTTTAGTCAAAATCACCCAATTTATCATTTTCAATGTTCACCGAGTGCAATTGCTTTTGAGAGGACTTGATATTTTTCATAAGTTTTTATTTTTAGTAAATGGAGACACTAGAGTCTTACTATTTTTTAAAATATAACTTCCCCATCTTGGATTGCAGCAAAAAATTTCATCAATTGAATAGACTTGCTCCTAGACTTGCCCCCTAGACTTTTTCCTCAAAATTTCATCTTTATTAAATCTGCATGAATGTTTGGAAATTTAAAATACAAAATATGGGGAAAAAAACAATGGTATGCTTCCATTAAAAATTTAAAGCACCATCATGTTTGTTATTAGAGTCTTCTTTAGGTTCCAATGATGAGGAGAAACTATAAAAATATCGTTGATTCGTTCACCGATTTGAAAGATATGGATTTTTATGTTTTGGAGAATACAAAAATTCTAGAGATATTCAAGGATAAATGTTGAGACAATTTACAGCTTTAATTAAGCATATTGCTCAGAAATAATGGATTTCTCATGAATAAATGAGGTCGAGAAAAAGTAATTTTTTATTTAAAACTTTATGGCACTAATTTCTATTCAGGGGTGGAGAAAAAATGAGAAGCACAAAGGAAAAAGACAACCAAAATTTTGATTCGCAAACTACCAAATGTGGTGCATTATCTTGTCTAATCTATGCCATTGCGACATGGACATAAGTGACAGAATGTTTTTCCTTTTCAAAGTCCCTACAAGTGGCATCCCCTCATTACTCGATGGACGAAGGATGAAAAACACCCTTTTAACACTTGATGGCTAATACTAGGTCACGTGAAGAACCATGACATGAGTAGAAATGCGATGAATTTTCTTCTCCAAAATATCCCCAAGGGACAAGGAAAAAAAGGGTTAAAATGTTTTACCATAAATTGGATGTGACAAGTGACAATCGGTGATTTGACATGGCGAGAGAGAGGAGGGCCTATAAAATCCGTGTGAAGCTAGTTTCAAGTCACATGAAGATCTATGGGCTAGGAAAATCATGGGGTGCATTTTATTTTTCCATATGTCCCCAAGGGATAGTGATAGGAGGGATATCAAAAGTGACCTCACCCTGGTTTGATAAGTATTATTGTTGCATCGGTCAACAAGGAGGGCTGGAATGAAGTGAAAAGAGCTTAAAATGCATCATGAAGCTTCAACAAGGTCATATGATGAACCATAGGGCATAATCAAGCATGGGAAAAATTTTCTATCCCATCTATCCCCAAGGGATAGTGACATAAGGGATAGAAAATTCTTAAATGCACGAGGAGGTGACATGTGTCATGTTTAAAAATTTCTAATTGTGAAAGCATACATTGAGAGAGACCTTGAAGATGACGTTTACGCCATCTCTAGGAGGTCTTTTGTAGAAACCATATGTGATTTTGACTCCCAAGATCCTTATGAAGACAACAAGATGTGTCCCAAGATCCAATTATCTTGAAACCACATCAAAGATATCCTTTGTTTAGTGACACCATTGTATGTTTGATGAAAAATGAATCATGTAAAACATATGAAAATACCAACGTGTAGAGAATTTAATTATCTTTCCAATGATATCTTGTTTGATCTTTAACTCCTTAAGGAGATCCCATAATAACTTTTGAAGCTCAAGAACTATTTCAAACTACAAGCTCCTTCACCTCCAAAACCCACTTTCACTTATTACCTATTCCTAAAGATTCAAATATTCCCTATACTTTACTAAATAACTTGAAAACTATTCCATAATCCTCAACACCTCTTCATGATGATTTTGAGACTTCAAATTTGTCCTAGAGGATGCACACCGGTCCCAAAAAGGCCAAAAATAGACTTTTTAGAATTATCAAGAATTCTCTATAATGCCCAATCCTCTTCAACACTCATTGAACTATGATTTCAATTTTGTTTGATTATAATATTGAACCTTGCTACTCTGTATCCTAGTTAGCATACCGATAAGATACGAGGGACATCATGATTACTATTGTGTTTTGATTATTATTTTAACTATATGGTTATAGTTTGGACATTGATATACATTATTGTATTTGATTTGATTAGCTTATTTGATATAAAATATGGATGTGTTAGACTTTAGACATGATGTGATTTATAGGATCTATTGCATGCATGGATTGACATAGTGTAGTAATTGATGATCTATTACTATTACTATACTTGACACATTGGAATTGATATATAGATGTTGCTAGATGATCTGGCTGGTTTTGTGATCTTATTGTAAATTGATGAATTGTTAGAATCAAAATGTTGAAAATTTGAACAATTGGGGAATTACTTGGTTTTAGCGATGGTTTAGTTATGATATTTGATGATGTGAATTGATATGTAAATATATTTGTTTTATCATCTCAATGTTGTTAATGTGGCTACAAGATGAGAAAGGTATTATTTTTTAAATGAATTTTTAGCACAACAAACAAAAGGGGATAGGAGACCAACAATGAAGTAATTTGGGGTATCAACAATAGGTCACCTTGGCAACTAGTGTAAATGTTTGACGTTATTATTGTTAGTTTGTAAGGATGTCCCCATTGGGGGGTGACCTCAAATGTGACCTTGGGTAAATTGTGGTTTTCCCTTTTTTGTTTTATTTATTTGTGAGTAATTATATTTTGTTAGTATTGTGAGTTAATTTTACTATTGTTGTTAATTACTACATTTAAGTTAATTAGAATTGATTAATAGTGTAAACTAGGATGTTAAAAAGGGGGTAATTAATGTGAGTAGGTAGTCTTGGTTTGTGTTGGATTTGAAATAATTTAATTACTTTTGAGTGTGGTGCATTCAACCTTATATGTAAATTTCATAATTTGACTTTCAAGCCAATTTTGGAGGCTTTTGGGACAAGTTAAGCTTTTCCCACACCTTTTAAATTCACCAACCCACTATGTCCTATGATGTGAGGGGATTATTTTAGGCCTTTTTGTGTGTTTTAATGGAGAAAAAGAGAAATTAATTGCACTTTTCTTACAAGAGTCTTTAATTGTGTCCTTTAGGGGTGTGGGTTTGAGTTGGAGTGTGTAAGAGGGTTGTCATTCCCTCAACCACCAATTTATTGTGATTTGGAGATTGGGTTTGACCTTGTGATGTGGAATGGAGGAGAAATGATGTGGCATCCTACATGGAGCCACATCACCTCTCTCTCCTCTCTTTCTATTTATTCTAATTTTTTTGAGGGATGAGGGGTTACTTTTTTTTCTAGACTCTTTCTTTTGGAGTGCTTCTTGCAAAATAGAAAATATTGCAGATAATGGCAAGGTAGGGTCTTCACCCATGTTTTTGTTTGCTAATTTGTTGGGAATATGTTTCTAAATGAATGGTGGCTACATGTGTGATTTTGGGAAGTAGAATTCCTTGTAGGTTGTGTAGGAGAAAATAGAAAGAGGATATTTTTGAGGGAGGCATAATTTTTTTATCGGGCATTTTAGGAGGGACTTGGGTTGGGGTGTCCTACGTTGTGATAAGTAAAAAAAATTCTTATCTTGTTGTCTTATTGTGGGAGGAATAAGATTTTTTTTTCCTTGAGGGAGGCATAAGAGTTTTGTGGGTTGTGATTGATGTCTTGGAGGTTTTAAGGTGGGAACCCAAACCCTTGGGAGGCATAAGTAGATCCCCAATTTCATTTCTCTTCTTGGCTTGAGTTAGAGACTTTGTGATTCAAAAGTTGATTGTTTTGTTGTTATTTTGGTGTTGTGGTTATTGTGTGAATGTATTGATTAGATATGAAAGTGGAAGCCTTGGTAAGTTTCCAATGGTTATCTTATACCCTCGTTGCTTCATTTTGGGGCTCGGGGCCAATCAGGAAGAATACTTCTCTTCCTCATTGGATTATTGGTTGGGTGGAGAATGTTTCCTACTCCCTATTTTTGTTGTTGTTTTTGAATTTGGCAAGAATGTGGAGCTCAAGTGAAGAATTATCTTAGCAGCATTTTAAGAAAAGAAGCAAGATCCTTCTTTGTAAAGATTTTACCATTTTTTCTCCATTTGAATGTAGGGCTTGTAACTTGCATTTTTAAGAATTTAAATCTCTTGAAAATGTGTTGTAAAATGGTTGATTTGTATCAAGTTTTCAAATGTATGTATATGGAAAAGGGGTAAAGGAAAATTGCATTGTTACTTTGAAAATCCCTCCAACTTGTAAACTCTACTAAGAGTGTTTTGAATGATAATTTGCATTTTAAATGTGTTAGTTCTTGTGAAGGGAAACTACCAAATTTTGCATTGTTTAGATGAAGTAGAAAAATTGAAATGGTCTTGAAATGGAAATGAATTTCTTTTAATCTAAGTTGTTTCATTGCCTCCAAAGTGTGATATGTTTCATTTTAAGAAGAATGATGATCATGTTGAAAATATACTTGTTGCTTAAAATGGATTACCATTTAGTTATTGTGAATAAAATTAAGTGGTTGTTTGTTCTTATTGAAAATAAAATATAGTATGCTACAATTTAACAATAGCTTCAAGACGATGGCTATAGTAGGTGAATAAGATACTATGCTATAGGATTGTTAATAAACCAACTCTGGAAGATGTAAGGAACCATAGGAGCTAAAATAATTCAAATACAGACTAAAATCTACACCACATAAAAATAAAGGCGTTGAATACAAACAACCGCCTCTCAAACACATTGAACTAGAACATCAATGTCAACATGTACGGATAAGAGAATAAAACCAATGATAGCGTAAAACACCTCCACAACCTCAATGCTACTCGATCAAAACTATGAGAAATAGTACCCTAGTTATCCCTTAGTTTGAAGAGGATTTGTCTCATAGAATACTAGTGGTTTATGCAATCATGACATCTTCACCAAACATAAAACCATCAAACAGGATATATCATCCACCTACAATTAATAGTGATGGAAGTTTTAGAAAATAACAGAGATATTATCAGCAAAAAATATCAACCATTCAATATAATGGATGGTTAATGATTATTTTATAGTGATTTGTGTAGCCTAGGATCAATGGCGTTGAAAGAATGTTCTACTTGATCCATGCACCATGATCCATGTCACTCAATATTGATTACAAACTATATAGATAATGTAACGAACCGTTAGACAAAAACCTTGAGGCATTAGTTAAATCCACACATGAGGATCATAACATCCCACCATGCTTCAGAGAGCCGGACTCGGCTGGGTTTGCGCACACACTCCCATACATACGATCCTTGCTTCACCGACGTTTAGGCACCCCACGGCCCCGGATACATGACGTAACCAACCGAGTGGGATTCAAACATGGGTGGTTGCTCTGATACCAAATGTAACGAACCGTTACACCAAAACCTTGAGGCATTAGTGAAATCCACATGTGAGGATCATAACACAAATATCCCGAGTAGGTTGATTTTCCGGGACTTTGATATTTGATGTAGCCTCGAGAGATGTTGAAAAACTTAACTTAGGCATAAAGGATAAGCCTAAAAAAATGTGGTCGATAACAACTTAGATAGAAAAGAGAAACAATCATATGACCAATTGTTAAAGACATATCGAATAGCTAAGCATGGTCATAACTAGAATCGAAGGCACTTGAAAATTTTCCTTGATTGTTTTCTTTGAATCAGGGTGCACATAATTGTATAGTGTATCATCTTTTGGTTTCGCTCTGTTTTTATGTTTTTCTGTTTTGGTTTGTCCTAGTCCCTGGTGACCAATTTTTGTTAGTTTCTTAGTTCATTTTGGGGGATATGGTCTTTTTCTTTGTAATCTTATTTTTATTCTGTTTCCCAATGGATTTTTACACATGGTCTGTTGTTCTTATGGCACTCATAGGGAGTGCCCATCCCCGAGTCGGAGCTGATGTTAGTGCTCAATTTAATATTTCCATATTATTTTAAAAAGATCTCAATCCGCATGGTTTGAAGTTTTTTCTGTCTCCCTGTATTGATGTGTGAAAGATTCTTCCTTCATTTGGTTGCCATGATCAGTCCTTTCCTTTGGTCGAGGATCACATTAAGTCCAGATATTGTCTTTCATTTCTCTATCCATGAGAAAGAATTTGTAATTTGGGCGTGAATTTGGGTTTCCCCTTCCTTCTATTTTTCCATAGTCATGTTTTTCCTATCAATTTTTGTCCCAATATCTGTGGAAACGTGGTCCTTTTAAATTAGGTGTGGCCCAACGGGTATTTTTGGTGAAATTTTTCACTTTTCTCACATTTGTAAAAATAACAAATTCGTCCCATGGCCCTGATAGCATCTAATTGGTTATTTAAAAAATATTAAGTTGCAGGGAAAAAGTCATACTTTGACCCCGAAGATGGACACGTGGTAGTTTTTCAAGACAAAGGCGGAGAGGTGGAACATTTTGAAGTTTTTTACCTTTTTGTACTAGGGAAAAAACTTATGAAATAATTCGAAACTCCATTTGGGCCTACATTAAAAGTTAGATGTGGAGAGGCGGGTCATCGGGTTGTTTTGAGACTCTAAGGCCCGCTTCAACTCAAAGCTTGTCCATGTGGAGGGCCAATGCTCATTTGAAAATTTGCCTCTTAGTTTGACCTTTAAAGTTGTGCCAAGGAGACATATGGAGGCTTCCACTGGCTCCTCTCTATACTTAAACTTCTCAAGAAACTTTCTAAAGGCTTGGGACACGTGGTGGGTCCACACATGTTTGGGACCCGCCCGTACTTTAATTTTGAAGAAGCACCGAAGGGACACATGGAGGTTTCCCCAATCTTCCCATACTTAGAATTTTCAACGACCGAAGAAACTTTCTCAGACCTTGGACACATGGTGCCTTCCACTGGTCCTTAAACTCTTTCAATAACTTTGTTAGGCTGAGACACGTGGTGAGCCCACACTTGTTTGGGGTCCCTACTTTGGGCACCATATCAAAAGAGCACCGAAGAGACATGTGGAGGATTCTGCACTGGTTCCTCTTTGTATTAAAACTTTTCAAATGCCAAGGTAATTCTCTAGGGTCCCGAACACGTGGAAGGACCACACTCATTTGGGAACACCGCCTCTGTATTTCACCTTTGCAATTTCGCCAAGGAAACACATGGAGGTTTCTACTGACTCCTCTTTATACTTGGCTGAACTGGACTCGTAGCATAGGTATGAGGTATAATCCACACATGAAAAAATCATTTTGTAGAGGAAAGAAGGTAGGAATCCATGTAAGGGCACTCATTTCTCAAGGTGTATTCTCGAGGGTGAAAAGGATTGCTTTTCGATCCAGGCTATATGGAGCCACTGTAAATGTTTAAAAGGGGATTTCTTACATGACGAGAATAAAAGAATGATTAGAAGGATTATCAAAATCTATGGCATGACATCTTAGTCATGGTTGATGGTCTGAGAAACATGATTTGTTCATGATTTTTCCACTTGGCAGCTTTGGGTGTAAATTTTTAAATATCACTTTTTGAGACAAATGTGTAACAAGAAAAGGATCCCTCGAATATTATTCTTTTTGGGGGGAAAATTTAGGATGATTGAGCAAATGAATAGTATAAATGCAATGAGGATACTCTTGTAAATGGTCGGGGGTTTAATTCTTACAAGAAAATTTGAGAAATCCCATCTTCCTGAGAGACCATCTGAGAAACCTACTAATCTCTTGTGTTTTAGATTTAATCGTGTCAAGATGGTTACAAGAGTAAATCCACCGACAAGCTCTCGAGATTGTTCAAGAAAATTTCCCCTGCTGATAAATCTAATAGATCTCGAATTAATTTGTGTTGATCTTGGGAAAAATTGTGTCTTCTTTTATTTCAGAATGTCTTTCAAATGGTTTTGATGTTTCTGTTGAAATCTTATGTTAAAATCCCTCTGAATCACATAGGATCTCGTCCCTGTGATAGTTTAGTGGCATTTACAATTTAATTACAAGAAGAGCCTTCATCTTATAATGAGATAAACAATTTAAAATCACTTTACTGTCATTTTGTTGATAAAGATTGTCTAGTAAGCCTTTGAGTGTATCTTAGGTGTGAGGAACTAGGGGTTGTTAATGTTTAATTGAGTCTTTAGCTTGAGGCTTCATGTTGAATTATCAAATATTGTGTGAAACCGTGCAGATCCGAGGCTCCATTGATGCACACCTTCTAGTTGAAGGAATATTTTTGCTATTCTGAAGCTTTCTGTTGTTAAGTTGTCCAATTGTTGTAAAGGTTCTCAAAGATCCGGTGAAATCAACTTCATCTTGCTTAATCCCTCACCAAAATTTTTTAAAACCACAAATCCTACCCGAAGTACCCTTGTTTGTGTTGTATATCTATAAATGAACAAATTCTCTTTGCCAAAATATACGTTTAAAGAAGGTTTAAAGTGTCTTTAGTAAATCGAACCTTGTTTAGAAAATATCCCCATTCTTTAGAAGTGACAACTCGTGAGAGTTAAATTGTGGCGTATTGATCATATTTTCTTAACGTTGCCACCGATAATTGTGAAAAGAAGGATCTATTAATGTCCTTCACCAACAGAGGTTACAAAATGGGTCCTCTCACCCTGGTCGAAAGGCACGACCTAAAGTAGTGAGGATAGATTAAATCCTTTTATATGGTGTTATCCATTTCTCCAATGCCCGAGTGACAAAGAGCCACCGTTGAATCCCTTCCCCAGCTACAAAATGAATTATGATTCATTTGTCTCTGAGTATCTTATTAAATCTGTGATGCTTTGCTTGGCTTCCAAGGAGAATCGATTTGGATACCAATAGAACCAAATGGTATGCCTGCACATACTTTTAGGCATGTGTACTTTGTTGGCTTGATCTTGATTTCTCAATCTTTCTACACATGAGTGATCCACTTCACCATAGTGAACCACATACCCATGATTTACACTTCTACCAATTCACCTACATATGCAAACTCAACAATTCCCGCTTTCACTTCCAGTGAACGATAGATTTCACTGACCGATCGATGTTAGAAGTATGACAGTCAAAGGATCTTTGTAGTCAGAGGATTAATCCAGTTCAGATGCCCTCATATACAACTATTCTCAGCACCTAAAATGCACATCCTCCTCATTTCAATAAAAATAGGGGATGCAAACAACACACCATTTTATTTTAAACACACCACACAACTGAAAAATATAAAATATTTCCACCAAATTTTAATGTGACCCCGTCATTGGTGACTGACGAGAGGCGCTAATTTTCCTCCATCCTCCATTGCCTCTGACCTCCAATGTATGAGCTGATAACTCATTCGGATGTAATCATGAAGCAAAATTACAACTCGGACATCAGATTCCACCGAAAATGCATTCGTGAGGCAAATGGTTTTTTTACAATTTTTGACAATTTGACTATACACAAATTTTCAATGTTAACACTTGATTGGACAATGATAACAATCCTAAAATCACCTATTTTGACATTGACAATATGGATTTACTTGGACTCAATGATATATTGACACAAAATGAAAACTTAGATTCTTGACTCCAATACTATAAACTATTTTTAAATTTTGACTTGATTTTGATAAAAACAATAATTGACTCAACAATACTTGAGTCTTACAAATGACATCAACATTGACTCCTTTATCGACGATAATCTTGATGACATACAATATACCAAAAAATGACACCTAAAGAATATTTTATTAACAATTATATGATGGACATGATCGACTCCACAATTCTAAGACCCTTAATAATAAACCAAAACATACATAATACAAAGGACTTAATGACACTACTTTTTGTTGATGAAGATGAATAATAACAAACTTGTAAACCACAAATTGGAAAATAAACATAATACAAAAAAATAATATAAAAATAGACAAAAATATCATGACACTTAAGCTAAGACCATGGGTTTAACCCTAAAACCACCAACCTCACCTAAAACCACTTGAAAAAAATGTATTTGCATTGAAACATACAGTTGGACCTTGTTCATGAGTAGATGCCAATGCATGCATTACATTGTTACAACTATGACCACATCAAATGGAAGATAAATATGATAACATGCAAGAGTGACATGATCCAATTAGAGGGCACGAGTGATAGATTTGTAGGTTTCAATACTCAAGTTGTTGTTTTTGTCTTCAATGTTGAGTTCTGAGGATTCTATGCAATGTTTGAAACTCCCAATGCTACGCCTACAGGTGTAAAATGTTTACACGTCCCTTTCTTTAATATTGCTGTCTAGTCAAATATGCAGATGGAAAGGTACACGATCCCCACAGATTTCGATCAAGCTTCTGCATGTAGATACTTGGCCATCGTGAGGAATGTAGAATGCATCACCAAGGTAGAAAATAACTCTACACGTTGCTCAGTATCATTAGAATATTACATGAAAAATGTGGATATTGACTGTGTAATTCGCTAAGAGAAGAATGTGCATTAATCTTCGTGTATAAGATCATTGACCAATTGCTTCTTAGATGATAACAGTGGCCCTCAGATCTACCATTGATATGCCAGATCTATCCAGTCTACAAGTATTTGATTGATATGCACCTTAGTGATGCACTGTGAACAAATTTTATTGATACTCTTCCACCTTCTGGTAATATTTAGTCTTGTAAGACGAATGCAAAAATAAGACATACAGGAGCCACCGCCTTCATTGAGGCAACTCGATGATTTCCAAGGATCATTGAACAATGTAACTTCTCCAAAATAATGCTCACGGGTGTATCACGGTGGTGACATTGATTAAAAAAAAGATAAGAATTCACGCCTAATACCAAATGTGAGCCACCTAAAATATATTATATTCAGCATAATATGAAAACATTACATAGGTTATAATATATCCATACGAACCTCGATTATTTAGTGTTATAACAAATATCCCGTAATATTCATGGGTATAACAAAACTACATGCGACTCTAATATATGAGATGTTTATAACAACTCATTTACATCCTCATATTAATGTAATATTATCATCAGATTTACATATAATAATTTATGATTAATAATTTGAAACACTATTAATCCTAACATATAGAGGTTAATTTTATTGCAACAAGATATTTTTCGTTATCTTATCCTTTAGGTGCAATTAATCCAATTCTTTTATTCATCAATCTTTAGTAAAAATATTTCCATTCTCTAGATCGAGAAGGTGAGATCTCCTTCTTCTAGTCGACCTTTTAATTTAAACAATACTTAGATCATTGTCCAACTAATTTACAAATGCCATAAAATATAGGATATAGTTCATAATCAGGCTTATGATTCGATTGCCAACATTTTAAAATGAGGAAAAATAATATAGTTCACAAAAAAACATTATCACATATCCTAGTTTACATTACTCTTTTTCTAGGCTTTACAGAGGGGTCAATAATTTGGATATTCAGTAGGGCCTTCAAGATCCTCATAAAGATATCAGTATCACAAAATCAAGAGGTAGAGGATGGAGCCTTACCTAGACAAGGAATGAAATAGGAGCTTTATCACAAAGGTAAAGACCATTCTTCCTATTAGGTAGTAACACATCCTTCAAGGATAGAGACAATGGTAAAAATGAGGCATACAAAGTGTTCCACTATTAAAGCATTATATATCATTTTTCCCAAGAGAGGCTTGTAGATTCAAATTCTTTATTTGGATATGACCCTAACGTGGCCACGAAAACTATAGAAGGAGGGTAATTTGAGGGAAATACACCAAGATCCTAGGCTAAGAAATTATGATCCAATATTCTTATGTATATGAGATTTCAAATTCATCCATCCATGATAATATATTCAACCCATACTCACATCCATTTGATTGTTATTAGGTAATTTAACCTTCAATTTGATGCCAAGTTCAATGTCACATAAAATATAATTGTTATCTTAAATTAATGAATTCTTTGAAAAATATATATTATCTTAATTATATGATGAATTTTGAAGCAATTTTTGTAAAATATAGAATACAAGAACAAATTAAAAATAAAATTTTGTTAGTAATTAAATAATTGAAAATATGTTATTATTATTTTGTCAATACATAGAAACAATAAAGATGGCTTTATCAAATGTATTTAGGAAATCAATATTGATTGTATTTAAATCCATGAATATCCTAGTTAGAATTACCTTTTAAGAGATTCATTGTGCATGAAATTTCCTAGATTTCTCAAAACACACTTCATTACTACCTTCCTACTACCGATTATGTTGTTGGTATCCAAATTTTTTCTCCTTTTCAAGCTGAGCAAAGATCAAAGATTCGACATGGAGCTTAGAGACAGATAGATCATAATGTGTGTCATTTTGTAGTCGGGGATGAGATCTAACTATCCCTTTGTCACTCAAATTTGTGGAGATATGGATAGCACCTTCAAGAGGATTTGACCTATCCTCACTACTTTAGGTTGTGCCTCTTCAACCAAGGTGAGAGAACCCTTAGTGTAACCTCTATTTGATGAAGGAGATGGAGATATCCTTCTTTTGCATAAATTTTATGAAGAAAAACTTGGGAAAGTATGATCAATACTCCATAATTTAACTCTCAAGAGTTGTCACTTCTAAAAGATGGAGATACTTTCAAAACAAGGCTAATGTTATCTCAAAGACATTATGAGATCATGATTGTTCTGCATATTTTAGTAAATAGATTTTGTTCCTTTGTGGATATACAAGGAAAACAGGGTAGTTTAGGATGGATTCATAGTTTTTGAATAATCTTGGTGGGAGAATAAGTAGGATAAAATGAATTATACCAGATCTTTGAGAGACTTCACAATAATTAGAAATCTAAATGACAGAAAGCTTCGAAATAGCTAAGATATTCCTTCAACTAGAAGGTGTGCTTCAATGGAGGCCCAGATTGGAACGGTTTCACACATTCTTTGAGAATCTAACACGAAGGCTCAAGCTAAAGACTCAATAAAACATCAAAGACCCTTGATCTTCATGCCTAAGATACACTTGAAGGCTTATAAACAATATTTATCAAAAAATGACAGAGAAGTGATTTTAAATTGTTTATCTCATCACAGGATGAAAGCTCTTCTTGAAATGAAATTGCAAATTCCACTAAACTATCATAGGGACAAGATCCCATGTGATTCAGAGGGACTTTTGCACAAGATTGCAATAGGAATAAGAAAAACTACTTACTCACATTCTCAAACAAAGCGATACAAAATTTCTCCAAGATTGACACAAATTAACTTGAAATTGATTAGATTCATCAGCAAGGGAAATCTTCCAGAGAAATCTCAGTGCTTGTCAATGGCTATACATCTGCAACTAACTTGACATGATAGAAAATCTAACACGAAGAAATTAACCGTATCTTGGATTTTTCTCTCGTAAAGACAAGCTCTCTCAAATTTTCTCTTAAGAATTCAACCCCAGACCATTTGCAAGAATAGTATTCTCATTGTATTTATACATTTCAATCGCTCACTCATCCCAAATTTCCCCCCCAAAAATAAGAATATTCAAGGAACCTTTTCTTTTTACCAATTTGCATCAAAAGTGACGTTTAAAAATTCACATCCGAAAGTTGCCAGGTGGACCAATTATGAATTGATCATGTTTCTTAGGCCCTTGACTAATGACTAGGATGCCATGCCACAACTTTTTGGCAGTCCTTCTAATCTCTTATTCTCACAAGTAAAAAATCCTTGTTTTAATCATTCTCCAAAGGCTCTTTGACAAATGGATCTCGACAGGTAATCCTTTTCACTCTCAAGGTAACACCTTTTTCATATTTTACACCTGCAACCTTCATCATTTCATCCTTTTCCCTCTCTTTCCTCTGCAACTCTATCCCGCATCCATCTTCTCTAGTAATTCATGTTTTTGCAAGTTCCCAAGCAATTCCAACTTCAAAATATTGACCTTAACAATCCTTGGAATCACAAATTAAGTTTTGAATCTATTTAATGACACTTTGCATACAAAAATGACAAGGAATTTCATCAAAAATGATGAAAAATAGTGCGTATTTGCATCTCCAGGAGTATTGGAGAAAAAATGGCTGAAAAATGGGTGAAATGCATAGCTACCATTGATTCTACCCCTTCTCTACTTTATTTTATAGCCATCCACGTGTTTCCTTGGCGTAACTGTGTTGGTGCTCAAATTTGTCTTTCCCAGGTTTGTCATTGAAATTCCTTAGTTTGCAACTCTCTGTCATGTTTTCTATATCCCTGTGTTGGTGCTTAAAGACTTTATTCTCCATTTGGTTGCTATGATCAGTCCCTTCCTTGGTTAAGGATCACTTAAAGGTCCAGAATTTGTTTCTCATTCCTCTGTCCATTTGAAGGAGTCTGTAAATTGGGCATAAAACTCAGGTTCTTCCTTTCCTTCCATTTTACACAGTCACATGTTGTTTTCCCTATCATTTTTGTCCCAATTACCTCGAGGCATCGTGATTGGATGTAGCTCAGAGGATCATATTTGAGCCTTATAACATTTCCAAATTCTCTGTCCTTAAAGAAAGATTCATTTCTGGGCTCAAATGGTGGTTTTCCTACATTTTTTCGGTTTGATAGGTGATTTTTACTCACAAATTTACATCTCGCATCGTGTAAATGTGGCTCTTTTTGGTTAGATGCGGCTCAAAGGGGCACTTTAAAAATCTAAGGCTCGCTTGAACCCAAATCTTGTCCACGTGGAGGAACGGAACTCATTTGAAAATTCACCTTTTGATTTGGCCTTGAGTTGTCTTTGGTGGGACGCATGGAGGATCCCTTTGCTTTTCCCGGACTTAGAAAAAAATTTCATACAATCGGTATAGTTTTTTGGTAGGCCATGGACACGTGGAGGGTTGGTGCTCATTTGAGATCCACCTCGTGGTCGCACCTTAAAAGTTGCAATAGGGAGACATGTGGAGGCTTCCACTAGTTCCGCTTTGTACTTAAACTCTTCAAAGCAATTTTCTAAGGTCTAGGACATGTGGTGAGTGTTGTTGCAGCTCACAAAGACCCCCGGATGCGAGATCAGGCTTCTAGGTTGATCACTCTAGCATCTAGTGTGATTGCACAACATGGAAACCTCTCTCCAAGTGTGGGACTTGTGAAATTGAGAGAGGAATCTCCAGATTAGAGGTTGGTTCCTCAAAATCCTCTGATTTAGATCTATATTTTGCAAAACTACAGAGGTTCAGATCCTAATCCTATTCTAAATTGCAAGGAGACAGGGATAGAAATGCAAAAATTGAAACTAACTAAAGATGGTGATGCACCAAAAGGAGTGGTGAATATTTTTGTCATGCAAATAGACACAAACCAAGGATTGCAACATAAAACATACACAGGCTGATAAGATATAATTTAGGATCTGAAATGAAGCAAATAATACAAACAAAGGACTGAAACCATTCACAAAGCTTGCATTATCATTTCCAATGTCAAAAACACTTGCATTACAACCTCAGAGAGGTAAAAATTGTTACAGTCTTTGAAGAGGTCTGATTCTTCTCAACAATCACTTGTTGGAGGTGAAAGAAGAAGATTGCTATGCCAAAAAAATGTTCCCCTTAGAAATGAGCCAAAACTAGCTTTTACATGCATGGGTCGAGCCCAAGAGACAGAAACATATAAAAACGTGAGAGCCCATTCCTCCTTGACTATAGATGCATTAAAACGGCATGGGGACCTTACAAACCCATACCCTATCATTTTTGACCGAATTGCAGGAGAATGCGACCCATTCTGCGTTAAATTTGGTCGCTGAAATGTCACTTCTGGCCATGAACATGCGTCAGAGCCATTTCTTAACTTTCTCTCTCCAGACTACACCAAAATTCAAGAATATCCCAAGAATCATGTAGATAATTTCATAAGCTTTCCGTTGATATAAAGAACGTGCAAATCCGAGCTCTAGATTGAAAGATATGGTGATCTAAAGATTTAGGGCACAAAACAGTGAAAATGAGTTTTGAAATTTTTTCCCGCGCTCTGCCACCTGGATGACATGTGTCAAGCACTGATTGGATGCGTAATTCTCTCTCCTTCCCTTTCCCATGGGTTTTCCTTGAAAGTTTTTACCTTTTTGTGATTTTGGAAAATTTTCCACTTTTCCCCACGCCCCCGCCACTTGGGACACGTGGCATGCATTGATTGGTCGACAGGGGCGTGGGGAAGACCTTTGCTTTTAGCTTTTGGCCAAAACTTGGCCAAATTTTCCAAATCCTCCCGAGCTCTGCGCTTCCCTGCTCCATTGGACACGTGTCCTATTCTGATTGGCTCGGGACCCTTTCAAACCTCGCCCTTTGAAATTTTGGACGTTTTCCCTTGTGACACGTGTCATGCTGCGATTCGTCCACGGGCCTGCCAGCTTTTCACGTCCCTCGCGTCTTCATGGCCCAGTTGTTCCAAACTTCTTGGGACAAATTCCTCCGATCCACCCGAAATGGGCTTCCTTGTCCCTTTTCTGCCGATGACACATGGCATGATCTGATTGGCTCTCGGCTTTCTCGGCTCTTCGCGTCCCACGCGTCCCTGTGTCCCAACTGTCCCAGTGTGAAAGTTCTCCTTTTCGGTCAATCCAGGTGGTTCGCGTCCTTCGCGTCCTCATGGCCCAGATGTCCCAGACTATTTTGCTCAGCAGTTAGTTGATTTTCCTCTGACCTTCGGCCGGTTCGCCTTTCCGCATCCCGCGCGTCCTCATGGCCCGGATGTCCCTTTGCTCTGCGGACCGCCTGGCGCCCTTTCGGCCGATTCATGCCCCGATGTCCCAACTATCCCAAGGACCGCCTGGACTAGGACTTAGCCATTTTTCATGATTTTTCCTGGCCCAAGCTTGTTTTTTGCAACTTTTTCACCTTTTCTCAGAACTTTCTCTTTTCAACCTAGACAGGAGAGTTAGAAAAAATCTGAGGGGACCCTAGAAACATGATTTTTGCCCTGAATCAATCTATTTGCCTGGGACTTGAGTATTCTGATGCATGTTATCAATTTTACCCTGGGGGTGCAAATTGGATAACAATTTGCGACTCAGCGGGGTTACCTTCCTGCTAGGTAGAAGATACCAGTTGCCTGAAGCAGTCCATTGGGCATGGAGTTATCAAATATTCAGTTTAGAACCCCAACTGACTTAGAATGTGTAAGGAGGAAGATGGGATATCACCTGATGGGAGAAAATACTGCAAAACATCTCCATGGACAACAAGCTGTGCCAAAGCACTTAGGGAAAATAAAACTAACCTACAGCAAAACAATGTGCACAAGCACTTGGAGGAATGAAAATCTAATCTAATATTTACAAAGTAGTGAATTTTCCTCTAGAAGCAACGCTTGAGATAGATTCCATTGACTGGAATCTACAGTTCTTCACCATCTAATGAGGCCAATCGGAAAGCATTGTTGTTCTTGCACTTCGTGACCATGTATGGGCCACTCCAAATGGCATCAAATTTCCAATGCCTTCCCGGTTTTGCTCTATCCACATCCCATTTCAACACTAGATCTCCAACCTAAAAAGATCTATCCTTGGCCTTCCTATCAAAGGTCTTCTTGATCAATGCTTGATCCTTTTCCATTGCTTGGGATGCCTGATTTCTGATCTCTTGCAGCTCCATCAACTCTGCATATCTCACCTCCATGGGCTCAAACTCTAGCAACTCCAGCTACTTCATGAGTTCCAATGTTGGCAACTCAAGTGACATGGGAAAGATTGCCTCTCTTCCATAGACAAGCCTGAATGGAGAGTTACATGTGGATCTTTTGGGAGTTATCCTATCAGCCCATAAGGCTGATTTCAGTTTGGTATGCCAAGACCTCTGATTCTCATCAAGAGTCCTCCTAATGATCCTCAACAAGTTCTTGTTTGTAGACTCGGCCTGGCCATTACCTTGAGGGTAATAGTTTGATGAAGTGATTAGGTAGATATCGTTCTTGACAGCCAACTCAGTCACCTTAGATCCAATGAATGCCAATGCATTATCAGAGATTATTGTAGCAGGTACACCAAATCTGGTTGTTATCCCCTCATAAAAGTCTAAGATGCTAGACTCATTTGCCTCTTTGAGTGCTACTGCTTCTGTCCATTTGGTGAAGTAGTCCAGTGGCTGTCAAAATCCATTTGTGCCCTTGGCTTGAATTGGGATTAATGACTCCAATGAAGTCCAAACCCCATTACATGAATGGCTGGTCAACTGAGATTGGATGTAATGGAAGGGCAGCAAGCTTCTCTTTTCCTGTGAAGAATGCACAATTCTTACACCTCTTGATCCATGCATAGCAATCACTGAAGATTTTAGGCCAATAATAACCAGCCTTCATGATTTTTAGAGCTGTCACTCTTGGTGCAAAATGACCACCAGCTGGTCCACCATGAAACTCTTCCAACACCCTTTGAATCTGATTTGTGCTAATGCATCTCAGCAGCACTCCATTCACATCTTTTTTGAACAAAACTCCATCAACAATGGCATACGGGACAGCTTGCAATCTGAAGTGTCTCCTTTGGGTCTTGTTCATCTCCGGAGGGCATAGGCCTATGCCTAGGAAGTGTATTATATCTTGGGTCCAGCAAAGAGTGGGGGCAGCATTGTCTTCTTTTTGATTGCCACTTGGCTCATGGCTCTCTGGTATCAAAAACAACATCTTCTTCATTGCATACTTCTTTTTTCTTCCCCAAAACTAGCTGCTCACACAATCCTTTCCCTCTTACCAGCTTGGTGATCTTGATCTCAATGTCATACTCCATGACATGGGTGATCCAACCTGCCCTTTTCTCATTCAAATCCTTGTTGAGGAGGAAGTCCTTAACCCCAGCATGTGAGACTAGCAACTGGACCTTGTTGTTTGAGATTAAATGCTTGAATTTCTTCAAGCTTCTAATTACTGCGAGTACATGTTTCTCGATAAAAGAGTACCTCACCTCATAGTCATCTAGGCTCTAGCTGAAGAAGGTAATTGGCTGCTCATCATTATCCTTGTTCTACTGTACCAAAATGGCAGAAATAGTGTCATTACCTCCAAATGCATAGAGGATGAAATCCTTGGAGAAGTCCGAGTTGATGAGAGTTGGTGCTTGGGTGATGGCTTCTTTGATTGCTTCAAAACTCTCCTTGCCTTTTGCTGTCCACTTGAAAGCCATGCTCTTCTTTAACATTTTGGTGATGGGCTTGAAAAGGGCTACAAAATTTGGGACAAACCTCCGAACAAAGTTTATCCTTCCCAAGAAACTCTGAAGGGCTTTCTTGTGGCTTGGCAATGGTAGTGCTCTTATGGCTTCAACCCTTTCTGGATCAATTGCTAATCCTTCCTTGGAGACAATATGGCCAAGGAGCTTTCCTTCATGTGTAAGAAAGATGCACTTCTTAGGATTCAAAGACACTCCAAATCTCCTGCACCTCATGAAGACTTGTCTCAAATGAGAGAGGTGGTCTGCTGCATTTTTGGAAAAATAGTGATATCATCAAGGTAAATCAGCACCACATTGTTAATCAAACCTTTGAATGCCATGTCCATTTCCCTTTGGAAGGTAGCACCAGCGTTGGATAGCCCAAATGGAATTTTCCTGTATGCAAAAGTTCCCCATTTGGTTGTGAAGGTTGTCTTGAACTGGTCTTCTTCCTTCACCATAATCTGATTGTAGCCTGAGTAGCCATCAAGCAATGAGAACCTTTCTGAACTAGCTACAACCTGCAATATTTTCTCCATGGAAGGGAGTGGGTAATGGTCCTTGAGAGAGGCTCTATTCAAGTCTCTGAAGTCAACACACAATCTGATCTCTCCACTCTTCTTTCTGACTAGAACTAAGTTGGCAACCCAACTAGAATGCTTGATTGGGAATATGATCCTTGACTCAATCAGCTTGTCCAATTCTTTCCTCATGAGAGGCTCCATGTGTGGATTGACTGGTCTTTGTTTCTACCTGACAGGCTTAGTATTTGAATCAAATTCAATGGTATGCTGAGCTAAGTTGGGATTGAAACCTTTCAAGTCTTCATAGCTCCAAGTAAACACATTAGGGAACTCTTGACACAGCTATATGAACTCATACCTTTCTTGTTCAGTTGTCATCCTCCCAATTTGCAATGGTTTGTTCTCTTCTACCAAGATGGATACTGAATCCTCTCTCTTGACCTGAATGTTTGCTTTTTCCTTTCTATACTGGTCATTGGGATTAAAGATGGACTCCAAAGTGATAAGTCCTTTGGGCAGCTTGTTAGTTCTCAGTTGTACTACTTGGTCACCATACTGCTGTTCCAATTTTCTTGATTCTTGGCTGAGAACTCAGCTTCTTCTTGCAAGAAATGGATGATTTGTTGGTCATTCTCAAACACTTGCCAACTAACATTGTTATCTGGCACTAAAGGCCTCACAATCACATGGATGTTTGGCTGTACCTTGTCTTGTTGAATGCTTTCCACAATGTCAAAGGCTGCCCCTCTATGCTGCAAGCCTGTCAGTAGCTTGATTCTCTTTCCTAGGAATGGATTTGATGCCAAAACCCTCAAAATCTTCCATGAGGTCCCACACCCTGTTCTTGTAGCACTTGAGTAGATCATTTTTGGTAGCATGCTATCCCTTGACCTGATTTACAATCAATTCACTGTCCCCAAAGACTTCCAAGTTCTTTATTTTCTTCTTAATTGCCCAATGCATCCCTTGCACTAAGGCTTCATATTCAGCAGTGTTATTGGAGCATGCAAACTGAAATCTAAAAGCTGATTAGTACTTTACTCCTTGAGGTGAAACAAGCATGGCTCCACCTCCTGCACCTTGCCTACTCCTTGATCCATCAAAAAATAGCTGCCATACCTCATTGTCATCCTTGTGGTTTGGCTTGGTGATGCTAGGAATAGGCTGATTTTCTTCGTGTATGCAATAGACCCCTAGCTCAGATTCTTCTACTTCTTGATAAGGATCAAATGCATGTACCTTGTTTGCCCATTCATCAAGAGTTAGATCCGAGATGCTTCCAACCTTAGTGTCAGCTTCATCAGTGCTTGGGTGATCTTCTTGATCAAATGCTGAGCAATTGGCATTAATCTGACTTGGAGTGTAAGGCTCAATGTGGAAGTTTACAATAGGTTCTGACCTGATTGTAGCCTTAGTTCCATACCTCGTTCTGAACAGCATGTGTGACCAATCAGCAGACAAATATCCCCCAATCTTGGCTGTGAAGTCCCTTGACAAACATAGGGAAAAGAGTGGTGGAAGGTCTATGACTGATACATCTTGTAAAACAACAACATTTAGACATGCATGCAAGGTAAGACTCAAATTTCTAATCACTCCAACTATTGCTACTATTGTCCCATCTAGCTGCACTACCCCTTTGGATGTTGTTTCATACTGGAGCCCTAGCTGATCAGCTATTTGTTTAGGCATTACCGAGCTACTTGCCCCGGAGTCTATCATGCAATTGTGCACTAGCTGATTTCCAATGATCAATGAAACATAGAAAGGAGGGGGCTTCAACATTTTACCTTGTTGTCCTCCATGATTTCCTTCAGGCTGGGCAGCATTTGTAAGCACTTTGTCTTGCATCTGAACTTGCTGATTTGAAGTTGGCCAGTCCTTCATGGCAGCTTGTAGCAAATCTCTTTGGCCTGGGATAGATAGGGATTCCCACATTGATATATTGACGTTTGTCTTCTTCATCTGATCAATGATACTGAATGGTGATGAAGTATCCCTCTGCTGTCCCTTGGTTTGCACATTCACTCCTTGCACGTGGGCAGCAACAATTGGTATTTGAGTTGGCCTAGGAGCTGTTCTTGGCTGCCCTTGTGCATTTACAACCGGATTTTGTTTGCCAACCACTTGTGGAACCATAGAAGGTTGTGGATTGGTTGGGGCTAATGGTTGTTCTTCACCCAAATTCCTCCTTTTTGACCTTGTGTTGGCTGCAACACCTTGAGAGACTACCTGGTTCATGCCACAAAAATCTTCTGCTTGCCAGTTTACCAATGTGGTGTCATTTGGGGCTGATTGTTGTTGGAATGTTTCTTGTTGTTGGCTGTTTCCTTGACTGCCCTCACCCTCCACACCAGTAGTTGTCACCATTAGTGCTTGATTCAAGGCACCATTGAAGCACATGGATTGGTTATGAGGCTCATTGCATGGAAAACACCAGTCATACTCCTGAGCAATGTTGTTTTGTGTTGGCACCAATTCCTTAGAGGCAGATATGGCATTTGGATTGTAGGGCTGGAATGGTCTATTGGCAAGGAGGCCTTGTTTGATTCACATTTGCAGCTGGATTAGGTGGCCTTTGTGGTTGGTATGGCTGCCTGTTAGGCTAAGCTTGGGGTTGATAAGAAGGTCTAAAACTTTGGGCTTGCTGCCTTTTGAGAGTAACCAGCTCATTGCCTAGGTTTTGCAATTGTTTCATGACTTCTTGAAGCTCATTTGGGGCACTTGGAGATGAAGTGGAAGCTTCATTTCAACTCTAATTTCTAGGAGTGGGAGAAGGAGCCAAATTAGGTGCTTGACTGGTGTTTGGACTCTCTAAACTTGGGAACAAAGTGGCATGGGAGGTCTAAGGGCAAGTTTTCCACTTGGATCAAACAATTTTCAACCCTAATAGCAATGCTATAAGCCATAGGGATAGTTATGCCTCCCATGGACTGAATTAACATAGAAATATCAGAATTTAAAGCTTTGAGATAGTAGAGAAAAGCACCTTCTGCTTTGGCTTGACTTTGCACTGGAATTCTCTCCCAAGTCCTTTGAAATCTAAAGTTGAAATCGGTCACCGCTCATTGGAGCTCTCTTGATGGTTGTCGGCTTCTCCAAAAGAGACAAGTTGTCTCCCTTCTCTCCAAATTGCTCATCAAGTGCTATACACAAATGATTCCATTTTTGATAGAACCAGCTCCAAGGCTACTAAACCATTGCAATGCTTTACCCTTGAATGAAGATGCCAAAGAACTTGACACCACTTGCATTTCATTGATTTCATGGATTGCACAAAGGTTAGCAATATCTTTAACATGATCACCTGGAGTAGTCCGATTTTCTCCAAAGAAGTAGGGAATGTTCTTCAAGGCTGTAATAGGAATTTGATGTTGTGTATTGAGGGAAAGTGGGTTGCTTCTGTGAAGTTGACGTAGGGGTTGTTTCGTGCAAAATTGTTGTTGCAGGCTCACAGCACCCCTGGATGTAGATCAGGCTTCTAGGTTGATCACTCTAGCATCCAGTGTGATTGCACAACATGGAAACCTCTCTCCAAGTGTGGGACTTGTGAAATTGAGAGAGGAATCTCTAGATTAGAGGCTGGTTCCTCAAACTCTTCTGATTTAGATCTATATTTTGTAAAACTACAGAGGTTCAGATCCTAATCCTATTCTAAATTGCAAGGAGACAGGGATAGAAATGTAAAAATTGAAACTAACTAAAGATGGTGATGCACCAAAAGGAGTGGTGAATATTTTTGTCATGCAAATAGACACAAACCAAGGATTGCAACATAAAACATACAGAGACCGACAAGATATAATTTAGGATCTGAAATGAAGCAAATAATACAAACAAAGGATGAAACCATTCACAAAGCTTGCATTATCATTTCCAATGTCAAAAACATCAGCATTACAACCTCGAGAGGTAAAATCATTACGATCTTTGAAGAGGTTCGATTCTTCTCAACAATCACTTGTTGGAGGTGAAAGAAGAAGATTGCTATGCCAAAAATGTTCCCCTTAGAAATGAGCCAAAACTTGCTTTTACATGCATGGGTCGCACCCAGAGACAAAATGTACAAAAACGTGAGAGCCCATTCCTCGTTAACTACGAGATGCATTAAAATGGAATGGGGGACCTTACAAACCCATACCCTGTCATTTTTGACTGAATTGCAGGAGAATGCGACCCATTCTGCGTTAAATTTGGTCACTGAAATGTCACTTCTAGCCATGAACATGCTTCAGAGCTGTTTCTTAACTTTCTCTCTCCAGATTACACCAAAATTCAAGAATATCCCTAGAATCATGTAGAGAATTTCATAAGCTTTCCGTTGATATAAAGAATGTGCAAATCCAAGCTCTAGATCGAAAGATATGGTGATCTGAAGATTTAGGGTAAAAAAAAAGTGAAAATGAGTTTTGAAATTTTTCCCGCGCTCTGCCACCTGGATGACACGTGTTAAGCATTGATTGGATGTGTAATTCTCTCTCCTTCCCTATCCCATGGGTTTTCCTTGAAAGTTTTGACCTTTTTGTGCTTTTGGAAAATTTTCCACTTTTCCCCCGTGTCCCCGCCATTTGGGACACGTGGCATGTGTTGATTGGTCGACAGGGGACGCGGGAAGACCTTTACTTTTTAGCTTTTCGGCCAAAACTTGGCCAAATTTTCCAAATCCTCCCCGAGCTCCATGCTTCCCTACTCCATTGGACACGTGTCCTATTCTGATTGGCTCGGGCTGACCCTTCAAACCTCACCCTTTGAACTTTTGGACATTTTCCCTTGTGACACGTGTCATGCTGCGATTCGTCCACGGGCCTGCCGGCTTTTCACGTCCCTCGTGTCCTCACGGCCCAGCTGTTCCAAAATACTTGGGACAAATTCCTCCGATCCACTCAAAATGGGCTTCCTTGTCCCTTTTCTGCCGATGACACGTGGCATGATCTGATTGGCTCTCGCTTTCTCGGCTCTTCGCGTCCCACGCGTCACTGTGTCCCAACTGTCCCAGTGCGAAAGTTCTCCTTTTTGGTCGATCCGGGTAGTTCGCGTCCTTCACGCCTCTCGCGCCCAGACATATCCCTGCATTACCTCTCGGCCGAGTTAGTTGATTTTCCTTTGACCTTTGGCTGGTTCGCCTTTCTGCGTCTCACGCATCCTCACGGCCCAGATGTCCCTTTGCTTCTACCGGGCCGCTGGCGTCCTTTCGGTAGATTCACACCCCGATGTCCCAAGGACCGCCTGGACTAGGACTTAGCCATTTTTCATGATTTTTCCTAGCCCAAGCTTGTTTTTGCAACTTTTTCACCTTTTCTCAGAACTTGCTCTTTTCAACCTCGGACAGGAGAGTTAGAAAAAATCAGGGGGACCCTAAACCTGGGGTGCAAATTGGATAACAAAGAGCTCATGCTTATTCGTGGGTCTCCAATCTTGGGCACCATCTCAAAGTTACGCCGTGAAGACACGTGGAGGCTTCGCTGGGTCTTCCCTTAGAATTTTAAAGCAACTTTCTAAAGGCCTGGGACACATGGAGGGACCGCACATGTTTGGGGACCAACCCCTAAGTTTTATTTAAAGAAGTGCCAGGGAGGACACTTGGAGGTTTCTGCTCACTCTACCCTTTTCTTGGACTTTTCAATGGCCAAAGAAAAATGTCTCGGACCATAGACACATGGCGCCTTCCATTGAACCTTCAAATTTTTAACAGACTCTGTTAAATCTAAGACACAAGTTGAGCCAACCCTTCTTTTGGGTCTCTACTTTTGGGGACCATCTTAAAATGTGCCATTGAGACACGTGGAGGCTTCCACTGGCTCCTTTTTACCAAAATTTTCAAAGGCCAAAAGGTGTTTTTCTTAGGCCCAAGGTATGTGGAAGGCTCGCGCTTGTTTGGGACTTGCCTTTGTGCTTCTCCTTTGTAGTTGCGCCAAGGAAACACATGGATGACTATGATATAAAGTGGAAAAGGGGAAGAATCAACAGTTGTTGTGTATTTCACCTATTTTTTCGACCATTTTTTTCTCAAGACGCCAGAGATGTGAATATGCACTATTTTTCATCATTCTTTGATGAAATTCTTTGTCATCTCTGTCGGTAAGGTGCCATTAAATGAATTAGAAAATTAAATTGTGAGTCCAAGGATCATTAAGGTATTTTGAAGTGGGAATTACTCAGGCACTCGCAAAAATGAGAATTACCAAAGGAAATGGATGTGGGGCAGAAATTGCGGACAAATAAGAGGGAAAAGGGATGAACTAATGAAAGTGTAGGTGTAATAGGTGAAAAAGGAGTTGGTTCAAGAGAAAAAAGGTATGACCTATCAAGTCTAGCTATGCAGAGGCTCCAAAAAATGATTAAAAAGGGGATTTCTTGCATGAAATAATCAGAATGATTAAAAGGACTCCTAAAAGTTGTGGCATGGCATCCTAGTCATTAGTCGAGGGCCCAAGAAACGTGACTAGTTCATAATTGGTCCACTTAGCAGATTTCATATCTGAATTTGTTAAATGTCACTATTTGAAACAAATTGGTAACAAACAAAGGTCCCTTGAATATTCTTCTCTTTTGGGGGGAAAATTGAGTGAGTAACATGTATAAATGCAATGAGAATACTCTTATAAATGGTCAGAGTTTGAATTTTTGAAAAATTTTTTGAGAAAGTCGTCTTCCCAAGAGACAAAAGCTAAGATAACTTTGTTATTTTATTTTGTGTTAGATTTTATATCGTATCAAGTTGCTTGCAGATGTATAGCCATTGAAAATCACTAAGATCACACTAGAAGCTTTCCCTTGTTGATGAATCTAAGCAATTTTGGAATTAGTTTGTGTCAAATCTCTAGCAATTTGTATGTCTTTTTGTTTCAAAATATCTCAAATAGTTTCTTTCATTCCCATTGCAATCTTATATTAAAATCTTTGTGAAATAACACTGGATCTTGTCCTTGTGATATTTTAATGGTATTTGCAATTTCATTTCAAGAAGAGCCTTCATCTTTGATGAGATAAACAAATTTAAAATCAATTCACTGTCATTTGTTGATAAAGATTGTCTATAAGTCTTCGGGTGTACCTTAGGCATGATTAATCAAAGACTTTGGTGTTTAATTGAGTCTTTCAATTCAAGCCTTCGTGTTAGAGTCTCAAATATTATTTGAAAATGTGTTGATTTAGGCCTCCATTGAAGCACACCTTCTAGTTAAAGGAACATCTTAACTGTTCTAAAGCTTCCTATAGTTGAATTTGTTCATTATTGTGAAGTCCCTTCGAATATATGGTATAATCAACTTTATCCTACTTCATCTCCCACCAAAATCATTTAAAAACCATTGATCCATCTTGAACTACCCATGTTTTTCCTATGTATCAACAAAGGAACAAAATCTACTTGTTAAAATATGTAGAGCAATCAGGATTTCTTAATGTCTTAAGTAACCTTAGCCTTGTGTTGAAAATATCTCCATCATTTATAAGCTAAATCATGGAGCATTGATTGTATTTTCCCAAGGTTCTCTTCATAGAATTTGTACAAAATAAGGATATCTCCATCTCCTTCATGAAATAGAGGTTACACTAAGGGTCCTCTCACCCTAGTCAAAGAGGCACGGTCTAAAGTATTGAGGACAATATCAAATCCTCTTAAAGATACTATCCATCTCTCCACAAATATGAGTAGAAAAGGGTCGGTTATATCTCATCCTCAGCTAAAAATGACACACACTATGATCTATCTTCCTCTAAGCTCCTTGTCTAATCTATTCTTTGCTTAGCTTTGAAAAGGATAATGAATTTAGATACCAACACTCATGGCGCCATTGTTGACAGGAAATATTTGAAGTATTTGAACAAAGGTATACGTGTACAGACCTTGATAATTCTTTCTACAAATTTTAAAGTCCAAATACATTGCTAAAACAACATTATTTTCTCAGATCTATAAGAATTATTCAAATTTGTGAATTATGTGTGCAATATTTCCAGCTTATACAGTTATTGCACTAGGATTTGTATCATCATTGATAAATTTGGGTAAAAGAAGAGCAAATCTTGTAAGATTTGCATGAATCTGGTATTGATAGACATTTGATAGGTATTTTATAGTGCATTTGCACAAACTAAGGTGAAAATCCTTAGTGGCGACTCCGTGTTGTTTAAATTCTTTATAAATACCAATGTCTTAAACATATATCAAGTAAGATTTGTCACTAATATCTACAAATCTAGAAGGAAGAAGATCTTTCTTTGCCAATGACCCTAGTAGAAGGTTGTTTCAAGAGCTGGTAAAGTCTTATTTAGAAGGTAGAAGAATTTGGAAGGCTATTGGAGATCAACCATCAAAAATAGATCTCCATTGGTGAAACTGATCATCCTATGATTGAAGATTGTAGTATTTCCTCAAGTGCTTCTAATCTTTATTTGAAATGTTTTCTTCTCAATCTACCCTGTATTTTTAAAATCTAATAGATTTTTCCAATAGATAGAGCCTTTGAGGGCAATAGTCATTCTAAAATTGTATCCATGTACCAAATAAACCCCTCACTCCTCATCATTTTGTTTCTCCTGTAAGGTCACCTCCTCAGAATAATATGGCTCAACCTCCACCTAGACCTTCATTTTTCATTAATACTTTTGGTCCCATCAATTTTAGAGGTATGGTTGGCTATCCAAATACTATGCCATAGGATGTAAGAAATAAATTGCCTAAGTTTAAATGAAATAATGCAAGAATTGGTGATCAACACTTGTAACTCTTTGTCAATATGATGGAGGATTTCAAAATAGAGTTTGAAGATGTATACATTAAATTATTTATTCATAATCTAGAAGATGATGTAAGAGATGGTATAAATCTCTGCCAGATAATTCCATTGACTCTTGGAAAGAGATGAAGAAGGCCTTTAGAATGTAGTAGGGTGATAAAATAGACCCTAGGTTTCTTTTATCAAAGTTTGAAAATATAAAAAAGAATATTAATGAATTAGTGCATGATCTCAATACTAGATTTAACAAAACATTTAGAAGATTTCCTGTTAATTTGAGGTCATGTGATGAATCATGTCTGATAAAGTATTCATATGCATTTAATAAGAATGTTTCTTACTATTTGAGAGATAAAACCATGGTAATTTTAGGCAGCCTTTACAATGGCTCTGTAAATTGAGAACAACATCAAAGCAATTGGAAAACCTCCTAAGAGGGAGGGTGTTAAACTGATCAACCCTAAGAAGCCTCAATCAAGCAAGGCATTAGATTTTGAGGAAGTTGTAAGGACTTTGGCCAGGGCTATCAAAGAAATCATCTTACAAGTGGCAAGTTAGGGTAGAAAAAGAAATTAGACAAGGTTCTCAAGGTCAGCATAGGAAACAAGGACAAGAAAGACTTGCAAATCATCCTAGAAATGATCAGAGGTCTAATGATAGAGGTAAAGGACCCATGGGAGCTAGACAACCCCAAGATAGGGAGAATAGAGTAGTGCCTGATCCTTTAAATGCTAGAGTTGTTGTTGTTAAAGAGACAAATCAAATGGATTGGTGTGACAAATGCTTCTTACCCCACCTACCATGTGAAGTAGATAAAGAATTTGAAGAAGAAGATGATGATGAAAACACTGATGATGATGCATGCATGGTGGACTACTCTACAAGCTCACAACAAGGAGCAACTTCAACTAAGGTAATAAGTGCAAGAGCTGCTACAAGATTTTGGGGCATTGCATTCACCAGGTACCTCTTATTCCTCCTCTCATGCTTTATAAATATATATGGTACAAAATTTGAACTTCCTAATAATGATTTTGAGTACCTAAGAGTTCTAATGATTAATAAGTATGATGGAGGAATCCCATCAAAAGAGATATAGATAACTACTAATGAATGCTTTTGTGGCCCAAGAAAAGGAGTATAACACAAGAAGTAAAGTTGTTAAAGGGATAGGGCCTCAAGCCAAAACAAATACCCAGTTCTCACCAATTCCCAAAAGAGACTCCAAAGAAATAGCACTGGAAAAGGCTCTTGTTGTCTCAAGTAGAATTGGTGTGCCCACCCATGCCCAAAATGTTAAAAACCTTGTGCCATCTTGATGAGTTTTTCAACCTTTCTCCAAATGTTGCTTTGCCCAAGTACATTCCCTATGACATTTCCCAAGTCTTGAGTCAAATCAAGATTTATGTTCCTATTGTGGAACTTCTTAGGATTCCTGAGCATAAGAAGAGGGATTTTGAGTATTTGGGATTAGGGGAAGATAGGAGTGCCCAAGGCAGAAATATAAATAATGTAAACACTCCTCCTTCAACCATTGTAGACCTAGAAAAACCACTAGCATTAGAGGAGATAGGTGAACCACTTGAAGTCTACTTGGGGACATCTTTAGTTGAGTCTCAATTAAATTTTGATCCATTTTTTACAACATTGATTATTAAAGATAGACTTTGCACAATTGTATGTTTGACTCCGGAGCATCATGCAATGTTATGCCTCTGAAGTCATGAATGAATTGAACATTAAAGTGACAACAACTTATGGAAAGTGTACTGCAATGGATTCTAGAGAGGTCCTAGTTGTAGGGTGTGTGAAGGGTTTAGTGGTACAACTTGTAGCTTATCCGGGTAAGAACCTAAAACTTGATGTTGTCATTGTTGATTTCCTTGCCAAATGGGGCATGCTATTATCAAGAAAGTGGGCTACAAGTGTTGGTGGAAGTGTTCAGATGGATATGTCTTTTTCCACCATTCCAATTGAAGGAAACCTTGTAAAGCTGTATGGAGAGAAGAAAATGTTGCACCTCATTGAAGATCTAAATAATGCTTCTTATGAAGTGTTATATGTTGATGTAGATGCAAATAACTTTGTGGGGTTTTTTGATGGCAAGGAGCACAAGATTGATTAGTGAAAATGTCTTGAACAAGTGGGTTTACCTTGGACCTTGTTATTTGATGGAGCATGTTCCAAGTTTGGAAATGGTGCTGGCATTGTTCTGATCTCCCCAAGCCAAGAAGAGTTTGTCTTTTCTTTCAAACTTAAATTTGAATGCACTAACAACATTGTTGAGTATGAAGCATTGTTATTAGGCCTGAGAATTGCATGGAAATATGGTATAAAGGATGTCATTGTCAAAGGGGATTCATAATTGATTGTCAAGCAAATTAGGAAATTGTATGCTACTAAAAATCAGAGAATGAAACAATACAAGCATGTAGTTTGGGATTTGATTGAAATTTTTGACTCTTTTAATATTGTGCACCATGATAAAAAGTTTAATGTTGTTGCAGAAAAGTTAGCAGTGCTAGGATCCATATTTGGGAATTATACAATGTCTCCATTTTGTGAGTATGATGTTGAAGTACTAACAAGGCCATATGTCCCTGATAACATTAAAAATTGGCAAGTGTTTGATGATGATGCCTAGGTGAAATAGTTTCTACAGAGCCAAGGTGATTTTGCTAACTAGAATATAGATTGGGAACCAATGGTGTGTGTTGCTAAAGGAAAGGAAACATTATTTGGAAAACATCATCCAATTGAAGAAAAACATGATTCCTAGAGGTTTGGTGGCTCTTGAGTCAAAATTTGATAATGCTGATTGCATTATTAAAAGGAGTATGTCAGTTTCAAGAGATGTGGAAGAACATGACCTGGGCACAAAGGAAAAGCCATGTAAAATCTAGTTAGGAAGCAATCTCAAGCAAGGAAGAGAAACAATCTTATATTCAATTACTAAAGAAATATCAAGACTGCCTAGCTTGGTCTAACTCTGAGTTGAAGGCATATAGGAAGATTTGTTCCAACATGAGATTCCTCCTAAATCTAATGCTAAGCCTTTCAGGAAAAAATAGAGGCCCATTAATCCGCTCCTTTCTTTGAAGATGCAAGAAGAATTGAAGAAGTTGAGGGATGGAGGGATCATTCAGCCCACGAGGTATTCATCTTGGGTTATAAACCTAGTGCCTATTAGGAAAATAATGGTGACATAAGGCTATGTGTAGACTTTAAGAACCTAAATAAACCATCAATGAAAGATAATTACACTATGCCAAACATGGAGAATATGATACAACTGGTAACTAGTTATGAATTGTTATCTACTATGGATGGTTTTTTGTGTTATAATCAAGTTGTTGTGAAGGAATCAGAAAGAATAAAGATTTCCTTTACTACTCCTTAGGGAACTTATGTCTATGTCAAGATGCCTTTTGGCTTAATGAATGCTGGAGAAACTTTTCAAAGAGAAATGGATGTAGCATTTGCTAGTTATATCAATGATTTCATTGTTGTTTATCAAGATAATGTAACTGTGTTTTCCAGAAAGAGAAATGATCACTTGCAACACTTGGAGAAGATGCTGATAAGGTGCAGGGAGTATGGAATATCATTGAATCCCAAGAAGTGCCACTTTGGAGTGCAAAAGGAAAATTTGCTTGGTCACATTGTATCAAAATAAGGGGTAATGATAGATCCAGAGAGAGTGGAAGCCATCAGCAAGGTTCTAATTCTAAGAAATAAGAAGGGAATTCAATCCTTCTTTGGACAAATAAAATTTATCAGAAGGTTTGTGTCTAACTTTGTTGAGCTGACCATCCCCATTACTAGCATGTTGAAGAAGGACCAAGTTATCAAATGGGAAGAAGTTTCCATTCAATATTTCAATGGGATCAAAGAAGCACTAAACCATGCCCCTATTTTTCCAGCCCCAAATTACAAGAATTATTTTCAAGTGTTTTCTTTTTCTTCAGAAAACACCATTGCATCTATTTTGTTACAGAAGGATGATGAAGGGGCTGAGAGACCAATTTCCTTTTTCAGTAAGGCATTGTAGGGAGCTGAGTTAAAGTACACCATCATGGAGAAGAAATAATTTTCCTTGGTGAAAGAAACAAAGGTTTTCAGACCCTACATCTTGAGTTCTAAAGTTGTTGCTTATGTTCCCCACACCATGGTGAAAGACATCTTATCAAAGATGGAGGTCTTAAGAAAAATATGCAGATGGGTGAACAAGTTACAGGAGTATGAAATAGATATCCAAAACATGAAATTGGTAAGATGTTTGGGCCTAGTTAAGCTTATGGCTAAGCAAACCTACAAACTATTGAGGTGAATGAAGTAGAAGGAGAAAGGGTGGATGTCCTTGAAAGTTGGTAAGTTCTGAATGGTACAAAGATATAATATTTTATCTCAAACATCTATGTTGCCCTAAATATCTGAGTAAAAATCAGAAAAGATATCTTAAGTTAGCCTCTCAAAAGTATGTCATTATTGATTTTGGGTTATCTTGGAAGAACCCCGAGGGAGTGCTCTTGAGATGCATTACTAAAAATTAGGCCCCAAAAGAATAGATGATCTCCATGGAGGGGTCTCAGGGGGGACATTTTGCTGGAAGAGTTACAACACATAAAATCTTGAGGTCTAGTTATTGGTGGCCAACTATCTTCAAGGATACAACTCTCTTGGTGAGGAAATGTGAAAGTTACCAGCATTTTTCTGGAAGAATGGAAGCTTTATGATCCATTCCTTTACAACTTGTTTCATTTGAAGCCGTATTAAGACAATGGGGAATGCATTTCATTGGGGAAATTTCTAATCCTTCCAGTGTTGGTCATAAATGGATTCTTGTAGCCACTAATTATTTCACTAAGTGGGTGGAAGGAATCCCCACCAAGAAGGTGACACACCAAGTTATCATGGATTTCATGCTGAATAAAATCATATGAAGATTTAGAGTTCCGATAAAAAATTTTGCTGATAATGCCATGCCATGTGTTTTAGAGCCAAAACTTTGGTGGCAATGTGCAAGGAGTATGGGATCAATTTGACATATGCTTCTAACTACAATCCCCAATGAAATGGATAAGCCGAGTCCAGTAATAAAAATTGTTGAAGATCATTAGAAGAACCTCGGAGCTGAATAAAAAGAAGTGGGAAATGAGCAACTAAATTTTACTATTTGGGCTGACTGTAATCACTATAAAAAGAGCTACTAGTAAAAGCCTATTTGAATTGGTATATGGAACTCAAGCTTTTTTGCCCGTCCCATTTGCAATTGTATTCATTTAAGTTTGTTCAAAGATTTTGAAGACAAAGAATTTAGTGCATATGATGCTCGAATCAATTAGATTATTGAGTTGATGAAGAAAGAAGGGCATCCCATCAGCGGGGATAATTTTAGTGGTGAATATTCATAATATGGCAAATATTCCATTTTTGAAAAATTTGAAAAGGTGAATTTTCTCAAGGGTTTCAGAAGGCAAGTAGGTTGACTGTTCGCCTAAAAATTACACTTTAATTTGTTTTAGGGTCGGGACACCTACCCTTGAAAAATATCCCCTATATAATCCTAGATTATTCGCCAGGTAGAACACTTCTACTTCACATTTGTCAACAATATGATATATCCCGTATTGTAGATGCGCAACAATGGGGTTATTTGTTGACATGTGACACGCGACGGATAGTCGATTGACACATGATAAGGAGGTAACTTTAGATATTGACCACAATTTCTCACAAGAGACACATGACAAAGAGTTTGTTGATGAGCGACACGAAGATTTTTTCGATGCGCAAGTAGAGGGCGGAGGTCGTTTCAAAGGAAATGCGCGACATGAGATTTTCTTCGCTCGTCAACAAATAACCCTCATTTTCGCGTCTGCGGAATAGACCTCATTGACGCGCATCAACAACCTTGTTGACGCAGTGTCAATGAGGTCTATTGACATGCTTCAATGAGGGTTATTTGTTGATGCGCGTCAACAAACCTCATTGACGCGGTCAACAAGGTTGTAACGCCAACGGCATCTTGAGCATGTTCATGGCGTGCGTGTATTCAACCTTGTTGAGACGCGTCAATGATTCTCCTGATGCGGCGCCTCAACAAGGTTGTTTGTAAGGTCATGCTGCAATTGCACACGCGTTAATAAGGTTCTCATGCCATTGTATCGCACTTACATTGACCCATGCATAACCTTGTTGATTTTTGCGCATCGCTTTCAGGTCTAGCAAGTGATGATGCATCATCTCTGAGGTTTGTTGAATACGTTTGATCTCGAGGGTTATTTGTTGACGCTTGAACACTAATAGATAGTTGAATGGACAAGGATGTGTGCTTGATATCGACGCATAGCAAACGCATTTACAAAGAGTTTATCGACGCTGTGATACGTAGATTTTTTCGATGAAAAAATAGAGGCGGAGGCTGCAGACCTCTTTGACAACACCCTCATTGATGCACGCAATAGACCTCTTTGACGCATGTCAACATCTTTAGTTGTTGATTTTTGCATGTCAATGAGGTCATCTCCTTGCACGCGCATCATTAGATCTTTTGTAGTTTTAAAATACAGACAAAATCTCCGCCGCACGCCTGCAGCCTTTCTGCTCACCACTTGACAATCGTGTGAATTTTTTTCATACAACCCCAAAAAATTCACCTTCCCGCCCACCGGTTCTCGGGATATTCACTAACATTTTCCACCTCCGATTTGAAGACCAAGAGGTCTCTTGAAAATGAATTGAGTTGGATGAAGAAATAAGGGCCCATCAGCTGACATGTGAAGTTTAGAGAAAATTTGAATAAGCTATTTGAAAAAAAAGGTGACACCTAGATCTTTCAGAATTGGGGATCTTGTGCTTTTATGGGATATCGTAGCATGAAGATAAGGGCAAGCATGGTAAATTTGATGCATTGTGGATGGGCCCTTATTCAATTGATATTCGAATTGGTGAAAATACCTTCTTCCTATAAGACTTAGACGGGGAACTACTTAAATTTCCTACTAATGGTAGGCATTTGAAGCATTTTCTTGATTGATTTCTCATAATCAAGGTATACTCCATTTTTACAGTGTATAGTTCTTTATTCTCATCCATTTTGTGTTTTTGTTCATTCTAGTCCTTGGTGACCTAGTTTTACTAGTTTCTCGTTCGTTTTTTTGGAGGATGGTTGTGGTTGTTCTACTCTACAAGCTTATTCTTTGACTCTTTTTGCCCAATGGTATGTTTTTGGCACTTGTTCTACTATTTGTTCTTGTGACACTCATATGGAGTGCCCATCCCTAGTCAGAGCTGATGTTGGTGCTCAAATTAGTCTCACCCTGTTTGTCATTGAAATTCCTCAGTTTGCGGCCTCTTTCATGTTTTCTATCTCCCCATGTTGGTGCTTGAAGACTCTGTCCTCCATTTGGTTTCCATGATCAGTCCCTTCCTTGGTCGAGGATCACTTAAAGGTCCAAAATTTGTTTTTCGTTTCTCTGTCCATTTGAAGGAGTCTGTAAATTGGGCGTAAACTCAGGTTGTTCCTTTCCTTCCATTTTCCACAGTCATGTGTTGTTGTCCCTATCATTTTTTCCCAAATACCTAAGGAAACGTGATTGGATGTAGCTCGAGGATCATATTTGAGCCTTATAACATTTCCAAATTCTTTTTCCTTGAAGAAAGATTCATTTCTAGCTCAAATGGTGGCTTTCCCCGCATTTTTACAATTTGACGGTGAGTTTTCCCCATCAAATTTACATCTCTTCATCAGTGTAAATGGCCCTTTTTGGTTAGATGCGGCTCGGTGGGGCACTTTAAAACTCTAAGGCTCACTTCAACCCAAAACTTGTCCACATGGAGGAATGACACTCATTTGAAAATTCACCTTTTGATTTGGCCTTGGGAGTTGTGCACTAGGGGACACATGAAGGATTCTCTACTTTTCCCAGACTTAGAAAATTTTTTCATATAGTTGGTATAGTTTTGGCGGGCCATGGACACATGGAGGGATGGTGCTCATTTGAGGATCCGCCTCAGGGTCCCACCTTAAAAATTATGACAGGGAGACATGTGGAGGCTTCCGCTGGCTCCGCTTTGTACTTAAACTTTCAAAGCAATTTTCTAAGGCCCGGGATACGTGGTGAGTTCACACTTATTCAAGAAATCTGCTATTGGGCACCATCTCAAAGTTACGTCATGAATACACATGGAGGATTCCGCTAGGTCTTCCCTTAGACTTTTCAAGCAACTTTCTAAAGGTCTAGGAGATGTGGAGGGACCACCCATGTTTGGGGACTGGCCCCAAAGTTTTATTTTAAAGAAGCATCCAGGAGGACACTTCGAGGTTTCTGCTCACTTTGCCCTTTTCTTGGACATTTTAACGGCCGAAGAAATATGTCTCAAACCATAGACACATGACACCTTCCACTGAACCTTCAAATTTTTAACAAACTCTGCTGGACTAAGACATGCATTGAGCCCACACTTGTTTTGGGTCTATGCTTTTGGGGACCATCTTAAAATGTGCCATTGAGACACGTGGAGGCTTCCGCTAGCTCCTTTTTTCACCAAGACTTTTCAAAGGCCAAAAGGCATTTTTCTTGGGCCCAGGTACGTGAAAGGTTCGCGCTTGTTTGGGACTTGCCTCTGTGCTTCTCCTTTGTAGTTGCACTAAGGAAACATGTGGACGGTTGTGATATAAAGTGGAAAAGGGTAGAATCAATGGTTGTTGTGCATTTCACCTATTTTTCCCACCATTTTTGCTCCAAGACTCTTGGAGACATGAATACAGCACTATTTTTCATCATTCTTTGATGAAATTATTTTTGTCTCTATCAGTAAGGTGTCATTGAATGGATTTGAAACTTAAATTGTGAGTCCAAGGATCGTTAAGGTCGATATTTTGAATTGGGAATTACTCAGGCACTTGAAAAAAGAGAATTACTAGAGGAAATGGATGTGGGGCAGAAATTGCAGAGGAAAAAGAGGGAAAAAGGATGAAATGATGAAAGTGCAGTGCAAAAGGTGAAAAAGGTGCATTACCTCAAGAGAAAAAAGGGATGACTTGTCAAGTCCAGCTATGCAAAGGCTCAAAAAATGATTAAAAAGGGTATTTCTTACATGACAGAATTAGAATGATTAAAAGGACTCCTGAAAAGTTGTGGCATGACATCCTAGTCATTAGTCAAGGGCCCAAGAAATGTGATCAATTCACAATTGGTCCACCTAGCAGATTTTGGATCTGAATTTGTTAAATGTCACTGTCTGAAACAAATTGGTAACAAGTAAAGGTTACTAGAATATTCTTCTCTTTTGGGGGGAAAATTGAGTGAGAAAAATGTTTAAATACAATGAGAATAGTCTTGCAAATGGTCAAAGTTTTAATTTTTGAGAAAAAAGTTGAGAAATCCATCTTCCCAAGAGACCAAAGCCGAGATAACCTGTTATTTTCTTCTGTGTTAGATTTTATGTCATGTCCAGTTGGTTGCAGATGTATAGCCATTGACAAGCACTGAGATTGCTCTCGAAGCTCTCCCCTCTGAATCTAAGCATTTTGAATCTAAGTCAATTTGTTTGTGTCCGCTTTGTTTCGAATGTTTCTGAAATAGTTTCTTTCATTCCCATTGTAATATTATATTGAAATCTTTGTGAAATCACACAAGATCTCATCCCTGTGACATTTTAATGGTATTTTCAATTTCATTTCAAGAAGAGCCTTCATCTTGGATGAGATAAACAAATTTAAAATCAATTCACTTGTCATTTGTTGATAAAGATTGTCTGTAAGTCTTCAGGTGTACCTTAGGCATGATTAATCAGAGAATTTGGTGTTTAATTGAGTCTTTCAATTCGAGCCTTTGTGTTAGAGTCTCAAATATTATGTGAAAACATGTTGATTTGGGCCTCCATTGAAGCACACCTTCTGGTTAAAGGAATGTCTTAACTATTCTGAAGCTTTCTGTTGTTGAAGTTGTTCATTGTTGTGAAGTCCCTCTAAAGATCTGGTATAATCAACTTTATCCTACTTCATCTCCCACCAAAATCATTTAAAAACCATTGATCCATCCTGAACTACCCCTATTTTCCTTGTGTATCAACAAAGGAACAAAATCTACTTGCAAAAATATGTAGAAAAATCAGATTTCTTAATGTCTTCAGTAACCTTAGCCTTGTGTTGAAAATATCTCCATTGTTTAGAAGTGACAACTCTTAAGAGTTAAATCATGGAGCATTGACCATATTTTCCCAAGGTTCTCTTCATAGAATTTATACAAAAGAAGGATATCTCCATCTCCTTCATCAAACAGAGGTTACACTAAGGGTCCTCTCACCTTGGTCGAAGAGGCATGACCTAAAGTAGTGAGGATAGGTCAAATCCTCTTAAAGGTGCTATCCATCTCTCCACAAATATAAGTAATAAAGGGTCAGTTAGATCTCATCCTTGGCTACAAAATGACACACACTATGATCTATCTACCTCTAAGCTCCTTGTCAAATCTATGTTGTTGCTCATCTTGAAAATGAGAATGAATTTGGATACCAACAAACTACAAAGGTGACGTATAGTGGCAAGTTTCTAAACAAGCGCGGGCCTTCCACATGCCCCGCCCCAAGGAAAATGTGTTTTGACCTTTAAAAAGTCTCAAAGTATAAAGAGGGGCTAGCGGAAACCTCCATGTGTCTCAATGGCACACTTTGAGATGGTCCCCAAAAGTGGAGATCCCAAACAAGTGTGGGCTCACCATGTGTCTTAGTCCAATAGAGTTGTTAAAATTGTTGAAGGATCATCGGAAGGCACCGTGTGTCTAGGGTCCGAGATGCTTTCCTTGGCCATTGAAAAGTCCAAGAAAGGGCAGAGTGAGTGGAAGCCTTCAAGTGTCCTCCTAGAGCTTCTTTAAAATAAAATTTAGGGGCTGGTCCCCAAACAAGCGTGGTCCCTCCACGCATCCCATGCCTTAGAAAATTGCTTTGAAAAGTTGAAGTATAGAGCGAGTTGGCGGAACCCTCCTAATGTTTCTTTGTCATAATTGTTAAGGTGGGACCCTAAGGTAGATCCTCAAATGAGCACTCGACCCTCCATGTGTCCAGTGTGCAAAGTTACACCAACCCCATGAAAATTTGTCTAAGTCTAGCCAAGGCAACGGAAACCTCCATGTGTCTCCCAACGCAACTCCAAGGCCAAACAAAAGGTGAATCTTCGATGAGTGCCGGCCCTCCACATGGATAAGCTTTGAGTTGAATTAGGCCTTAGAGTTTCAAAGTGCCCCGTTGAGCTACATCCAACTAGAAAGGGCCACATTTCCATAGATGCTGAGATGTAAATTTGACAGGAAAAACACACCCACAAACCGTAAATGTAGGAAAATCACCATTTGTGCCTTAAATGAATCTTTCTTTTAAAAAAGAGGATTTGGAAATGATGTAAGGCCCAACTATGATCCTACGAGCCACATCCAATCATGTTTCCATAGATATTTGGGACAAAAATGACAAGGACAACAAAAGGTGACTGTGAAAATGGAAGGAAGGGAAAAACCTTATTTTACGCCCAAGTTACAAATATTTCACATGGGTAGAAGAACGAAAAACAAACTCTAGATTTAAAGTGATCCTCAACCAAAAGAAGGGACTTGTCATGACAACCAAATGGAGGATAGAGTTTTCATGCATCAATACAGGGAAATAGAAAAGACGACAGAGCTCACAAACTGAAGAATTTCAAGGACAAACTGGGTGAGATCAAATTGAGCACCAACATATGTCATTATCACCACATTGATATCACTATTATTAGTACCTTGATTTCTATTTATCATCTTTATACCTACTCCAAGCATAAACTCTTCCTCTATTATATCATTGTTATCCAAAATTCATCCCCAAGGTAATTTTGATAACTTGCACAATTTCTTCATGTTGGAGCAAGCGAGAATGATGGAAGGAAAAAAATTGGATTTTGGGGGTGCCTCTGGTTTCTTTCTAACTCCCCAATCCAAGAAAACCCTAAGGAGTTAGTAAAAATTTGAGAAGAAAATTCTGTGGAAAAAGCGTAGAAAGTCAGTAGAAAAATCCGCAGAACAAAGTTGTAGAGTAAAATCTACTCAAAAGCCACGTAAAAATCTACGAAAAAAGTCAGTAGGAAAAGCTATAGAAAAAGCCACAGAAGCTACAAAAAATTCTGTAGAAAGAGTCCACGGAAGCTGTAGAAACAGTCCATAGAAGCTACAGAAAAGTCCACGGAACAAGTTCCGCAGGCCGTAGTCAAAGGGAAATCGAAAAAATCAGATAAATTTGTCCCACGTGTTCCACGAGACATTGGGACACGAGTTCATTGAAAACCTGATTTTTTTGAAAATTCAGATAGAAAGGAGACTGGTGGGTGGAGTACAGATTCTTGTGTGGGACATCCGGGACATAAGGAACTTAAATAGCCAAAAATCCCGCATACAAAGGAAAATAGTGCAAATAGCTGCCCACACTCATAAGGCCATAACATTTTCGTTTCTCAACGAAAACACATAAAATCAATACCATTGAATTGTGATTCTGATACCGATGTATAAAAATCAAGAAATATATAATTTTTTAAGGAATCGATAGATATTTTTAGAAAACATGGCCAGGTTTAGAACATTGATTTTATTTGGTAGCCGAGATGCATTAATGAAGCATGGACTGACATTTCTCACTACCGCAAGTCATGGGATAGTATGGGAATAATTTTGCAAAGCAATGTAACATCATTTCACTTCTTTTACTATAACTTATAAGTGGTTGAAAAGACAAATCTGGGATTGCAATTCTATCTCTCTTTTAAAATATATAAATTTCAATCCGGCTCATTTATTAAGGAGTTGGTCATTTTTCTCTCCTGCCCCCTCTCTCTTTCTTCCTAGGGTTGAATATGGAGCTTAAGCCTCCTCTCTTTTCTTTGTAATGGAATTTTCTTGCCCCATTGCCCACTAATGATGTACTATGTGAACTCATGGAGTAATAAAATTTGTTTTGTGATGCATTTTGTCCATCCTTTTCTTATTTTATTGTCTCTTCTTTCCTCTCACCATTACAGGGTATACTGTGCATATATCTGATGTCTATTATAGGTTTTAGGAGCTGTGTTTAATGGGTTTGAAGTGGTGTTTTGTGTGAAATTTATTTCTATTCTATGGTGCATCTTGTCCACCTTATCCATTGCTCACCCCTCCCCACTTCGTAAAAACGAGATTGTGATCAACAACCCCTTTTCTTGGTGTTATCTACTTGTTAGTGTAGGATTTATTTATTTTCATGCTCTTTATCTCTCCTTGTCTCCTTGGCATTGTTATATTAGGAGTAGATAGTTGCATTTCCTTCCTTATAAGTAGTTTAGCATTAGGATTAGGTAGAGGAAGTCAACCTTCTCCAGAGGACCATCTCAAGTTCACAAGTCCCACAACTTGAGAGATGGTCCCATGTTATGCAAGTTACACCGGATGCCCCATCCAAAAGCAGGCCATTTGAGGGGTGCTGTAATTTCACATCAAAATTTCTAGCACACTCAAAGTGGGAGAGGTTTGAAGCACCTTACCACTTCATTTTATCAATTTTATGTGTTCTTGGTGAGATTCAACCTTTAGAGGCACATGCAAAGCACATCTAACGACTTCATCTAGTCAAAAACCCCTTTTCTCGAGTTGCATACTTTCCTTCATCCATTTCCACCCATTATTCTTTCCACATCTTCCACCTTTTTACATTCATGAATTTGTGCAATCATGACTTCATTCCCATCTTGGAATTCACACTTGCAGCAATAGTGGTGCATTCCACCTCCAATTTATTTCTCATCTCCTCCAGATCAACATTATGATCAGATTCAGAACCATTATGCTTACCCATATGAGCAAGGTGTAGATCAGTTTGGTCATCCACCAAACTATGGAGCTTATCAAGAGCAAGGGTGTGCATATGATGATAACAATTATATGGAGAATGCTGATCTACTAGAGAAGATTCAAAGAATGGAGGCTAGCATGGTTCAATCAAGGGCTATAACACAAATGAAGGCATTTAAAATTGGTTACAAGGCATCTTATCTATGGGAAGGCCCTTTTCCAAGACATTACAGCCCACAGGAGAAGCTTGACTTCATGGTTGAAATGTTTCCTCAACTTGCATAGTGGACTGAGGAGATTGAGGCTTATGAGTTGGATACAAGACAACCTTGTCAATGGGTAAGTCCACCACCTCATAGATTTTCTTTTCCTCTTTCTCAATCAATATCATTTCAATAGTGTCAAGATTTAAGCCCATTGTATGCTGCCCCAAGTGTTGATTTCCCTCTCCATATTCTAGTATCCCATCCCATCTTAATTGCTCCACCCTTTTCCCTTCCAAATCCAAGTCCCCTCCATAAGATCTAAAAGAAATATCTTCCCCACCCACCACTCCTCCTACTCTCTAGATTCCATGTCGAGAAGAGACCCAAAAATATAGTCAAGGAGAATAGCAAGAAGAAGAGCCAAGAAAAGAAGAAATGATTAGAAGCTTGGTGAGCTTGGCTCTTAGATTTAGAATTGAAAATATTCCCTTGTTGGTTAAGCCTACAGAGGAGGTCAAAGTTGAAGAGTCAGTGGTGGCTAAGGCTGATTTTGTAGCAGCAGTGGAACAAGAAGATCAGCAATCCATATGCTCTGAATGTAGTGTCCATGATGGCATTTTATTTGAAGAGAATGCTGATCCAATTCAAGCTACACAATCAGTCCAAGCAAGGGAAGAAGCAACTACTCCAAATCCAAAAGAGGAGGAGTACATTCCAGTTATGGAGGAAAACAATATAGTTGGAGAGTACTAGAATATAAAGAAGGCCATAGAAGAAACTTAATTTCTTCCTCCCACTTCATCCCCTTTGATATCTAATGTCAAAGAAGAGTTTGATCTTTCAAACTTCATGTTTGAGGATGAGGGGAACCATGGTGATCAAGTTATAGATCAGAGGACACTATGGGGGAGGTCAAGCTCATGCAGTAGGACAATGAGGAGGTAGATTATTTATATAATTTGGAGGATTGATTCGATGGCAAGGAGCTTATGGAGATTACATCATTTTCTCCTCCATCATCTACCTTCCAAGCACATGAGTCTATTGCCATGGAGGAGAACATTCAAGGACAATAGCCTACACTTCATAACAACCCTCTGGAACCAAGGTTAGAGGATCTTAATCTTCCATGTTCTTCTCAGGAGGAGGAAGGAAAAAATGATGACACCATTTCCACACTAGTCATCAAGGTAGAGAATAATCTGCTTGTAGAGGAAATGCAAGGAGAAAATCAATTTGCATGCAACCTCTTTTTTTAGGAAATTCCACAGGAAGACTCCATTTTTGGAGTTGAATTTTAGAGAAAAGGGTACATCCATTGGATCAAACCTTTCCCAATCAGGTACTTGGCTTCACTAGAGCCAAGAGAGGAGCCAACACCAGTCATGCTTGTTCCTAAGCATGAGGATGAGTATCAAAGCGCTAAGGGTCACCATCAACACCTCCATAAATCCAATGCCAAGTAGCTTGAGGAGGTATTTTCATTGATGTTGATACTTTGGTTATTTGGGTGGAGGATTGACCTCTTGTTAATTTTTCACTCATAATAAGAGTCATGTTCAGCACTAAATCATATACATGGCTTCCCATTTTGAGAAAGGGGAGCTACTTCTCCCTACCAATTGCAGGATTTGTTTGAGTTCCCTTTAATTCTAGTTAGTGTAGAGTAGGTAGGTTTTATTTTAGTAGAAGAAGTGATTTTTCATAGTCTCCATATCACACTTAGGGTGTGTATGATTTTTTAGTTTTGTACATAGTGTGTGTTGTGGTATTTTTTTGCTCTTGCACAATCCATTGGAGGTAGCATTTGGTGAGATCAGCTCAAGTTCCGATAATGTTTCAAGTGGCTCAAGGACCAGATTTTAGGGATTCAGATCAGAATTATGTTTATATGCTTGACTCCATGCCCAATGGATACTTCAAGGCCACTAATCACTTCACCTAGCAGGAAGGTGACCCCACCGAGATGCCAAACTCGTTATCCGAAATTCATCCCTGGGTAATTTTGATAACTTGCGCAATTTCTTTAGGTTGGAGTAAGAAGCAATGATGGGAGGACAAAAATTAGATTTTGGGGGCCCATCTAGTTTCTTTCTAACTCCCCAATCCAAGAAAATCATAAGGATTTAGTAAAAATTGAAAATAAAATCCATAGGAAAAACCATGGAAAATCGTAGAAAAATCCACAAAAAACTCCGTAAAGTAAAATCCGTGGTAAAATATGCGAGAACAAAGCTGCAAAAACATCTGCAGAAAAATTCGTAGAAAAGTCCACAGGAAAAGCTGCGGAAGCTATAAAGAAGTACGCAAAAAAATTCCATGGAAGCTAAAGAAAATTTTGTGGAATAAGTTCCACAGAAATACATGAAAGCCACAAGTAGAAGGGAAATCGACAAAATCAAATAAATTTGTCTTGCAAGGTCCATGGGACATTGGGACATGAGTTCACCGAAAAAATAATTTTGCTAAAAATTTGGATAGGAAGGGGACTTATGGGTGGAGCAAATATTTTTGTCTGGGACATCTCGGGACACAAGGACCCGAAATAGCCAAAACACCCGCATACAAAGGAAAACAATGCAAATAGCTTCCCGCACTTAGAAGGCCATAACTTTTGCATTTCTCAACAAAAACACATAAAATCGGTACTCTTTGAATCATGTTTCATACCAATGCACAAAAATCAATAAATCTAGAATTTGGTGAGGAATCAATGGAGATTTCATAGAAATCATGGCTAGGTTTAGAACAAGTGATTTTATTTGGTAGCTGAGATGCATTAATGAAGCATGGGATGACATTTCTCACTACTACAAGTCATTAGACAATATGGGGATAATTTTACAAGCAACAAAACATCATTTCACTTCTTTTACTACAACTTGCAAGTGGTTGAAAAGACAAATTTGGGATTACAATTCTCTCTCTCTTTCTAAAATCTATAAATTGTAATCCTGGGCTCATTTGTTAAGGAGTTGGTCATTTTTCTCTCCTTCCCCCTCTCTCTTTCTTCCCTAGGGTTTAATATGGAGCTTAAGCCTCCTCTCTTTTCTTTGTAATGGCATTTTTTTGCCCCTTTCCCACTAATGATGTATTTTGTGAACTCATGGACCAATAAAATTTGTTTTGTGATGCATTTTGTCCATCCTTTGATTATTTTATTGTCTCTTCTTGCCTCTCACCATTGCAGGGTATACTGTGCATATCTCTGATGTCTATTGTAGGTTTTGGGAGCTGTGTTTAATGGGTTTGAAGTGGTGTTCTATGTGAACTTTATCTCTAGTATGTGGTGCATCTTGTCCACCCTCTCCATTGCTCACCCCTCTCCACTTCAGGCAACTGAGATTGTGATCAACAACCCCCTTTTCTTAGTGCTATCATCTCTATAGTGTACGATTTCTTTATTTCCATGCTCTCTCTCTCTCTCTCTCTCTCTCTCTCCTCTGTATCCTTGGCATTATTATATTAGGAGTAGATAATCACATTTCCTTCCTTAGAAGTAATTTAGCACTAGGATTAGGTAGAGGAAGCTGACCTTCTCTAAAGGACCATTTTAAGTTTACAAGTCACACAACATGAGAGATGGTCCCATGTTATATAGGTTACACTGGATGCCCCATCCAAAATCCAGGCCATTCGGGGTGTTGTAATTTCGCATCAACAATCACTTGGGTAGTTTTTGATGGTTGTATTGAAGATAGCCAATGTCTTTGGGTAAGATATATCATGACTTTAGTTTATGAAATCCTATAAATAGGAATCCTTCTCATTTATTGTTATTTCGTAACTAAATGTATGATGTTTTCTTGTAAATTTTCTTTTTTATATTCAATATGTTTTGGATTTTATCAAATTTAATATTAAAAGTATTCTTTTATGAGCATTGGTTTACTATTCGGTAAAATAATTTGACCCATTTGTATGAGAAATGTCTACCAAGTATATAGGTCCCTTATTTTCGTCTATTTTAAAAATATATATCTCTCTTTTGATTCAACAATGACTATTCTAGTAACACTTGAATGGGTATATGCAACATTTGTGTATTACAAAGCATTGTATACTTGATGCCTCTATTTCAATTATGTTATTATCATTGATAATGTTTAATTTATTATGTATTAAACTATGATACCATTGAATGTGCTTATGCATTGTATTATCTCTTACAATCATGAATCTAATAATATGATTAATTAAGATTTTCTAGGTAGATTATTCAATAGAGATGTTATCTATGAGAAAAGATTCCCTTTTGTTAAAATCCCAATCGGATTTGTGATAAATATTGATTCTAACATTGAATAATGAATTTATATTATAGACACATTTTGAGTCGTTTATGTAAGTATCACATTTTGTCAACTTTGTTTTAATTATCTAACTCTTTCTTATATTAACTATTAATTCTATTTAGAACATGTGGTTGTTTAATCATGTCATTTTTATAATCTTCTTTTTGAGAAATATGAAATTACACACCAATTTTATATTTATCAATAAGAATATTATAAAAATGACATGATTAAACAACCACATGTAAAATAGTAATGTATGATAAATAAATGCTAAATTATATATCTCACATAAGAAATAACCTAATGAAATATGAAACCCTAAGTTATAGAGAGAGTAGAATACTTAGCTGATTTTAGACATGATCCAAAAGTATTCTTGATAAGAAGATTGATGAATAGGAGGATCAGACTTTCACAATCACACATAAAAAATTATGGAACCGCCAGACGTTCTTAGACTAGGGCGCCATGAATAGGACTATGGTGCCTAGGTGATAGGGACCCATTATGTCGAAATCACAACACCCCTTATTGCATCCAAGTGAAAGGTTGAGGAAGTCAGTGTGATTTGTCAAACATGGAGTTATCCCAAAGTGTGGGAATTTGAAATTGGGATAACCCTCTAGAGAAGGTCAGCTTTAATGTCCTATCCTAGTACAAACTACTCCAAAGTGCATGGAGATGTAGATCTAACCCTAATATAATATTTCCAAGGAGACATAGATAGAGAAAATTCATGAAAATTAAACCTACTCTAAGGGAAGGTGATGTACCAAGAAGGATGTTGAAAACCTGCACAATAAGCACAACACTACCAACACCTTGTAATGAAAACAAAAACAATACACAATAACCTTGCATGCAATGAAAGATTAGAAAGTCACAATTTGACACAGAAAAGGGTTTGAAGTATCCATAGGTCTGATTTTATTTTTCCCAAAGTTAATAATCTTATATGCAAACTAGATTTAATTACAAAAAGCAAGACGGTGATTTCTTAATTTTATTAATATGAAATCAAGAATTACACAACAAATGAGAGAGCTGCAATATTTATATATATTGGAAAACTTCTATCTCATCCACAATATATGGAAACAAATCACTTAATTTGAGAAAATACGCAGAAATATAGCATATTTCCTCTAATCGCCCTATTGACGCTCATGGAAATCATCTTGGGAACAAAATATGCAAGATAGAACTTGATCCCAACAACATTGGGATGAGAACCCTATCACTTAGTTAACTAACAACTAAGGATTACTAATATCTATTGACATAAGTTTAAAGTATTTAAATTAAATACTTTAACTTATTTCATTTATTCAAATATCAACTAATGATGAATTAAGCTAATTTTTATTCCTAACATTACCCTCCTTAATTCAACATGGTATCAAGTGAACAGAGAAGAGAAATTCTCTAAAACCCTCAAATTTACCTCGAGTAAGTGAATTTGTGAAGACATATGCACGTTGGATATTTGCTTGAAAAATTGGAGATGGATGTTACTGTTTTGAACATGTTTGTGAATAAATAATACATGTACCTCAATGTGTTTGGTGCACTCATGAAAATATGGATTCCGAAAAGTTTTACTACTCCTTTGTTATCAACATGTAGGATAGTTAGATCTTTCTTTTGTATTCCCAATCCTTCAAGTATACATCGAGCCATATCACTTCAAAACAACTCCACCTACTGTATGATATTCTAATTTTGTGGAGGATATTGAAACACAATTTTTTTCTTACTCCCCCATGATATTGGTCTAGATCCCAAAAAGAATACAAATTCTGAAGTGGATTTCCTATCATCTATGTTTCTTGCATGATCTGAATCTGAATATCCTATCAAGAAGAAGTTATTATTATTCTTGTATTCTAGGCCATAGTCCATAGTTCCTCTGATGTACCTTAGCATCTGATTTTCTTCTTTCTAGTGAGAAACCCTTGGTTCTTGCATGAACCATGAAAGATATATGACTACATAGCTGATATTCATCCTAGTGTAAGTCAAGTAGATGAGACTTCCAATCAACTACCAATAGAGAGTTGCATTTACTTGTAGTGATGGATCTATTCGAGATAGTTTAAGTCTTATCTCCATAGGTGTGGAAAATGGCTTACAATCTATCATATTGAATTTATTGAGTGTTGTCTTAGCATATTTCAATTGTGACACAAAGATATGATTTTCTATTTTCCAAACTTCAAGTCAAATTCAATAATGCATAAGCCCGAGATTGGTCATGTCAAATGATCGTGTTAGATCATTCTTTGTTGACTCAATCATCTTCACTGATCCTCTAATGATGACTAGATCATCGACATATAATACAACGATCACTATCTCCCCCATTTATTTTTGAGATAGAGATTAGGATTGTATGGACTCATGTTGAATCCATGTTTAATGAGATGCTCATCAATTTTTATGTACCATTCCCTGGGATATTTCTTTAGACCATATAGTGATTTATGAGTTTACATACCTTTTCCTCTTTACTTGGTATGAAAAATTGTTCGTTGAGTCATGTAAACTTCTTCCTATAAATAACCATTAAGAAAGGAACTTTTCACATCGATTTGATGTATTTTCAAACCAAATGGTGCATCTTGATAAAATATTAACATGAAATTTTTAATCTTAGTCAGTGGGAGGATAAGTCGCCTCATAATCAATGCCTTCTTTTTGAGCATATCCCTTAGAAACTAGTCTAACCTTATGTTTATCAATTTTTCCAACTACTTTGTACTTTGTTTTGAATATCCATATGCATCGAATTGTATTTTCCTTGGTTGAAGATCTGTAAGTTTCCATGTATTATTTTTCATAAGTGACTTATATTCTCGCATCTATAGCATATTTCCAAGGTTTAGACTATAGGGATTCTAAAATTGTGGATGGCTCAATAGTTTCAAAAACATTAACCATTGAGGCCAAATTGACCTCATTTCAAGCCATAATGTGAGTCCTCATTCTAGTGGTATATGTGTAGGGATACTATCCAATTTTTCATCTCTAATCATAATTGTATACCATTTAGGCATACTTATTGTGGTTCATGTGGGAGGTTGAAGTTAACCATCTTCCCCATCATCACTATCATCATCAAAGTGATTACAATCCTTTTTTCTCATGATAGGGATGATTTTTTCATCATGTGAGTGTATGGAAGGAGCATCTTCTTCTTTCATCTCAAAGAAATCAACATCCTGACTAGTGTATACATCCTTGTTTTTGGATCCATAAGTATGTAGCCAAGCGATTCATTACTATATCCCGAGGGATAAGTTTTTTTGATTTCATTTCAATCTTAATTCTTTATTTTTTAGGAATGTGCATACTCACTTTACATCCAAAAATATAAGGTGTGAAATAGATGGATTACACTCGACCATGATTTTTGAGGTGTTATTCCATCAAGAGCTATAGTGGGAACTCTATTTAGTAAATAGACTTCTCTTTAGCCACTTTAGACAAAAATGTTTATGATAAACCTACATCATCAATCATACATCGCACCATATCCATGATAGTACGATTTCACCTTTCAACAACACCATTTTGTTGCGGTGTGTGAGGAGGATCCATTTGATGATGAATGCCATGTGTTTTCAAAAATCATTTAACTCATTCTTTGGTGTATTCTCCCACTCAATCTTGAGTGGAGTGTTTTTATTTTCCTACCAAAATATTTTTCAAAAGGGATTTGAACTTATTGAAAGTTTCAAAATCTTGGTATTTTGTATTTAAAGAAATTATATCCACATATTTCTTGAAAAATCATCAATAAAGAGTGTGACATGCTGAAACCAAGAGTAGCTAGGTCTCATTGGTCCAAAAATATTGGTATGCACCAAGTCAAGTTTTTCCTTAGCTTGAAATGGACTATGTTTGAATGGTGCTCTATGTTGTTTTCCTACCAAACAATGCTAACATTTATTTGTACCCATTTTTAGAGTTGTTAAACCCCTAACCATGTCATAATGATGAAGTGTATCAAAATAGAAAAAACTCACATGTACAAGTCTTCAATGCCATAGTCGAGTTGATGATGTATCCTTGGCTACCAAGTGCTTGATCATTTCGTTGAAAAAATCAAACTAAAACATTCTTCCCACCTTCAAAGATTTTACAAAAAAATTGGAGATTCATGACTTATCTCGAATTAGGCACATATTTTTACTGCCTTTACAATCAAAATCAATATTGAGATTTTGATCTAATAATCGACTCACGGATAACAATTTTTTTGTTAAACTAGGGACATAAAGAACATCTTTAATTTTACAATTATGATGCCCAAGTGGTAGTGAAATGGAACCAATGCCTTCAACACTATATGATGTATCATCACCCAAAGAGACATGATTTTATGTGTGTGTTTTACTCATTGTGAATAAACAATCTTTCTTTCCTATCATGTGTCGAGTTACACCCGAGTCGACATACAAAATTTGATTTGTAGAATTGGATACTTCATTTGACTGTGCAGAATATATGAATTCATCATCATCAAATTGATCTTCCTATTTGGAAACATTTCCTTGTTGAGTTGGTTTCTTCTTCCACTTTTGATAATTTTGTCCCTATTTACTCTGTTGTTGGCCTGATTTTGTTTGTTGGTAATCAATATTTTTCCCACTTGATGATCCTTGTTGGAATGTGTTGTACCAATAATTCTTTAACTCATGTCCTTTTCAACAAAAAATAATACATCTTTATTGTTTATTTTCACCTTATTGAGTATTACGTTGCTTCGAGGCTATTTACTATACTTAGCTAGTTTTTGCCTTTATGTTTAGAAGCAAGTGCCTATTCTTCAGTTTTAGTAGTTGATTAAATAGCTTCCTCTTGTTGTAGCATATTCACTAACTGCTCAATTTTTTTTTTAACTAGTTATGTTTAATGTGGTCACAAAAATCCTATAAAAAGGGTGAAGAGATCTCAATCCTATAGGCATGAGTGATGTGTTAGTTACTTGTTCTTCCAAAGCTTGAAGTGATCCATGTAAAGTTGCTACTCTTCTAAGAAAAAAATTTAACTTTCTCAGTTGGTTGCATTTTCAAGTTCAATAGTTGACTTTGGAGATGAAGTATTATGTTCTTATTTTTGGACTCATATATTGTTTTCAACTTGTCCCAAGATTCTTTTGTTGTTGTGGTCTCATGAATATGAGGTTGTACCTCATCTAAAACACTAAACAAGATTATTAACTTTTCTTTTTGATTTGCATGATCAAATGTAGCTTGTTGTGTAACATCTGTTGTAGATCTTGTTAATGTACCAAAAACAATGGACCATAGATTTTCAAAATCAAGTTGTGCATAAATTTTTGTTTTCCATGTTAGATAATTATCAAAATGTAAAAGTTGAGAATCTGGAAAAAGAATTTTGGTGTTGTAATTGCAGCCATTGTGAAAAGTGATAAATAGTAGAAGAAAAAATTGAACACTTTTCCCCCCTTAAAGCATGCACACCCCCAAAAAATATTATTTTATTTATTTTGGGCTCCTTTTTGACGTGTACAATGAAAATTTAGCACTATTGGCCCAGATACAAGTTTGGCCTTATGGCATATTTTCAAAATAAAATGGCTCTCTTGGACGATTTGAAAAAATAAAAATTTAGACTCTTTGGCCTCTTTTAAAATACAAAAAATCTATAATTTGTTCAATTTTTACAAAACAAAGCTTATGAAAAGTTGGACCAATATATAGAGATAAAAAAACCATACACTTTAAAAAAAATGGCACCCCAATCCAAGGTACCATTTGAAAGTTATGATTTATTAAAATTGTGATTTAAATATCTTTTAGGCCCCTTTCCAATAATGGGATTTTTTTCCTTCAAATTATTTTCGTAACTTCCGAAAATGGAATTTTTTAGAAGATAATTTTTTTTTAAATGTAGAAAAGGTTACGTGCATGTGTAGTGCATTTTAGGGCACAATCAGTAGTTCAACCACTTTACCTAAGCATTATAATAACCCTTGCCACAATTTTCTTTTATTGTTTCTATTTCTACGTAGGTATTTTTTCTTGCAAATGACATTTTCTTCATTTTTTCCAACGCATTTTTTCCTAGCAAGTTACAATTCTTCTCCACATTCAATTTGTAGTAATTTTTAGATGCAGGCATGTTAGAGATCATTGAAATCTCCTATCTTCTTCTCCCCGTGGAAGGTGCGGGTTCGCAGAGAAGCTATTATGAAATTATATTATTAGTGCTCCATTAGTAAATTATAATTACGTGAAGTAATTATTATGGTGTATGTGTTAGTAAATAGTTATTAGTTGTTATATAAAACAACAATACAAATTATATTTGGTTAGTGTGTTAGAAACAACTCACGTAAGTTAGTGAGTTGTTATAACTACTTCCTATTATTTAGGAAGTATATTTCCTATATATATGGATGTATCTGTATCAAATAATATTGAATATCAATACAGAGAATTATTTTTGTGTAAATATATTACCGCACCATCATTTTCTTAGAGTAATTAATCTATAAGATGGATAAATGATTTTATTTGCAGGGAAACTTTAATTATTGATTGTCCCGTTAATGGATTTTTATTTGCAGTGAAAAAGAGGTGTTTTTGGTAGAATTAGAAAAGATTTTTGAAACATTTTATTGTATTGCAAACAAAATGGTTTGTTTTTTCCTTAACAACACTTCAGCCCACAATCAACAAACTATCTATTCTTTCCTGCAAGATGAGCACCTCCCCTATGGTTCCATTTTTGGAACAATCAGTTAAGAGCAGAAATTTCATTAAGCGGGCGAAGAAATGGAAAGTGGGTGATGGTTGGGATATAAATTTATGGGATGATAACTGGTTTAATGGCAATATTATGAACAAATTTGGGATAGTTAAGGACAATCTTGTAAACAAGTATGGCATTAAAATCAAGAATTATATTGAGGGAAATGGCAATAGAAAGAAATGGAAAAAAATTCAGTGGAGAGAGATGATCTGATTCAAATTATATCCTCCCTTCAAGATCAGTTAGATCTTATTCCCTTAATTCAACTGGACACTAAGGATGAGCTGGTCTGGAATAATTCCATTGATGGGGAATATTTTTTCAAAATTGGATATAATTCTTTCTTCGACAGTAGTCAAACAGAGTTCAATTGGAATAGGATTTGGATGGCTGAATTAACTCCTAAAATAAATTTATTCCTTTGGCTGGCTATCAAGCATCGATCTAGGATTCTTACCACTGAAAACCTGATGAGAAGAGGTTTTATAATGCCTAATAGATGTCATCTTTGTAAAAAAGACTCTAAGGAATTTAGTCATTTGTTTATCCATTGTGATTATGCTACCAGAATATGGAGTTTTTCCCTCTCTAAATTTGAAGCTCTCTAGGTGGTGCCAAAGGATTTCAATCAACTTTGGACTCAATGGAACCCAACCTATAGGCATTGTGTTGTTAGAAGAATCGGAAGTTGGTTATCCCTCATATTATTTGGAGGATATGAAAAGATAGAAATGATATTATTTTTAGAAATAAGAATCAAAACTATAAGCTCGGTATTGGTAAAATTTCTAATGATATCAAAGAGAATATTGCTAGATTTAAACCCCCAAGAACAAGAGTTATCCGAAAATGAAGAATATGTCTTATCCAATCGGCGATTGGAGTCATCGATAGCCGTAGCAATTCCAAAGTAATAGTATTGATAGATATTTGATTCAATGGCATCCTCCTGATTTTAACTGGTATAAATTAAACTTTGATGGGGCCTCTAAGGGTAACCACGGGATTTTGGAAGGGGAGGAGTGATCTCGGGATCATAAAGGTAGTCTCGATTGCTTGTGTATGCTCGAAAAATGGGAATTCAAACCAATCATTTTGCCGAGCATTATCTCGCTTTATGGGGACCGAGAATTGCTCGGACTCATAATATTCAAAACCTCATTCTTGAAGGGGACTCCTAAATATCATTAATCACCTTAATCGCTCACCTCCAAGTTGGAACATCAAGGATTTTATCTTAGAGTCAATAAGTATCTGCCAAACCTTCAATAACATTCGGATCATGCATACTTACCGGAGGGTAACAAGTTGGCATATGCATTGGCTAATTATGGCATTAATGTTAACCACATTGTTTGGGATAATAATAGCATTCCTAAACAAAATACAAAAGCAACATTCAAGTGGATATCTATACACATGCAAATTCATGATTTGGGTTATGATCATTGGGAGTGGATTAGTATTAATAAATCTCCCACACGTGCTGACTTTAAAACTAAGCTTATACAAATCTTGTCGAACAATCAAGATTGTATGAAGTATAATGGAAAGTTCAAGTGGATTTATATAGAAATGAAAGTCATGCATGCGGGAAACATTGTGCTCTCTATAATCTGGTTACAAGACTCTATGGATCCCCAAGACGAAATAATGTTAATGATGATAGGGAGAAGGCTCCCAAAAGGGCCGCTGCGTTCCCACATGCGAACTTCCATAGGTTCAAATCAGCAATCACGCGGGTATTCGTGGGAAAAGAAACTGCTATTCTAAACAATAATTTCACCGCGTGGATAACAATAAAGTGAAAGGCGGACTGATATTAAGGCTCTTAAGGATTCTAAATTTTTTTGCAAGCACGGTGATGAAGCACGGTGATATAATCACTATGCAACATCACATGTTCATGCGCCCCCTTTAAATCCTTTGGCGCATGTTTCTTGTGTCAGCGGGTTTTTGTGCGCCTCTCTATGTTGAGTCTTTCTGCGTGCGCGAAGGCGCGTGTGCCTTCTGTCAACAGATCATTTGTTGCGCCTCTTTTTGGTGCGCCAAAGGCGCACATATTCCTCTGTCAACACCACTTTCGGTGCGCCATGGGCGCACATATCTTCGTGTTGACAAGCGTTTTGGTGTGCCAAAGGCGCATGTTTTCTCGTGTCGACAGCTCTTTTGGTGCGCCACTTGAAAAGTTGGTGGCGCATTTATTGCTACCTCACCTATAAATAGGCGCGTCTGCGCTGTCATTATCACCAGAGCTATCACGTGATTTTTTTAAAATATTGTTTTCTCGAGCTTTGTCAGCACACCTTTGCCTGTCACTTTTTCGATCACATTGTGGACCCGTTTGCACGTTCTTTCTTTGTTTATTATCTGGGTAAGTGGCCTTCTTTCTTTTGTGCTTTTGTTTTGGGTTTTGAATGCTTGTGGGTTTGATTTGGATTGAAAAGAATGAAATCATGAACTTTTTCCCCCCCCCTTTGTCTCTTTCCACATTTCCTCCCCCTCTTTCCAGATCTGCTGGTAGTAGAGGAAGCTTGTCTGAAAAATGATAGCTTGGAAACCTTTGTTTAAAGCCATTTCTATCATCACCCAAATGAACCTTGCAAAAGAGCTTAACCATATGTAAACCCCTCGAGAAAAAATCAACCTTAAAAAGGAAACTGTATTTTCCTTCTCCTTTGGCGCATTGGCACACCATGCAACATCAAGGACAGTTGCGCCCTTGGCGCATCTGTCGCCCCTGTTACACAATGAGCAGCCGCGCCAATGGCGCGCATTCCCTGCCTGCTACATCATGAAAAGCTGCGCCCTCATGGCGCACTTCCCTCGCTTGCTGCAAATGCTTTCCTCTTGTGCATCCTCTTGGCGCATCAAACTTGAGTGCAACATTACAAATTCCTGCGCCCTTTGGCGCACCCAGCATCCATGTAGCAGTCTTTTCCTATGCGCCAAGTGCAAAGCTATAAAAGGCGCAGGCGCGTCCCTCATCGCAACAACATTGTGTCATGCAGACCTTCCATGCGCCGCGCCAAGTTCCCCTTTAGCGCGCATGAACATATGATGTTACACGCATTATTCGTGCCCCTTGGCGCATTCCATGCCCATGTAACATGAAAAACATAAAATAATCTGCGCCCTTTATAAAATAAATACACATGGCGCGGGCGCACTTGTCTTTGTCTTACTGAAAAACAAAAATGCACCTGCGTGTGTCATGCGCCATGCGCCCTTTGGCACTGATTTAACCCTTGCTGCACACCCCTTTCTGTGCGCCTTACTATTTAGCTCTGCAACTGCAAATATCCATGCGCCATGCGCCCTGAGGCCTTTAAATTGCTAACTCTTTCTTACATCGGCATTTGATGGAAAATCAAGCAGCTGACATGGCTTTCTTCGATTGGGTTTCACTTCTTATTCTTGCGATCAGCGGCTAAGTTCGAGAAGAACATATGTCAACATCAAGCAAGAGACCTACCAAATCAAAGGCAAGGCCAAGCTCACGAGAAGAAGAAATGAAGTATAAGTATCGGAGAGGTCGAGAATGCCCGACTCCCGGGCCGAGTGTGACTGGACATCGAGACTCGAGTTGGGTCATATTGATATGGAGGAGTTACAGGTCGGGACTCGAAGGTCACAAGAAGTCCATGGATGGACAAGGCGATGGCGGTGCCACTGCACTTTCTTTGGAGGAATCCCGATCAGTGCCGTTAACAATGAATTTATGATGGTGGTTGCCGTGCTTCTGATAAAGACACAAGATGTGTCGTAAATGAGAAGAGCGAGGTCATAATTAACCTCACTTGCCCCCACTTTGAGATAATACTCGGCATTCCTCATCACCGGCACTTTGTGGCCGTCGGCCAAGAAGATTGTATCAAATCACAGGGATGACAATGAAGATCGAGTGCATGCGGTGATGAATGAAGTATATCGAAAAACAAAAAAGTAGTGACCCGTTGGCCACAAATCATTCACCGCAGTGATGATTTTCGAGAGGAGCTCGGTGACACCATCACGTTCTGAGCGGGGTGTTTGGGCTTCTGACGCCCACTATTTCCACAAATGGATCTTGCGGTATTTAGAAACAATGAACAAAAATATGCCGATCAACGCTTTGAATGGGGTAGAAATTATAAGCGACACGATATCGAGCAGCTACAACAATTCCCCCTGAACGGGAGGTTCTACATGAATTCCTATGTTGTTTATGTTGCTGACTTGAAAAGGGACTACCCGGCTCGATGCGGAGTGGGGTTTGGCCCCAAGTTAAAATTTATGAATACTATCCAGAGCTAAAGCTGGAAAATAGCATCCCTCAATTTACAAAGATCAATGATGCATTTTTCTATTTCATCATCTACCTGTTGAGGCCGAATATGACTTACGGTCGCACGACCAAGAGCATCGTGGCAGCCACTGAGAAATGGGGGGCCCTGTTCACCCAATTCCCCACATTCACTTATCTGAGGGCGGCTAACTTCTTGGGAGAGCCAACTAGACTGCCAAGGTATCTTGGGCCCAAGTTGATTCTGCTAGAGCTGTCAAGGCAGCTAGTCACCTACCATGAGAAATGCCTCAAGAGAAAGAAGGGTGGAACTCCTTTCCCCCTCACAGTGGGTAGATATACATGTCTCACTCACCACAAGGGAAAGACATGTTTGCAGAGCTGGAGCTGCTGAATCTGAAACATGACTTCCCAGCAAGGCCTACCTTCGACCCGAGAAATTGTCTGCCAAGGGCTAAGCTCGATCCGATCCACATCCCTCAGATCGAGGATATCTACATTGACCTATATCATGAGGTGGAGCTCAGGAGGAAGGACCATTCTCATTTGGCCTTAGCAAAAATCATCCAATATGGGGTAGCCATCATCCCCAAAGGCTACCAAACTACTGAAGAGGAAGTGGATCAAGTGTATCTTGACACAGGTGGGGATGATTGGCCTTTTGCATAATTGATAGAACTAAAGCACCTCAGACAATTGAGGAGAGAGTCAAAGAAACTCTGCGCAGAACAGAGCATTGGTGCCGAATGAACGGACTCATCTACCTCGGGGTTGATTTCACAACCTCTCCATTGGGTAACGCACCTCCTCGATCAAAATAGCAGCCTAAAGGCAAAGGAAAAAGTAAAGAGGGTGAATCCAGCACCACTCAAGAGGAAGCTCCTGAAAGTCCTCCTTCCATTGCACCCAAACAAGTTGTAACTCTGGCTTCTCCAGAGAAAGAAGCAGAAGAAGATGTTCCAATAGGCCCATCCACTCAGGATGTCGCCACTGCAACAGCTGAGGTCCCTTCTGTCCCTTCTTCTTCTCCTCCTTCCCCTCCTCGAGTGACTCAAGCGACCATTCCTTTGGTCGTGTCCTCTCCCCCTTCTTCTACCATTCCTCCCGCTTCTTCGTCCATCTTCTCTTCTCTCGCGGACTGTCCCCCTCCATTTCTTCCCTCATCTCTGAGCTCCCTTCCCTTCCTATGTCTTCCTCTCCTGCAGTATCTCTTCCTCCCATGAGCACTTCCTCGGCCTCCCTCTCGATGCCGCCTCCAAGTGTCTCCACGTTTTCCCTTCTACTCTTTGCAGCTGCCCCCTTCTCTGTTTGGTCCTTCTCCCATAAGTCCAGCCTGGATCTCCCAGCACTTAAGTCAGTAGAAAAGGAAAGTTCCCATCACTCAGATGGACTTCTCCATAATCCCATCAAAGGGAAAAAGAAGCGAGCCCATCCGTCACGCTTCTCTCGAGTGCTTCGGGAGAGAGGGTAATGGAGATCGCATACCCCAATCCTCGAAGGATAAAAAGGATCTGTCTCCCACAGTTATATACGTGACTCAAGTCACAATGGGTACGTCTTAAAAAGCCTTCGGGGAGAGGCCCTATCTGCGATTGACGCCCTCTGCGAAGAAGCTTGAAAGCAAAAGAAGAAAAAAAAGGCTATTGAAAGAGCAAAATAAACATCTGCTCCAAGCCTTACGAGAAGATGGGTAGTGCACCTCCCACAACTACCGCCGAGACTCTTGAGCCTCTGAGCTAGGATAAAATTAATGAATATGCAAAATCGGCGAGCGAGGGCATGGCGGTTTCAGCTTGGAGGAGCCAATCCTCAAGGACAGGTGAAAAGTGATCGCGAGTTCTCGATTTGTATCGAACATCAACAAGGTGAATAAGGAGCTCCAGCGTTAGCGGGACCCATATCGAGAAGAGGCTGGACCATGCTTTGGGCTGCGGCATGAGACCTTTCAACAAATGTTTGATTTATCGATCAAGATCTGTCAAGTTCGGCATTTTTGGTCATCCCAGGGCCCAATAAAGTCATTTCCACTCTGGACTACCGGATGGATCAACTAGAATTTGTCCTTGAAAAGATCGATAAGGTAAAGGAAGAAGCCCTGGACGCGATGCACCAAATGGAACAAATCGTTCTCAACATGTCTCCAGGGTTGCTTACTCCTTCCTTCGCCTTAAGGAAAGTTGATGAAACCATCCAGATCTTCAAGGAGATCGTTTCACAAGGGCTGGGGCCAGAGGTCACTTTTGACGCAGAGTCCATCAATAACCTGCTGGCCTGTCGGGACTTCATCGGGTTCCTCATAGAAGCAGAGAAAGAATATTCCAAACTCCCAGAGAAGCTCATAGATGAGCGGGAGACTTGCGAGGTGATCAGTGAGCGACACAAGGATCCTTCCCAGGATCAACTAGAGCCCATGATCAGCAAGTTCATGGAATACCATGCCCAATTCCACATCTCGTCACTGAGAGCAACAGCAGAAGCAGGCTACCCCCTTTCGGCCGCAGGATGATGATGATGAATAATTTCTCTTTCTTCTTCTCTCTCTCTTCTTGACTTTCTTTTTGTAAATATCTAGAGTATGTTGGCACAAATGATGACATCATCCATGTTGCACCATGGGATGATGTCATCCATCAAGTTGTCAAAAGTCAACATGACTTTGAGATATTTTGTAGATATTTTGTAAATAGGTGGTTGGTTCCTTTTTGCCTTCTTTTCTCTCCTTCTTCTATAAATACTCCAATACTTGTTGTATTGGGGGAGTGAATATCTTTCAGATGAAAAATAGAAGTGAGGAGAAAAGACTTTGAGCTTTTTGTAACAGAAAGAATTATTAATACAATATTTAGACTTTGTGCTGAATACATGTGTTATTTGCATTGGATCTTTCTTATGTTAGATCTGTGTGTTTGTTCTGTTGGATCTACTTCTATTTTATTGTCATTTATTCATCAGTATTGCTTTGCTCGTTTATGCAAGTAGGTTTGGCTCTGTTTACTACCAATCCCAAAACATAAACCCTCTGACCTTTCTGCTTTGGAATTCATTTCTTTTCTTTCTTCGGATCTGATCTTTCTTCATCCTCTCTTTCATTCCTTTCTTTTCGCAGTCGGAAACACCCTACTGGGATGAGATCCCAAACCCCCGAAGGCAGAATATTGTGAGACTTGCACAGATTCCTGCTGGTAGAATAGCAATAAACCAGTTTCACTTTCTTTGACTCAAGAGGGCTATGCCACTGCACTTTGTTGGCTCGTTTATCCATAGATCTGCCCAAGCGCGACGATAGATTTTCGGACCAACGGTTTTGGCGACTCTTTGGGAATGAACGAGATCTATCAGATCTATGATAGTGGTAGGATAGAAAATCTAAAAAATCAGAAAAATCACTATCTGTTTGCAAACTTTAACTTTTTGTCAAAAATCCAAAATTTTGCAAAAGTGACCCAAATTGAAAATTTTCTTCTGAGATCCATAGATCTGGCCTAGTTGGAGATCTTTAGTTCACTGAGTTTTTATAAAAATCATGTATTTTGCCGTAGATATGAGTTTTTGACTGTTTACCAAAAATTTCAAACTCTTTGAAAAAGTCAAATTTAGATCTGAAAATCAGCTTGCTAATCTTCACTGTCATTTTATCCTCATTGTTATTTGTCATTAACCATAATCGGTTTTAGAAGAGGATAGTTTTTAAATATTTAGAAAAGTACATGCTGCTGGTTTTTGTCAGAAAAACCAGAAAATCAGCAAGTACAACCAAAAATAAATTTTAAATCTGCTCACAACATTGCAGATCTGGAAGGTACGCTGGCAGGTGAGCCATTTACCCGTAGCAGGCGAGCTCGTGGAGAAGTCGATCCTACTTTTGATCTGCTTCAGAGGCACAATTTCAGTGTAACACCGGCGTGCTTTTCAACACTAAGTTCAGCTGATCGGTCAGCCAGAAGCGCCTCACCTCCGCGGAAGAACCGGTTTTCACAAGGAGCCTCCACATCCCTTTGTAGTGCCTTGCTGCTCAGTGGAACTGTGCTTCCAGCCCGTGTTCTTTTTCCAGCTGTCCAGATGGCGGTGCCATGGGGAAATGCTATGGGTCCTCTCGCATTACCACATCCTGTCACGCGCTCCCTCACGGAAACCGAAAGAATTTTCCCAAATTCGATGGGAGCGGAAACCAAAGCATGGATTCACACATATCTGCATTCATCATGTCATGCAGTATTCTGGATGTAACTCACGAAGATGTGTCGGTTCACCTTTTTCTGGAAACTCTACAAGAGGACTGCGGTGAATGGTTTCGGCATTTGCCGGCGGATCTATTACAGTTGGGCCACCTTGCGGGATGCTTTTGAAGATAGCAGTACAAGCCTTGAAAGATGCATTTGCATTATTATCACGAGATCACTCACTGAAGAAGGAGGCCAATGAGACCATGCGTGATTTTATCGCGGGTTGATGCATTAATCAACCGTGTCCTGTTTTGCCCATGCTTCAACACGAGAAAATCGAAGTGTTTCTTCGTGAACAGCTATGAGCTCGAAAGTAAGTTTCTTACTCCTGAGAAGAGCAGTGGCTACCTTGATTCTCACCCGAGCCCTTTGCCATTCGAATAGAAGATAATTTGATAATATCGGCGAATTGAAAAGGGAATCATCAAGCCTAAATCTTGGGCCCTTCTCCCACTACTTCGTCGATCCGGCATTTCAAAAGATGGCGAATGACTTACTTGCATTAAAGAAGCGATTGCCCAAGCTTCTCCCGTTCCTCATCTGGGATATTCCACGGAGGAACTTCATTTCCAACAATGTTCCTCAAAGGCGCTTACCCCATGCTGCTCCATGGTTGGCGCTTGAGGCTCCTCGGTCAACGCTCTAGCCAAAATCGAAGAAGAGGAGGAACAAGATTATGAAGAACCTTCGTCTCGGGCGAAGATGATCAAGACGTCGGTGAGCCGACTGGCGACTCTACTATCGGGTATATGGAATTTGATGAGGAAGAATCTGATGAAGAGGAGGGTACCCAGGGATATGCAAGCGGACAATCATATGCTGTTTTTACCCGCTCATGAGGAAAAGAAGCGAGAGTCACTGCCCATGTGCGAGAAGGAGAGGCCATGTCAAACGTGCCTCCAACCATTGCTAAAAGAGGTAATCCTCTTCCTACTCAACTCCCTGTTAAGTCTTTTACAAGGAAATCTTTTCCCCCCATTTCTCCTCAAAATCAGCCTTCTCATACTCCTATAAAGACCAGTAATCCTACCCTACCATCACGAAGTGAGGGACTCATTCCTTCACCAGCGCAACCCTTGGCCACATTTGATATCATAGATCATGCTAAAAAAACCAAGATCCAAATGTCTGAAGCCGAGTATCTTCAGTCAAATCCTGAACAACTTGTAAGATTGACCAAGTATATTCAAAGTCAAGTCATATAACTAATCAGGTTTCCCCAAAAGGAATCCTTTCCACTCCTCCTGCATCCCGCATAAATGTTGCCTCAACATCTGCATCAGGCAAGATAGAGCCTTTCTATCTCTCCCTCCTAATCAATGGCCACAAGCTAAGTAATTGCATAATTGATTCGGAGCTTGATAATAATCATCATGCGGAAAAAAGTCACCCATGCTTTGGGCCTCACCCTTACCAAGCCTTTTGGCAGATGTTATTCCTTGGAAACCAAGCAGGTGTCGTTGATTGGTCAAATCAAAGATGCGCAGTTCACATTTGCGGCATTCCCGAGAAAAGAGTAAAGATGACCGTCCTCGTTGCTGACATTCCAGCAGCCTACGGAATTTTGCTGGGAAGAAGTTTTTGCAGCGAAGTTGGTGGGGAGATTCATATGGACTGGTCTAAAGCTAGAATCCCCATCAAAGGTGTAATGCAGACTTTGGAGCCAGAATCACAAAAGAAGTACTTGGTTACTAACTCTGAAGACCCCAAAGCTCAAATTCTTTTTGAATCATCAGGAATGGGGAACTATTTCTTGTCTACCAAGTCTGACAAAATGGTTGTTCTTGTCCAAGAAGAAGATCTTAATAAGATCTGGACTTTGCAGTTCGATGGCAGCTGCGCAACCAGTGGATGTGGCACCGGAGCCGTGCTAATATCTCCCGAGGAAGAAATTATTCCTCTCTCTTTCAAGTTGCAGTTTTTTAATACAAATAACACTGCTGAGTATGAATCTTTGTTACTCGGCATGCAGGCAGCAAGAGAGAGAGGGATCAAAAATCTGAAAGTGCAAGGTGATGCAGAGCTAGTCGTGAATCAAGTTAAAGGATATATCAAGTGAAGAATGAGAGGCTCAGGCACTACCGTAATGCAGTGTGGGACAACATTGAAGAGTTTGATGCTTTTTCAATAGAATCCATTCCAAGAGCTCAAAATGACATGGCTGATTCATTGGCCATTTCAGCATCCCTCATGCTCCCTCACCCGGGTTTGAAAACAAACAAATACACCATTGAGGTGGTTTTCCACCCAAGCGTGCGGATAATTCTCAGCATTGGCAAGTGTTCAACGATGACAATCAACTCATTGCCTTTCTAGAAAAGGCGGAAAATTTTAAGGAATTGCACTTTGAAGGATCCACTTCCACTTGTCGTGAATCAGTCACCGATCAAGATGATGAATCCGAAGGGAACGATGGCATATGTCAGCTCAAAGGAAATAAAATTCCGAAGGGCCTGGTTTCTCTGGAATGGTTGTTCGACAGGCATGATCATTTTGTGAAAAAGAAAAGGTGAGATGATCTTGACTCATCCCCAGAAACCGAACCGGTTAATTTAGGTTCGGTAGAACACCCGTAATTTGTGAACATTGGAAAATGTTGCACTTTGAAGAAGAAGCGGAAATTTGTCAAGTTCTTTGAAGAAATACATGGATGTATTGGCATGGTCTATGCCGATCTAAAGTCTTTTAAGCCAAAGGGCGTCGACATGACATCCCGTTGAAAGAAGATGTCAAAGCCTTTCGCCAGAAGCAGAGGCATTATAATCCTAAGATCTCAGGTACTATCCAGGCTGAAATTCAAGAAAATGTTGGATGCGAGAATCATCTTTCCTATCCATCACAGTACTTGGGTAGCAAATATTGTGCCAGTGCACAAGAAGAATGGTGAAATACGCATATGCGTAGATTTTCGAAATTTGAATCAGGCTTCCTTGAAAGACAACTACCCACTTCCTATAATGGATCAAGTTACAAGCGATAAGCTGGATCGAGATGTTGTCCATGCTTGATGGTTTTCGAGCTCTGATCAGATTGAAGTTTCACTGAAGATCAATTTAAAACAACATTCACTACTCCACAGGGTACATTTGCCTACTGACGGGGATGCCTTTTGGCCTAACCAATCTTTGGCGCCACTTTTCGGCGGGCCATGGACCTTGCATTCAAAGGTATGATGGGGAAGGTCATTGTGGTTTATCTAGATGACTTAAGCTGTGTTCTCTAAACAACGAAAAATGATCATTGTGATCACTGGAGCAAGTATTGGCCGGATCTTGAGAGCATGGGATTTCCTAAACCCAAAAAGTCTATTTTTGGAGTCACGGAAGGAAAGTTGCTAGGGCATGTTGTTAGCAAAGAAGGAATGAAGATAGATACCGAAAAGAGTTAAGGCTATTGAGCCTTACTTTTCCTCTGAAAAGTAAGGCGGCGTTCATTCTTTCTTCGGAAAGGTGAACTTTCTCGGGCGTTTTGTTCCCGACTTTCTTTGAAGACTCGTCATATATTGGACATGATGAAGGGTCACCAACTTTCCGATGGAGCGAGGAAGGAAAAAGGTCATTTGAAGAAATAAAAGCTTAGTTGCTCACGCACCGATTCTGGTATGTCCCGATTTCTCCAAAGATTTTATCATGTATAGTTATGCATCGAGCATCTTTGTGTCGCCATCTTGATGCAAAAAGAATTCGGAGGATGTTGAATCTCGATTGCGTTCATGAGCTCTCCCCTCGAAGCCTCACGAAATAAAAATGTCTCAATTGGAAAAGCATGCCTTCGCCGTTGTTAAAGCAGTCAAAAACTTCAGGTATTACATTTTAAATTCCCATACGGTGGTGCTGGTCCCTGACACGGCAGTCAAATCAATTCTAACTCAACGGGGAGTTAGGAAGCTTGCGAGAAATTGGATTGCAAAGGTTCGAGTACGACACTGGATATAAAACCAACCAAGCTGGTAAGAGGCGAGGGCCTATGTCGACTTATGGCTGAAAACAAAGATTGAGAAAGCCACGAGGAAAATGATGATTGTACCAATGAAGCGCAAAGCCAAGCTTGGAGAAAGCCCATTCTCTCCCTCTCTGGTCTATTTGTCATGACCAGCGATGAGTGGTATTCGATATTGCTTTCTTCCTCACCTACGGCGAATGTCCAGCTCACCTAACTGTAAAGGAGAAGCGCACTATAAAGCTCAGAGCAGCCAAATATGTCATCTGGGATGATGGCTTATACAAACGCGGGATAGATGGTGTCTTCTTGCGATGTGTCGACAAGCCACAGCAGGTGAAGTTACTTGAAAGTTTTCATAATTCAGCCTGTGGAGGCCATTTCTCCTCTTAGTGACGGCACACAAGATCATCAGGCCAGTACTATTGGCGATGCTTTTCCAAGATACTGACTACACAGGTAGCAAAATGTGAACCTTGCCAGCAGTTCGTCGGCAAGCCCAAGTTGGCTGCTTTTCCCCTCAGGCGGTCATTGTCAACGAACCATTCAGGCAGTGGGGAATTGATTTTATTGGTGCACTCAATCCCCAATCGAGTGCGGACATAGTTATGTCCTATCAACAATGATTACTTCACCAAGTGGGTGGAAGCCATACCTGTCAAACATGCCACTTCTGAGGTTGTTTGCAGTTTTATCAAAGAAAATATCATTGTCAGGTTTGGCATTCCCAACAAGATTGTTGCTGATAATGCTTCTAACTTCTCCTCACGGGAAGTTATTAGTTTTTGCTATGAATATGGGATAACTTTGGCTCACGCCTCAGATTATTACCCTCAGGGAAATGGTCAGGCGGAATCCAGTAACAAAAACTTGGTGACCATCATACGAAAGCTGGTGGATGAGAATCAACGAATGTGGCACAAGTCCTTATACGACGCTTTGTGGGCAGATCGCATTACTCCCAAGAGGTCCCTCGGTATGTCACCTTTTCAAGTGTTATATGGCACTGATGCCGAGCTTCCCATTTCTGCTGAACTCCTGCTCTGCGCTTGGCACGAGCTATTGAAGATGAAACTTTCCAAAATTCTCTTGAAAAGAGGATCATGTATCTGACAGAGCTCGAAGAAAAGAGAGTAAGAGTGGTCGACAAGATCACCGAACATCAGAATCAAGTCAAAATTGTTCGATAAAAAAGCTAAGCAAAGAAATTTCCAGGTGGGAGACCTCGTCCTTCTGTGGGACAAGCGAAGAGAGCCAAAAGGCATGCACGGAAAGTTTGATTCCCTATGGAGAGGACCTTTCAAGATCAAGCAGCTCAACGGAGAGAATAGTTTCTATCTCTCATATCTGGATGGAACCAAACTCCCACTTCCCTACAGTAGGCAACATCTGAAAATCTTCAGGAAGTAGAGCTTGCTCTCTTCTTTGTACAGTTTGCTTTAGTTGTGTGTTTGTTTTTGTCGTGTGTTTGCTTTTGTTTGTTGTGTGTTTCCCTTCCCGGTCGCCCTTGTTTTTGACTCTGTTACCCAATGGATAGGCACATGAGATCAGGATTCTCTACCCCGAGTTTGCTCGGGGATAGTCCCCGAGAAAAGAGCCAGTTGTTATCCCGTAAAATTGGCAAGGGCAAATTTTACGATAACCATACCAAAATTTTGTTCCGATCCCTCGTTAGGGATCCCTTGCGTTCGGAACGTTGCAAAATCCCTTCCCGGGAAATCTTAGTTTTCCGAACTTAGTCATTTTTGGTCTTTTTGGCGGGCATATAATGACTATGCAACATCAAATTTTGATGCGCCCCCTTTAAATCCTTTGGCGCATGCTTTCTTGTGTCAGCAGGCATTTTGGTGCGCCTCTCTATGTTGAGTCTTTCCTGCGTGCGCCAAGGCGCGTGCGCCTTCCTGTCAACAGATCATTTTGTTGCGCCTCTTTTTGGTGCGCCAAAGGCACACATATTCCTCTGTCAACACCACTTTCGGTGCGCCAAAGGCACACATATCTTCGTGTTGACAAGCGTTTTGGTGCGCCAAAGGGCGCATGTTTTCTCGTGTCGATAGCTCTTTTGGTGCGCCACTTGAAAAGGTTGGTGGCACATTTATTGCTACCTCACCTATAAATAGGCGCGTCTGTCTGTTTGTCATTATCACCAGCTATCACGTGATTCATTTTTTATTTTTTCTCTGAGCTTCGTCAGCACACTTTGCCTTGTCACTTTTTGATTGCTTTGTGGACCCGTTTGCACGCATTTTTCGTTATTTATCCGGGTAAGTGGCCTTCTTTCTTTTGTGCTTTTGTTTTGGGTTTTTGAATGTTTGGTTGGTTCGATTTGGATTGAAAAGAATGAAAAATCATGAACTTGCTTTCCCCCCTTTTGTCTTTTTCCACATATTTCCTCCCCCTCTTTCCAGATCTGCTGGTAGAGGAAGCTCTTGTCTAAAAATAATGATAATAGCTTGGAAACCCCTTTGTTTAAAGCCATTTCTATCACCCAAATGAACCTTGCAGAACAAGCTTAACCATATGTGAAACCCCTCGAGAAAATCAAACCTTTAAAAAAAACTGTATTTTCCTTCTCCTTTGGCGCATTGGCACACCCATGCAACATCATCAAACATTGCGCCCTTGGCGCATCTGTCACCCCTGTTACACAAAGAGCCAGCGCATGCGTGGCGCGCATTTCCTACTGCTACATCATGAAAAGCTGCGCCCTCATGGCGCACTTCCCTCGCTTGCTGCAAATGCTTTCCGTGCGCCCTCTTGGCGCATCAAACTTGAGTGCAACATTACAAATTCTGCGCCCTTTGGCACACCCAGCATCCATGTAACATTCTTTTCCTATGCGCCAAGTGCAAAGCTATAAATGCGCGAGCGCGTCCCCTCATCGCAACAACATTGTGTCATGCGAGACCTTCCATGCGCCACGCGCAAGTTCCCTTTGGCGCATGAACATATGATGTTACACGCATTGCGCCTTTGGCAGCATTTCCATGCACCCTTTGGCGCATCCATCATGTACCCATGTAACATGAAAATAATCTGCGCCCTTTATAAAATAAATACATGGCGCGGCGCACTTGTCTTACTGAAAAACAAAAATGCACCTGCGGTGTCATGCACCATGCGCCCTTTGGCGCTGATTTAACCCTTGCAGACACCCTTTCCTGTGTGCCTTATCTATTTAGCTCTGCAATCTGCAATATCCATGCGCCATGCGCCCTGAGGCCTCAAAATTGCTAACTCTTTCTTCTGTCAGCATTTCAATGGAAAATCAAGCAGCTGACATGGCTTTCTTCGATTGGGTTTCACTTCTTATTCTTGCAGATCAGCAGCTAAGTTCAGAAGAACATATGTCAACATCAAGCAAGAGACCTACCAAATCCAAAGGCAAGGCCAAGCTCACAGAAGAAGAAATGAAGTATAAGTATCGGAGGTCGAGAATGCCCGACTCCCAGGGCCGAGTGTGACACTGACATCGAGAGACTCGAGTTGGGTCATATTGATATGGAGGAGTTAAGGTCGGGACTCGAGAAGGTCACAAGAAGTCCATGGATGGACAAGGCGATGGCGGTGCCACTGCACTTTCTTTGGAGGAATCCCGATCGGTGCCGTAAACAATGAATTTATGATGGTGGTTGCCGGTGCTCTGATAAAGACACAAGATGTGTCGTAAATGAGAAGAGGCGAGGTCATAATTAACCTCACTACCCCGCCACTTTGAGATAATACTCGGCATTCCTCATCACCGGCACTTTGTGGCCGTCAGCCAAGAAGATTGTATCAAGGCCTGGGATGACAATGAAGATCAGTGCATGCAGCTGATGAATGAAGTTTATCTGAAAAACAAAAAAGTAGTGACCCGTTGGCCACAAATCATTCACCGCATGTGATTTTCGGAGGAGCTCGGTGACACCATCACGTTCTGAGTAGGGGGGTGTTTGGGCTTCCTGATGCCCACTATTTCCACAAATGGATGTTGCGGTATTTAGAAACAATGAACAAAAATGTGCCCGATCAACGCTTTGAATGGGCAGAAATTATAAGCAGCACATCTCGAGGCGGGCTTCAACAATTCCCCACTGACGGGAGGTTCTACATGAATTCCTATGTTGTTTATGTTGCAGCTTCAGAAAGGGACTATCCAGCTCTGATGCGGAGTGGGGTTTGGCCCCAGTTAAAATCTATGAATACTATCCAGAGCTAAAGCTGGAAAATAGCATCCCTCAATTTACAAAGATCAATGATGCATTTTCTATTTCATCATCTGCCTGTTGAGGCCGAATATGACTTACGGTCGCACGACCAAGAGCATCGTGGCAGCCACTGAAAATGGGGGGCCCTGTTCACCCAATTCCCCACATTCACTTATCTGAGGGCGGCTAACTTCTTGGGAGAGCCAACTAGACTACCAGGTATCTTTGGGCCCAAGTTGATTCTTTAGAGTGTCAGAGGCATAGGCTAGTCACCTACCATGAGAAATGCCTCAAGAGAAAGAAGGGTGGAACTCCTTTCCCCCTCACAGTGGGTAGATATACATGTCTCACTCACCACAAGGCAAAAGACATGTTTGCAGAGCTGGAGCTACTGAATCTGAAACATGACTTCCCGTAAGGCCTACCTTCGACCCGAGAAATTGTCTGCCAAGGGCTAAGCTCGATCCGATCCACATCCCTCAGATCGAGGATATCTACATTGACCTATATCATGAGGTGGAGCTCAGGAGGAAAGACCATTCTCGTTTGGCCTTGGCAGAAATCATCCAATATGGGGTGGCCATCGTCCCCAAAGGCTACAAACTACTTGAGAGGAAGTGGATCAAGTGTATCTTGACACAGGTGGGGATGATTGGCCTTTTGCGGCAATTGATAGAACTAAAGCACCTCAGACAATTGAGGAAAGGGTCAAAGAAACTCTGCGTAGAACAGAGCATTGGTGCCGAATGAATGGACTCATCTACCTCGGGGTTGATTTCACAACCTCTCCATTGGGTAACGCACCTCCTCGATCAAAATAGCAGCCTAAAGGCAAAGGAAAAAGCAAAGAGGGTGAATCCAGCACCACTCAAGAGGAAGCTCCTGAAAGTCCTCCTTCCGCTGCACCCGAACAAGTTGTAACTCTGGCTTCTCCAGAGAAAGAAGCGGAAGAAGATGTTCCAATAGGCCCATCCACTCAGGATGTCGCCCTTTGCTTGCTGACAATTGAGGTCCCTTCTTGTCCCTTCTTCTCCTCCTTCCCCTCCTCGAGTGACTCAAGCGACCATTCCTTTGGTCATGTCCTCTCCCCCTTCTTCTACCATTCCTCCCACTTCTTCATCCATCTTCTCTTCTCTCGCGGACTGTCCCCCTCCATTTCTTCCCTCATCTCTGAGCTCCCTTCCCTTCCTATGTCTTCCTCTCCTGCAGTATCTCTTCCTCCCGTGAGCACTTCCTCGGCCTCCCTCTCGATGCCGCCTCCAGTGTCTCCACGTTTTCCCTTCTCTGCTGCAGCCCCCTTCTTCTCTTTCTGGTCCTTCTCCCATAAGTCCAGCCTGGATCTCCCAGCACTTAAGTCAATAGAAAAGGAAAGTTCCCATCGCTCTGATGGACTTCTCCATAATCCCCATCAAAGGGGAAAAGAAGCAGAAGCCCGTCACACACTTCTCTCAGAGTGCTTCGGGAGAGAGGGTAATGGAGATCGCATACCCCAATCCTCTGAAGGATAAAAAGGATCTGTCTCCCACAGATTATACAGTGACTCAAGTCACAATGGGTACGTCTTCTGAAAGCCTTCAGGGAGAGGCCCTATCTGCAGTTGACGCCCTCTGCAAGAAGCTTCAAGAAACAAAAGAAGAGAAAAGGCTATTGAAAGAGCAAAATAAACATCTGCTCCAAGCCTTACAGAAGATGGGCAGTGCACCTCCCACAACTGCCGCCGAGACTCCTGAGCCTCTGAGCCAGGATAAAATTAATGAATATGCAAAATCGGCGAGCGGGGCATGGCGTTTCCGCTTGGAGGAGCCAATCCTCAAGGACGGTGAAAAGAGTGATCGCGAGTTCTCGGTTTATATCTAAACATCAACAAGGTGAATAAGGAGCTCCAGCGTTAGCGGGACCCATATCGAAGAGGCTTTGGACCATGCTAGGCTGCAGCATGAGACCTTTCAAAAAATGTTTGACTGTTCAGTCAAAGATCTGGTCAAGTTCGGTGTTTTCGGTCATCCCAGGGCCCTCAATAAAGTCATTTCCACTCTGGACTACGGATGGATCAACTAGAATTTGTCCTTGAAAAGATCGATAAGGTAAAGGAAGAAGCCCTGGACGCGATGCACCAAATGGAACAAATCATTCTCAACATGTCTCCAGGGTTGCTTACTCCTTCCTTCGCCTTAAGGAAAGTTGATGAAACCATCCAGATCTTCAAGGAGATCGTTTCACGAGGGCTGGGGCCAGAGGTCACTTTTGACGTAGAGTCCATCAATAACCTGGCGGCTGTCGGGACTTCATCGGGTTCCTCATAGAAGCAGAGAAAGAATATTCCAAACTCCCAGAGAAGCTCATAGACGAGCGGGAGACTTGCGAGGTGATCAGTGAGCGACACAAGGATCCTTCCCAGGATCAACTAGAGCCCATGATCAGCAAGTTCATGGAATACCGCCCAATTCCACATCTCGTCACTGAGCGGCGACGAGAGCGAGGCTACCCCCTTTCGGCCGCAGGATGACGATGATGAATAACTTCTCTTTCTTCTTCTTCTCTCTCTCCTTCGACTTTCTTTTTGTAAATATCTAGAGTATGTTGGCACAAATGATGACATCATCCATGTTGCACCATGGGATGATGTCATCCATCAAGTTGTCAAAAGTCAACATGACTTTGAGATATTTTGTAGTATATTTTTGTAAATAGGTGGTTGGTTGGCTCCTTTTTGCCTTCTTTTCTCTCCTTCTTCTATAAATACCCCAATACTTGTTGTATTGGGTATGAGTGAATATCTTTCAGATGAAAAATAGAAGTGAGGAGAAAAGACTTTGAGCTTTTTGTAACAGAAAGAATTATTAATACAATATTTAGACTTTGTCTTTGAATACATGTGTTATTTGCATTGATCTTTCTTATGTTAGATCATGTGTTTGTTACATTGGATCTACTTCTGTTTTATTGTCATTTATTCATCAGTATTGCTTTGCTCGTTTATGCAAGTAGGTTTGGCTCTGTTTACTACCAATCCCAAAACATAAACCCTCGACCTTTACTTTGGAATTCATTTCTTTTCTTTCTTCGGATCTGATCTTTCTTCATCCTCTCGCCCCTAAGCATCTTGTCTTCCTTAACCACTTCCATAGGAATCACACAGTATGTTTCCCCATTATCTCGCTTAACTCTCTTGAGCACTCCATTTTGCGGTTTCAAAACATGCTCGTGTGGTTCCTTTGCACTGTGGGGGCTAATTTTCTTTCTGCATAAATTGTGTCTTATTCGATCTCTGGTTTTCCTTCCTCCCCGGCTCTATTCCCCTCTACCCGGTTCATCGACCGCTAGCCTCATCTCTCCATATTTTGTCCCCACCACTTCTATTATCACCCTCTTCTTGGCCTTCCTGGCTCCATCTCCCATTCCCCCACCTCTGCTCCCACCCCCTTCGCTTCCACTTCGGCCGGACCACTACTGTGTCCTCTGAAGATCCGAACCTTGATACCCCTGCTGTGGGGAAGGGTCCTCAAGAGATTGAAATTGCCCATAACCTCCTTCATATTAGTAGTGCTAGTTCTCAGGAAGCACATATGGAGAGCTCCACAAAAATGCTGGAAGCCTTAGAAGCTGACATGAAGTTGTTGAAGGAAGAGGTCAAAAACTTGGCAAAACAAAAAGGTAAGAGGAAGAAGGAGGAGGAGGTGGCTATGAATAATAGCCAGATTGAAGATATTTACAAGAAGTTGAACTCCTTAGACTCCCATTTAGGGAAGGCCAAGACTCGCCATGATTATAATATGGCCATTTTTAATGCAATTGAAGAGTTCATTGAGCAGCATGTCCGTAGTGTCTCCAATCTCAGCGGGGTTCCGGCAACCCTTTGGGGCACTGATAAGGAAAGCAAAAGGACCATTGATCAGCTAGATGTTACTGAATCTGCCCACATGACAACTTTGGCTATGTTCAAATCTTGGCAGAATATCAAATCCAGCATCGACAAAGCCACCAAGAAGTAATTGTGGGTGCTTTTGCTGCACTTCTTTGTAATTATTGTTGTTTTTTTGTTGTCTTTTTGCTACTTTTCTGCAGTGTTCGTATTGTTTTTGTTTTGATGGGGGTAGCTACTCTTTGGCTACTTTGGGCTTCATTGTCCCATCTGGATTTTGATCCTTTTTGTTCTGGTTCTCTTTCCTATTCTGGCTTCTAGGCCCTCTTTTGTTCTTAAGGGTATAGTCCCTTTCAAAAACTAATTTCCAAAAATTAAAAAAAACACTTCAGCCCACACATCTACCGAGAGACAAGGATTTGAATCTACTCCATTTTCTTACTCTTCCAGAGCATTCTTAGCACCATAGAACAAAAAATATAATCGACATCTTCTATGCTTAATTCTAGATCAGTCAAACACAAGAGCTGGAGTGCAATCTCAACGTCTAGTCTCTATTTTGCATATCTCGCAAAGCATTGTATCTGCCATTTCAATGCACGCTGCAACACTAATTTCTGTCCATGCTAGTTAATAACGATGTAGCTTTTATTATGTGGAGTTCATATCTTTGTGCAGATCAGAACTAGCTGGCTAGAAGCTCTAATCATTCGTAGTATCTCTGTCAACATGTTTTACATGCATTTGAATGGTTCATATGTAAATTTGTCCATTGAATTCTTGCACTCTATTCAACATTGGATGTGGGATTTGAAGTGAAATTGAATTGGGAATGGGCCCTGGTAAATCAGATTACATATGATCAAAGGACATCTTTACAAACTCACAATTACAGGGTGATTAGAATTAAAATATAGTGAAAGAGTTTGAGTCAAATGATTCATTTCATCAAAAGAATAGTTATTTTGGTCTTTGTGCTTTATTATTTTTTTAAAAAAAAAAGAGAGAGAAAATCATAGTTTAAATTAAACAATAGTGTGTTAATTGTCTAGTTTAGTTATGTATATTTGTTTGTCAAATGTGTTGAATTTTAAGTTAATCTTTTACCACCATCTCCAACCTGCAAGCTTTGCACATGACAGATCTGTTTCATCTTGGAAATCACACATTCTAAGTGCCTCAACGTGAATTAAATGTGTCAATTTTTCATTTTCTATAAATTCTATACGTATTTTTATACAAGGTCTTGTTATATGTTTAGTTGGGTCTAATCTTTGAGTCGAATTGTATTATGGTCGGTGTCAATAGGTGTATTCTAAATAGTTTATTTAGTAGTAGTTCAATTTCATTAGTCTTTTTAAAAATATATTCTATATTAACATTAAATCTTTCAAGTTCATAAGTCAATATGTGTTTATTCAATGTCAAAGTGTCAAAATTTGTGTCATTGTAAAATTCCTTAAAATAAAATAAAAATTCCTTATAGACAATTTTCGATGTTACCCAACATCTTGATAACCATTGAGCCTCAAAAGACAAATTTGCTAGGTTAGTAGCATGACACTTTGGAGGATGGAGGTAATGGAGGAAGGAGGTCATTCAATGAACTCTCATCAGTCACCTATGATGGGACCGCATCAAGGTTTGGTGGCATTTTTTGTTGTGTGTTTTCTTCCAATGTGGTACAATTTTCAATTTTCAATAAGTGGAAATTTCACATTGAGGGGGAACATGATTCAATTTTCCGTTTCCATTATGTCACTTTTTCTAGATTTCAAATGAAATTTCTTATGTTATTCCTTACAAAGGTGAGATGTGATGAGGGCTAATAATAGTACTTGGCATATCATGATGTGGTTATAGGTAAACCACTTGAAAACCTTCATTTGTGATTTACTGGTAAACCAATAGTAAAACCACCATTCTTGGTTGTTGATAATCCATTTGTAAAACCATCACTTTTTGGTTTGTGGTAAATCAATTGCAAAACCACCATTCTTGGTTTATGGTCAACCATTTGTAAAACCATAACTAAGTTTTGTGATCATCCTATGAAAATAACTAGATCATGAGCAAGTGCAAGTACAAAGGTAGGTTTTCCCCATGTTTGCACTAAGGGGGAATGCTAGGAAATTATATTGTTAGTGCTCCATTAGTAAATTATAATTATGTGAAGTAATTATTATATTGTAAGAATGTGTTAGTAAAGCTGTTATTAGTTGTTATATAAAAAAAAGAATAATTATATTTGGTTAGTGGGGTAGAAACAACTCACGTAATTTAGTGAGTTCTTATAGCTACTTCCTATTATTTAAGAAGTATATTTCCTATATATATGGATGTATCTCGTATAAAATAATATTGAATATCAATACAGAGAATTATTGTTGTGTAAATCTATTATTGTACCATCGAAGCTTCCACATTTGATTGGATCTCCTTTTTTTTTGTTGCTTAAAATTATTCGAGAAAAATCTTGGAAGAAGAAGAAAAAGTACAGAGAAGAGGAAGAAGAAGTAATGTGGGGAGCTTGAAAATCTTGGGTCCACGCAGATAAAAATATTGTATTTTAAAATGCTTGCAATTTTTAAAAAAAGTGTAGGTATAGGTAACTTGATAGTTATAGGTAATTTTAAAAAAAAATACAAAAGAATAATGTCACCTAGTGCTCCTATATAAACAATATTTAATTCTCCAAGTGATCTTCAATTACAAATCGGCCTTAATTTGAGGTGTGGAGCTAGGTAGAGGTCATGGCACAACCGGGGCATCTATGTCTCCTCCTAGCTCTTTAATTTCTCCAGATGTCCCTAAACTTCCCTAAAAATTCCTACACTCCTTTATGGATCATAATGCTTCTCTGATATCCAATCTTATCTACAAACCAAATTTAATTATAGAAAAAAATATGGTGCTTGCATTATTTTATTAATATGAAATAAAGCATTACAAAAAAATAAGAGAGCTGCAATATTTATAGATATTGGAAAACTTCTATCTCATCCACAATATATAGAAACAAATCACCTAATCTAAGAAATTATGCGAAATAAAATATTTCCCTAATCGCCCCTATTTCCCCTCATGGAAATCATCCGAGAAAAAAATATGCAAGATAGAGCATGATCCCACAAACATTGGGATGAGAACACTATCACTTAGTCAACTAACAACTAAGGATAACTAATATCTATTGACATAAGTTTAAAGTATTTAAATTAAATACTTTAACTTATTACATTCATTTAAGTATAGACTAATGCTGAATTAAGCTAAGTTTTATTCCTAACATATACATTACATCATATTTAGAGCCAAAGGCACAAATTTTTCATTACAATGTTCAATACAAAGGTTGAAATCTCCACAAATATCTTACAGACATAAGAAAGAAGGGAGGGGGATATATAAGTTTTCTCTCCTTTTAAATGAGCCCCTCCTTACATATATAGAAAGACTTAGAGAAAGGGAGAGAGCAGAAATTCAAAATCTTGCTTTAACCACCGTAAAATGCATTGAAATCACCTACAACAATGATGGATGTCACTATAAAACCCATACCTCCATGTACTTTTCCTTTCTGGGGAAGAAAGGAAGCCCATACATTCCATTTGGATAGGTGAGAAATATGGAATCATTCCTCTAAAATGGTGGACTGTATTTCATCATTTAAAATTACTAAACCTTAAGTTTTCCAAAAATTCCTATTTTGTAAAAATCCAAGCTCCTAGTCAAAAGTTATGGCCATATGAAGATGAGGGTGCCATACCACAATAAATTCGAGTGGTTGGTTCTATTTTTTTAGACTCTGACCATGTAGTGAACCCTCCGAAATATGAAATTTCAGACTTTTGAGATTCAAAATTTTTGGTATTTTAACTTCGGAGGTCGATGTCACTATTCACCTTTATGAGCTCATGAAACATCTAAAATTGTGAAACCCCAAAGTTTGAAATTAAAAATTCAGGTATTTAGACTTCAAGTCACAATTTACGTGCACTTTGGGATTCACTTTTATGAAATGCCAAAACCTTGAAGTTTGAAATTCAGAATTCAAGTTTGAACTTTGTCTTTTTGGGGTTCGGGTTTGGGATTTTGGGTTTCGTGGATTTCAAGGGTTCAGGTTTGAGGTATTTTATCCATCTTTTCATCGTATATCTTCGAAATCCCAAAAGCCCAAGTCTCGAATATCATACTTCTAGTTTCAAACTTCAAGTTTCCTCCTCACATGGTACTATTCATTACTTGACCCTACTGTCGACTCCGAACTCCCAAATGTTTGAAGGCTTAATTTTAGATTTCAACCTTGGTGTCCTACAAAAATTTTGAGCTTATCTTTCATTTTTTTTTCCTTCCAAATCTAGATACTTCCATGTCACTTCAACTTGCTCGACTCGACCCACGAAATGTGAGCTCACTCCCCAGCCAAAATGATCCTCCTATTTTCTCTCGTGTGGAGTCATGTTTGTTGAATTTCTCACGAGGGAAAATTAGATAACATGACCTTTGTTGGTCTTGTAATCTGCGTAGGAGCTCAAAAATAATTGTTTCATGTTCTGCACAAGTGCCTCTAATCTTAAATTTTTATCACCCCTATGTCGCTTGAGGATTTTCAAATTTTCATCTAACCCACAAAAAAAAGGAGATCTTATAAAACCTAAAACTACATCAAATCCTAAGAAAGAAATATGCAAATGGGGATTCAAATTAACCCTTGAATTCACTTGATTGAGTGAACTTACAATCGGGCATTGCACCACATATTAAACTTCATGTAGTTATTTTGTGTGTGTGTAGAAATCATGCACTAGGAGGTCCTTGTGTAAACACGATGATATCATGTGATAGTTATATGTACCAATGTAAATAGATGTTTGGATGGAAAAATAACTTCCCATCCTATGCGTGTATGTAGAAAAAATTAGTTCCTTGTCCCTTAAATGAGTGTTATATGGATTCCTTAATGATCTTAGAATGTCTTTGTATGTAACCTTAAGTGGTGATAATATATTCTTAGAGTTTTGTCCTTTATTATGGTCACATAACTTTGTATTTATATGATTCCCTTGGTTGAATATTGTAATTAAAAATTGGAAGGCTGAACCATAAGAAAATAGGATGCCCAAAAGATAAAATATGCCCAAGAAGATCGAGTAAAGTAAAGAGAGTTTGGGGGTGCTCAAAAGGACGAGGATATATTGGTCTTTGGAGTCCAAAGACATGAAAGATAAAACAATTAAGTACCGAGTGGTCTTTAGGGTGTAGAATGCTATGTAGAAAATAAGAAACATAGACAAAAGGTGAAAGATAGGTATCATTTTCTTTTTTTATCACTTAGGAATTATATGAATAGTAGTATGTGATTAGGAACTAGAAATCTACCCAAGTGCATGATTTTTTTATCTAAATGGGTTAGTGAAAATTTCATTTCCTCCATACACAATATTGTCAAAGGGAGAGAAGGCCCAAATATGTTGGACACCCTTTATTTTCCCATTCACTTGAATACAATTCTTCATCCAATCATCGCACAAAATAATAGCCTCATTATATACTTTTTTAGCCTTAGATGCATCCTAGATGATATCAATAGTGCAATTTACAATTGGTTTGTTTAAAAAATAGGGGAGGATCAATTGGTCTGCATCCTAACACATATACTCCCCAATTATCATGCCGAAACTCTAATATCCATTGTTTTTTTCATTCATGATGCATTCTAGGACTATACCTAGTCTAGCTACTAGTCCACACATATAGAGATTAATTTTTTGGTTCCAAGATATTTTTGTTATCTTATCCTTTAGGTGTAATTAATCCAATTATTTTATCCTTCAATATTTAGTAAAAATATTTTCATTCTCCATCTATCGAGAAGGTGACATCTCGTTCTTCCATTCGACCCTTTAATTCAACCAATACTTAGATCCATGTCCAAATACTTATCAAATGCCATAAAATATAGGATATAGTAGATATTCAGGCTTCTATTCTGATTTTCAAAATTTCAAAATGTTGAAAAAGGATATAGTTCATAGGATAAAGATTATCACATATCCTAGTGTACATTAGTCTTTTTATAGGTTTTGCAGCGGGGTTAATAATTACGATATTCAATATGTCCTTCGAGATCCCCATAAAAATACTTGGTCTCCCAAAATCAAGAGGTAGAACATGGAATCTTACCTAGATAAGGAATAAAATAGGAGCTTTATCACAAAGGTAAGGACAATTCTTCCTATTAGGTAGTAACACATCCTTCAAGGTTAGAGAGAACAGTAAGAATGAGGCATACAAAATGGTCCACTATTAAATCATTAGATATCATTTTTTTCCCAAGAGAGTCTTGTAGATTTAAATTCATTATCTACCTATGACCCTAAATTGGCCACAAAAACTATTGTAGGAGGGTCATTTTAGGGAAACCCACCCAAATCATAGGCGAACAAACTAGGATCTAATATTCCTACCTAGATGAGATTTCAAATTCATCGATCCGTGATAATATATTCACCCCATACTCACATCCATTTGATTGTTACTAGGTAAGTTAATCTTCAAATTTGATGCCAATTTCAATGTCACATAAAATATAAATATTATCTTAAATTAATAAATTATTTGAAATATATATATAATCTTAAGAATATGATGAATTTAGAAGCATTTTTGTAAAATCTAGAATAGATAAACAAATTAATAATTAAATTTTTAGTAATTAAATCATTGAAAATATGTTATTGTACTTATCAAAGGCAGATTACATAGGAATCACGTTAAAAAATCATTTAACCTTAAAAACCAATAACATTATTCCAATTGGAACTTCTTATCTTAAAGCTAAGATTATTGAAAAATAAATATTTATTTTTATTTCAAAAACTTATTCCTTTATTTTCATTGGAAAAAATAAATTTATACTCATATTTTAGATTTTTATGATTAATTTAATTAGGTATTTTACCTCCTAACAAATAGATTGGTGACATCTTACAAATATTTGTTTTTTCTATAGTTCAAACATTACAAATTTTATGAAAATCCAAAATAATTTCCATAAATACCTTCCCCAATTCATGTATCAAGGGTGTCTATACTTTTTTTACATTAATGATTGTTGTCGATATTCACATTAATGGTTGTCATCCCGCAAAACTAGTCTTGGTCCCTTTCACAAATTGGCTCGATGAGGAGGAATGAATAGATGGGATAAAGTGCTTGGTTGAGCTACTCCAATTGAGCATAGATGCAAGCAACGTTGAAGGTGAGAGAGTAGTTGGACTTGTTTTCTAGTTCCTTACTATCCTAGCTTATCTAGGCATCGTTGCCCAGATCTCATAGAGTGCCTCACCTCGGCACCACCTCTAGGATATTCCCCTTCCTCTTCCCTACTTTGATGTACTCCATCATCCTGTTGGTACCCAAATTTGTTCTCCTTTTCAAACCAAGTAGCAACACAGATTCAACAGGGAGCTTAGAGGCAGATAGATCATAAATATATGTCATTTTATAGCCAGGGAGAAATCTAGTTGTCCCTTTGTTACTTGGATTTGTGGAGAGATGGATAGCACCTCAAAAGGATGTGATCTTATCCTAACTATTTTAGGTTGTGCCTTTCAACCAAGGTAAGAGAACCTATTGTGTAACCTCTGTTATTTGAAAGGAGATACAGGTACCTTTCTTTTGCATAAATTTTATAGAGAAGGCCTTGGGGAAAATATGATCAACACACCAAATATGACTCTCATGATTTGTCACTTCCAAATTATGGAGATATTCTCACAAGGTAAAGGTTACTAAAGACATTTGGAAACCTGATCTGTTCTGCATACTTTAGTAAAAGGATTTTGGTCTAGTGTGGGTATACAGAGCAAAAATAGGGGTAGTATGGGTATGATTGGTTGTTAAATGAATTTTGGTAGGAGGCGACATAGGATGAACTTGACTCACCAGATCCTTGAGAGCTTATGTAAAATGGAAAGATTCAATCAACAAAATGCCACAAAAAGTTAAATCATCAACTAGAATATGTGTTTCAATGGAGGCCCAAATCAGCACTCTTTCACACAACCTGTGGGATTCTATCATGAAGGCTCAATTAAGAGGACCCAATAAAGAACCAAGATTTAAACCAAGTCACGCCTAAGGTACACCCAGAGAGCTTACAGGATAATCTCTATCAACAAAATGAAAGAAAAGTGATTTTAAATTGATCAAATTTATTAGTAAGGGAAATTTTCGAACAATCTCAAAGTTTGTCAATGGCTATACACTTGCACCACCTTGACACGATCAAATTTGACACAAAGAGAGATATACAAGATTCTCTAGTCGGCTTCTTGAAAATGGATGGGCTCTGTCAAGATCTTTTTCTAGAGAGAATCAGTCCTAATCTTTTCCAAAAACTCTTAACCATTTACATGAAAATTCATGACATTTATAACATTTCCAATAGAGCCCCTTCTTCCCAAAAAGACAAAAACTTTAAATTCACCAAGTCTTTGCCATGATTATTTCGTGATTCATAGAATCGGATCTCAAAAAGTCACCAGTGCTCGAGGGTAAATATCTTTGATTTCTTAACACATTCAACTCCTTTCTCAGGAAAAACACACCTCCATCCATTCGCCAACCACTTCTACCCCATATCAATCAAATCTAACCCCTTACATGCTCGGGAGAGAAAAAGCAGAAAACCAGATCGGGCTTGAGAGTCAAATCATTTTAATGGCGAAAGACGTCTCTAGATCTCTCCCACCAAACTCTAGATATCAAAATTAACTCACTCCTCTGTTTCATGTGTAGAAAATAGAAAGAAATCATGAAGACTCACACTCTTAGGAATATTACACAAAAAATGGGGGAAAATAACATTTAAATGCTCAGTGACCATTGATCTTTGATTTTGAATGTGGGTCGTCCATGTGGAAGATCCAAAAAAAGCTCGGGGCTTCCTTTGACCTTTTTGACTTTTGTAAAAATGGAAAAAATCTCCCATTTTTCTCCACACCTTTGCTTCGAAAATGGGCACACAAGTGTCTTGAGGTGCATCCCAAAGGAAACGTGGATAAATTCCCATTTGACTCCTATTTGGAAAAAGGAAAATTTTCCAAGTTTTCCCAGTAGCTCTTCCCTTCTCTTCAAGTCCCTAATGTGGGTCCTAGCGAGAACCATGAGTCCTCTTATGCCTTTTACTCCTTTTCCCTCAAAGGAAAATTTTTCACTTTTCCTCCAAAAGCCCACACCTCTGCGAGTTGACCGGGAAAAACATTGACTATTTCCCATCGGGCTTATGGGATATTTTTATATTTTAACCTTTATGAGCCAAAGAAGAAAAAAATTAAGTTTCCTCCGATGGTCCACTTCCCCGCCCCTTATGAATTTTTCAAATTGCCACATGTCACAATGGTGCACCTTGAGGTGGCCTGAAAAATTTGATACCTTGAACGAGCGCATGCTCACCACGTGTCCTACTCCGGAATTTTTTTCTTGAAGACTTAAAGCTCTGCGGAGGGCACCACGTGTCAAGCTCTGAGGTAGTTTCCTTTTGGCCATTGAAAAGTCTAATTAAAATGCAAAGTGAGAGGAGTGCCCCATGTGTCCTCATGGCACTTCTCTTAGATGGAGCCCAAGTTAAAGACCCTAAATGAGCACGAGTTCACCGCGTGTCCCTATTCTGCCAAACTATATCCATTTGCATAAAAATTTGTCTAAGTCTAGGCCAAGCAACAAAAACCTCCATGTGTCCTCCCGATGTTACTCCAAAGCCAAAACAAAAATTTGATTCTCAAATGAGAGTCGTTCCTCCACATGGACAAATTTTAAAGTTAATTCTTTTTATAGAATTTCCAAATTATTAAGCTTACCCACATCAAACCAAGAGGTGCCATGTTTCCTGTCATTGAATGATGCAAATTTGACTGTAGGAGAAATGCCCGTCAAATAGTAAAACAAAGAGAAACATCCATTCAAGCCACAAAATGAGGTTTTATTCAAGGGCATAGAATTTAAACTATTGCAAGGCTCAAACACAATTCTTAGGGGCATATCAACTCATTTATCCTCGAGTATTTAGGAAAAAAATGAAAGGGACAATAGATCTTGACTATGGAAAATGGAGGAAATGGGAAAACACGAGTGTTGAAGGAACAGAGCTTGGGAGACTCAAAATACAAAGCTTTTCCAGAGGAACAAAAGAACAATGAGAAAAATATGGATCCACACATGATCTTTGACCCGGGAGAAGATTAAAATGGAAAAAATATTGGCCAAACCCAATACGGGGAAGGATAAATTGCAGAGGCTGTGAATCAATAATTCTTCAAGCGCATAAATAGGGTGAGATAATTACGAGCACCAACATTGGCTCCAACTTAGGGATGGGTACTTCTTGCGAGTGCCACAAGAACAATAGTAGACTAAGTGCAAAAATATCAATTGGGTGATAAAGTCAGCTCATGAGTAGAGAAATGAAGCCATTTCCAAAAACAAACAAAGAATCTAGCAAAAATATGTCACCACAGACCAGGACGAGCAAAAACACAAAAAAACAGGATGCAAATAACAAACTATACACTGTACAAGAGGTGTTTACCTTGATTCAGAGGAATCAATCCAAGAAATGATTCAGATGCCTACCATTAATAGGAAGTTTGAGCAATTCACCATCTAGATCCTTCAAGAATAAGGTGTGTTCACCAATTCTAATGTTAATGGAGTAAGGTCCCATCCACAATGATTCAAAATTGCCATGCTTACCCTTATACTCATGCCCGCAATCCCATAGTAGCACAAGATCTCCAATATTGAAGGCTTTGGGAGTAACCTTCATGTCAAACAATTTCTTCATCTTTTCTCTAAACTTTATATGCCTCTGGTGGGATGCCCTCATCTCTTCATCAATCTCAAGAATCTTGTTGATGCGGGCATCATGAGGACTTAATTCTTGATTTTCTAGTTTTTGAATGAATTGATATGAAGATAATTGCATATGTAGAGGAATTAGGGCTGAGTCCCATATACCAACTCAAGTAGAATCTTTCCAATGGCTCTTTTGATAGTGATCATATCAACCTGCATAACAAACTTTAGTTGTTCACCGCATTTTATCTTTTTGAACTCCAAGGTTCTTCTGATAATCTTTAGCAAACTCTTATTCTTGGACTCAACTTGTCCATTTCCTTGGGGATTATAATTAGAGGCATATGTCAAATTGATCCCATATCTGTTACACATTCCCACCAGAGGTCTAGCCTTGAAAATCACCATGTTATTAGCTATGATTTTGATTTGTACTCTAATCCTGTAAATAATATTGTTTAACACAAAATCCATGACAACATGGTGTGTAGCCTTCTTGGTGGGGATTACTTCCACCCACTTGGCAAAGTAATCGGTGGCTATAAGAATCCACTTATAGCCAACACTTGAAGGGTCGTAAATCTCACTAATGAATTCCATTCCCCATTGCTTAAATGGGGCTTCAATTGATACAAACTACAAAGGTAGGGAGCCTGAAGCCTTCAACCTTCTAGAGAAACACTGACAAGTCTCACATCTTCTTACCAACATGGTTGCATCTGTGAAAAGAGTTGGCCACAAATAACCAAACCTTAGGATCTTATGTGTTGTGACTATTGCAGCAAAATTCCCCCCACAAACACCTCCATGGAGATCAACAATTACTTTGGGGGCTTCATCTTTAGTGATGCATCTTAAGAGGACTCCCTCTAGGTTCTTCCATGCCAACCCAAAATCAGTAATGACATATTTCTGGGAAGCCCACTTAATATCTCTTTTCTAGTTCTTATTCAAATGCTCAAGGCAATTTAAGTGTCTGAGATAGAACATCACATCCTTGTACCACTCAGAACTCATCAATCTTTCAAAAATAGCTTCCCTTTCTTCCTCAATCTCATTTACCTCAATGGTTTGCAAGTTTCTCTCAGTCATGAGCTTAGCTAACCCCAAACCTCTCACCAAATTTGTGGTTTGGATGTCCATATCATACTCTTGCAATTTGTTCACCCATCTACATATTTTACTTGAGACTTCCATCTCTGATAGGATGTCTTTTACCATGGTATGGGGAACATAAGAAACAACTTTTGAACTTAAAATATAAGGCTTGAAAACCTTTGTTGCTTTGACTAAGGAAAATGCCTGCTTTTCCATGATGGTGTATTTCATTTCTGCTCCTTACAAAGCCTTATTGAAAAAGAAATGGTCCTCTCAGCCCCTTCATCATCCTTTTTTAGTAGGACAGAAGCAATAGTGTTTTCTAAAGTGAAAGAAAATAGCTGGAAAGGTTTCTTGTAATTTGGGGCTACTAAAATAGGGGCATGCTTAAATGCCTCTTTGATTCCATTGAAATATTTAATGGCAGCCTCTTCCTATTTAATGATCTAATCCTTCTTTCACATGGAAGTGATTAGGATAGTCAACTCGAAAAGTTTGATATAAACCTTCTAATGAAGTTTATCTCCCTAAAGAAGGACTGAATTCCTTTTTGGTTCTTGGAATTGGAACATTGCTTTGATGGCCTCCACTCTTTACGGATCAATCATCACTCCTTCTGTGACACAATGTGACTAAGCAATTTTTCCTTCTACACTCAAAATGGCATTTCTTTGGATTGAGTGAGATTCCATATTCCCTACATCCGATCAACATCTTCTCTAAGTGCAGCAAATGGTCACTTCTCCTTCTTGAAAACATTGTTACATCATATTGGTAAACAACAAGAAAATCATTGATGTAACCAACAAAAGCAACATCCATTTCTCTTTGAAAAGTGGCTTCAGCATTCATCGAGACCAGAAGGAATCCTAACATATACATACGTTCCCCATGGAGTACAAGGTTGTCTTGATATTTTCTGATTCTTTCACCATGACTTGATTATAACCAAAGAATCCATCTAAAGTAGAAAGAAACTCGTAACCAGCCACCTACTACAAAGATGTGCTCCATGTTAGGTAAAGCATAGTTTTCCTTCATTGAGGCATTTTTAGATTCCTAAAGTCCACACACAACTTGATTTCACCATTCTTCTTTCTTATCGGCACTAGTTGGTAACCCAAGAAGAATACCTTATGGGATGGATAATTCCTCCATCCCTTAGCTTCTTTAGCTCCTCTTGCATTTTGAGAGATAATAGAGGATTAATTGGCCTCTGCTTCTACCTGAAGGGTTTTACATTGGGCTCTAAGGGAATCTCATGCTGGAACATGTCTTCTCTGTATGATTTGAGCTCAGAATAGGTCCAAGCCATGCAATATTGGTATTTCTTTAACAACTATATGTATGACTGCTTTTCATCTTTGCTTTGAGATCTGCTACACAACCAAATCTTCCTTGGTTTCTCCTTCATTCCAAGGTCATGCTCCTCAACATCCCTCAAGGCTGCCATATGCCTTTTAATAATGCACTTACCATTATCAAAATTTGATTCAAGAGAAACCAACCCTATAGGAATGGTGTTGGTCTTTAGTGGATGATGCCTCTCGAAGAATAAGGTTTCCTCCCCCTCTATTGTATAGACCATTGGCTCCCAATCAATGTTTTGATCAGCAAAATCTCCATCATTTTGCAAGAACCTTCGACCTAATCATCATCATCAAAAACCTACCAATGTTTTATATTTTCAGGTATAGAGAGTCTTGTCACTACCTCAACCTCATATTCACAATAAGGGGATGTTGTAGAATTGCCAAACTGAGACCCCAACACTGTAAGCTTGTCTACCAATTCATTGAACCTCTTGTCATGATGCATAATGTTGAAGGAGTCAAACATCTCAATGAAGTCCCAAACTACATGTTTGTATTGTTCTGGTCGTTGATTCTTTGTGGCATACGGTTTCTCGACTTGCTTGACAAATAACTCTGTGTCTCCTTTGATAATGATGTCCTTAACGCCATACTTCCAAGAAATTCTTAAACCTAACAAAAATGCCTCATACGTAGTAATGTTTTTAGTACACTCAAAGTTAATCTTAAAGGAAAAAAGAAACCTTTCCTAGCTTGGAGAAATTAGGACAGCACCAACACCATTTCCAAATTTGGAGCAAGCTCCATCAAATAATAGAGTCCAAGGAGATCCTGCTTGCTCAATACACTTACACTCCTCAATCTTGTGTTCTTTTCCCTCGAATATCCCAAAAAAATTCAGCATCAACATTTGTATATAAGACTTCATAGGATGCATTGCTGGGATCCTCAATAAGGTACAACATTTTCTTCTCCCCATACAACCCGATAAGGCTGCCCTCAACTAGGATGGTGGCATAGGACATGTACATTTGGACACTACCACCAACACTAGCAGCCCACCTTCTTGAGAGCAACATACCCCACTTGGTGGGAAATCAACTATGACAACATCAAGTTTTAAATTGTTACATGGGTAGGTTGCAAGCTGCACCACCAAACCCTTCACACATCCCACTCTTGGAACATCTCTCGGAGTCCATGGAAGTGCACTTCCCATATGCTATTGTTAATTTAATATTCTTCTCATTTATGACCTCTAAAGGCATGACATTACATGATGCCCCTAAGTCAAACATACAGTTGTGGAGTAGCCTATCCTTGATGATCAGAGTGGTGAAGAATGGATCCACATTTAGCTGAGATTTTACCAAATATGTCCCCAAATAAACCTCAGGTGGTTCAACTAGCTCTTCTGATGTAGATGGTGTCTCAGACTCTTCAATGGCTAGAGGATTCTCCAAAATGTTCACATTTCTCCCCAAGGTAGTCCTCTCTTCATTCAATCCCAAGTATTCAAATGCTCTCTTTTTGTGCTCAAGAATCCTAAACAACTCAAAAATTGGGACATATACTTTGATTTGACTAAAAACTTTGGCAATTTCATACGAGACATTCTTTGGCAAGGCAATATTTGAAGGAAAGATGATACATTCATTGGGTGGCACATGATTCTTGATAGCTTGAGCATAAGGAGGGGTATGATTTTTGCTTGGAAATGTAGGGCTTTTGGCATATGGATCTTTCCTAGGAGCCTCTTTAGGAATGTTAGAAAGTAAGGGAGCTTTTGTCTTGGCCTGAGGCCCTGCCCCTTTGACAACCTTACTTCTTGTGTTATATTCCTTCTCTTGAGCCACAACAACATTCATTAATAATTTCATGTCCTCCTCAGATGGGATTCCTCCATCATAATTTTTATCATTAAATCCCTTAAATATTCAAAGTCATTATTGGGAAATTCAAAATATTGTACATTGTCTACTTCTAATGTATGAGAGGGATGGAGAATATGTACTCTATGAATGTAGTCCTAAAAAGTGGCAATAGTTCTGCACTTATCACCTCAGTTGAGGTTTCCCTTTGTTGTGAGTTAGTGGAGCATCCCATCATGCAAACATCATCATCATTATCATCAGCTTCCTCTTCTTCTTACTGATATTCTTCACATGGAGCATGGGGCATGAAACATTTGTCACACCAATCAATGACTTATGTCTCTTCCACCATAACAACTCTGACAGCTAAAGAATCAAGTACCATTCTATTTTCTCTGTCTTGAGGTTGCCTATTCCCAAATCCAACAACTCCCTTGCCTCTGTCATCAAGATCTTTGGTGATTTGTGAACCTGTCTTGGCCCTATTGCTTGTGTTGTCCTTGTGAACTCTACCCAACTACTTTCTCATCTCAGGCTAGCTTATAGGAGACATCGTTGATAGCCCTTGCCAACTTTTTCACCACTTCTTCCAAATCAATAGCCTTGCTTGTCTAAGGTTTTTCTGGGTTCACCAGCTTCACACCTTCCCTCTTAGGAGGTTTTCATATTACCTTGATATTGTTCTCTATTTGTAGGGACATAGTGAATGATTTCCTCAAGTTGGTAGGGTTCTTGTCCCTCAAGTAGTAAGAATCCTTTTTATCAAATGCATTAGTATATTTGATCAAACATGACTCATCACACAACCTTATCCTAACAGGTAATCTCCTCAAGGTCTTATTGAAACTTGTATTGAATTCATGTAATGACTCATTGGGATTATTCTTGATGTTTTCAAATTCTGATAGAAGAAACCTAGGGTCATTACTATCATCATATTGTAATATAAATGCATTGTTCATCTCAGCCCAAGAGTCAATAGAGTTATCTGGTAATGCTTTGTACCAGTCCCTTGCATCCTCCTCTAGAGTGTGAACAAACAATTTGATGTATACATCTTCATGCTTAATCTCAAAATATTCCATCATATTGAGGAAGAGCTTTAGATGCTGGTCACCAGTAATAGCATTGTTTCCCTAGAACTTTGGAAGTTTGTTCCTCACATCTTGAGGCACTGCATTTGGATAACCAACCATCCCCAAAAAATTTATAGGTCCAAAAGTGTTTACAACAAAAGGGGGTCTGGGTTGAGCCATATTGATTCGAGTAGGTGATCCTAGAGGGGTGACAAATTGATGAGTGATAGAGGGTCCTCGGAACATAGAAGTGTATTTTTCAAAATGGAGATACCCCAAAGGCCTTGCTTATTGGAAATCCCTATCTACTTTAGAAAAGATAGGTGCAAAATGTTAAGAAAATCTTTAAAAATCAAACGAAGGCCCTTCTCCGGGGGAGAATTCAGTTCCACAAAGAGGCTACCTGATTCAGAGTCACTTGAATGGAAGTATTCAATGATAGGTCATTCACTTTCATCAATGGAGATCCCTCTTCTTGTCTGCTAATCTCCAACAGCTCTCCAGGCTTTTCTTCCTTCTGATTTTTCTTTTCCTAGCTCTGGAAACAATGTCCTAACAGGATCCCTAGCAAAGAAAGATCTTCTTCCCTCCAACTTTGCAAATATTAGTAATAGATCTAACTTTGATAGAGTTTTAAGACACTAGTACTTTTTAAGAATCAGATCAACAGGGAGTCGCCACTAAGGAATTTCACCTTAGTTGTGCAGATGCACTAAATATGATCTGTCAAAGGTCTGTCAATGCAAGAAATTGGAAATGGAAAGTTTCTGACCTTTCTTCACCCAAATTTATCAAATGAAATCCAGTGCACTAAGTGTGGGAACTGAAATAATTACACACAACACTTGGAGCATACAAGAAGTGTTTTACTATGTTCTTGATCTTGAACTGAGAGTCCTCGACAGTGGCGCCACAAGTGTTTTACCGGGTTCTTGATCTTGAACCGAGAGTCCTCGATAGTGGCGCCACAAGTGTTTTACCGGGTTCTTGATCTTGAACCGAGATTCCCAACAATGGCACCACAAGTGTTTTACCAAGTTCTTGATCTTGAACTGAGAGTCCCCGACAATGGTGCCACAAGTGTTGGTAACCAAATTTGTTCTCCTTTTCAAACCAAGTAGCAACACAAATTCAAAAGGTAGCATAGAGGTAGATAAATCATAAATGTGTGTCATTTTATAGCCAAGGAGAAATCTAGTTGTCCCTTTGCTACTTGGATTTGTGGAGAGATGGATAACACCTCAAAATGATGTGATCTTATCCTAACTATTTTAGGTTGTGCCTTTCAACCAAGGTAAGAGAACCTATTGTGTAACCTCTGTTATTTGAAAGGAGATACAAGTACCTTTCTTTTGCATAAATTTTATAGAGAAGGCCTTGGGAAAATATGATCAACACACCAAATCTAAATCTCACGAGTTGTCACTTCTAGATTATGGAGATATTCTCACAACAAGGAAAAGGTTACTAAAGACATTTGGAAACTTGATCTATTTTGCATACTTTAGTAAAAGGATTTTGGTCTAGTGTGGGTATACAGAGCAAAAATAGGGGTAGTATGGGTAGGATTGGTTGTTGTTAAATGAATTTTGGTGGGAGGGGAGACAATATGGACTTGAATCACTAGATCCTTGAGATATTATGTAAAATGGAAAGATTTAATCAACAAAATGACACAAAAAGTTAAATTGTTTCCTCAACTAGAATATGTGCTTCAATGGAGGCCCAGATCAGCACTCTTTCACACAACTTGTGGGATTATGTAATGAAGGCTCAAGTCAAAGGACCCAATAAAGCATAAATATTTAAAACAAGTCACACTTGAGGTACACCCAGAGGCTTACAGATAATCTCTATCAATAAAATGAAAGAAAAGTTATTTTAAACCATTTATCCCATTCCCAGATGAAGGCTCTTCTGAGAAATGAAATTGCAGATGCCACTAAACTATCACAAGGACTAAGACCTATGTGATTGGACTATATTTTGGTACAATATTGCAATAGAAACAAGAAAAACTACCCGTATGCATTCAAAAATGAAATAAATACACTTTACTCAAGATTGACACAAAATAACTCAAAGTTTGATCAAATTTATTAGCAAGGGAAAATTTCCAGAATAATCTAAAAGCTTGTCAATGGTTGTACACTTACAACCACCTTGACATGATAAAATTTGACACAAAGAGAGATATACAAGCTTCTCTAAGTCACTTCTTGAAAATGGATGGGTTCTCAAGCTTTTTCTGCTAGAGAGAATCATTCCTGATCTTTTCCAAAAAAATCCCAACCATTTACACAAAAAATTCCTACCATTTATAACATTTCCAATAGAGCCCCTTCCTCCCAAAAGACAAAAAATTTAAATGCACCAGTGCTCACCATGATTCTTTTGTGATTTGTAGAATCGATCTATAAAAAGTCACCAGTGCTCAAGGGAAAATTTATTTGATTTCATCCAGATTTCAACTCCTTTCTCGAGAAAAATGCACCTTCATCCATTTTCCAACCACTTCCACCCCATATCAATCAAATCTGGCCCTTTGCATGCTCAGGTGAATAAAAATAGAAAACCAGATTGAGCTTGAGAGTTAGACCATTTTAATGGCAAAAGACGTCTCCAGATCTCTCCCACCAATCTCTAGATATCAAAATTAACTCGATCCTCTATTTGGTGTGTATAAAATAGCAAGAAATCATGAAGACTCACACTCCCAGGAGTTTTACAAAAAAATGGGGGGAAAATCAGATTTAGACACTCAGCAGCTGTTAATCTTTGATTTTGAATGTGGGTTGTCCACGTGGAAGATCCAAAAATGGGCTCAGGTGCTTCCTTTGACCTTTTCTGACCCTTTTGAAAAAATAGAAAAAAATTCCCATTTTCTCCGTACCTCTACTTCGAAAATGGGCTCGACACGTGTTCTAAGGTGGGTTCCAAAGGAAATGCGAAGAGAAATTCTACCATTTGACTCTCTTTTAGAAAAAGGAAAATTTTCCAAGTTTTCCCCGCAGCTCCGCCCTTCTGCTTCAAATCCCTAATGTGGGTCCCAGAAGAACCCCGGTCCTCTTATGTCTATAACTCCTTTTCCTCAAAGGGAAAATTTTCACTTTTCCTCGGAAAGCCCACACCTCCACCGTTGACCGGGGTAAAACATTGTCTATTTCCCATTGGGCTTGTGGGCCATTTTTGATATTTTAACCTTTATGAGGCAAATTTATTTTTTTTAAGTTGCCTCTAATGGTCTACTTCCCCACCCCTTATGACTTTTCAAATTGCCATGTGTCACAATGGCGCACCTTGAGGTGGCCCCAAAAATTTGATACGTTAAACGAGTGCGGGCTCACCACATATCTTGCTCTAACAATTTTTTTTGAAGGCTTGAAGCTCTATGGAGGGCACTACGTGTCAAGCTTTGAGGTAGTCTCTTTTTGGCTGTTGAAAAGTATAAGTAAAATGCAAAGTGAGCAGAGTGCCCCATGTGTCCTCATGGCGCTTCTCTTAGATGGCACCCAAGTTGAAGACCCTAAATGAGTACGGGCTTGCCACGTGTCCCTATTTCGCCAAACTGTATCCATTTGCATAAAAAAATTTCTAAGTCTAGGCCAAGTAGCGGAAACATCCATGTGTCCTCCCGACACTACTCCAAAGCCAAAACAAAAAGTTCATTCTCAAACAACCACCGTTCCTCCACGTGGACACATTTTAAAGTTGAGGATTTTTATAGAATTTCCAAAGTATTAAGTTGACCCACATCTAACCAAGAGGTGCCATGTTTCCTTGTCGACTGAATGATGTAAATTTGACCAAGAGAAACACCCGTCAAATCGTAAAACACAGAGAAATGTCCATTCGAGCCAGAAAATGAGGTTTTCTTCAAGGACAGAGAATTTAAACTATTACAAGGCTCAAACATGATCCTTAGGGACACATCAACTCATTTCTCCTCGATTATTTAGGGCAAAAATGGTAAGGAAAACAAATCTTTACTATGGAAAATGGAGGAAATGGGAAAACATAAGTGTTGAAGGAACAAAGCATGGGAGACTCAAAATACAGAGCTTTTACAGAGGAACAAATGAACCATGAGACAAATATGAACCCACACATGATCTTTGACCTAGGAGTAGATTAAAATGGCAACAAAGACTGGCCAAACACAATACGGGAAGGATAAAATGACAGAGCTGTGAATCAATAAATCTTCAAGGGCACAAATGGGGCGAGACAATTCTGAGCACCAACATTGGCTCTAACTCGGGGATGGGCACTCCTTGCAAGTGCCACAAGAACAATAGTAGACCAAGTGCCAAAATATCCATTGGGTGACAGAGTCAGCTCGTAGAGTAGAGAAACGAAGCCATCTCCAAAAACAAACAAAGAAGCCAACAAAAATAGGTCACCATGGACCAGGATGAGAAAAAACACAAAAAATAGGACGCAAACAACAAACTATACACTGTACAAGAGGTGTTTACCTTGATTCAAAGGAATCAATCCAAGAAATGCTTCAGATGCCTACCATTAACAGTAGTTCGAGCAATTCACCATCTAGATCCTTCAAGAAGAAGTTGTGTTCACTAATTATGATGTTAATGGAGTAAGGTCCCATCCACAATGAGTCAAAATTGCCATGCTTGCCCTTATCCTCATGCCTTCTATCCCATAGTAGCACAAGATCTCCAATATTGAAGGCTCTGGGAGTAACCTTCTGTCAAATAGTTTCTTCATCTTTTCTCTAAACTTTATATGCCTCTAGTGGGATGCCCTCCTCTCTTCATCAATCTCAACAATCTGGTTGATGCAAGCATCATGAGGACTTACTTCTTGATCTTCTAGTTGTTGAATGAACTAATATGAAGATAATTGCATATGCATGGGAAGCAGGGCACATGTCCCATATACCAACTCAAGTGGACTCTTTCTAGTGGATATTTTGACAGTGATCCTTTGATATAGCCCTTGTTGAACCAAAGATCAACATTATTTTCATAGCACTAAGGACCCCCAAATAGAGCTAGAAATATATCCAAATTTGTTAGCACTAAAACTTCAAGGTCTCCAAAGTGAAATTTTCTCCTTATATAGTAATGGATGCATCTTTCAAAATTCTATGGGAGTGGCCTTAGTCTGATTATCCATGAATAATACATTAGAGGATGGATGAAATAGGGGTTTTCCATTTTTACCCATGCATCCAAGGTAAGAACATTGACCTCCATGCTGTATCAATCAAGATATAACTCAACAACCACTCATCCACAACAACATTTAGAGAGTGATTTCCTTGTCATAATTTAGGCTATGAGGAGGGAGAATTATATGCAAGATATTCCATCCAGGTCTCAATACTTACACGCAGAGTGTTCCATTTTAACCAATTCCCTAACAGGGAATGGAGTTCTCCTTCAAAAAATTTGCACACTTCTCTCAATTCATCTATATTATTTTGGACCTGCCTCTCGATGCTTTCTTCTATTCCTTATAACTTCCATGGTTTCTGATAAAACTCCTTCCCGATAGGTAGGATCTAGGTAATGTGCATGGATAATCTCATCTTTAGTGATGGTAGGCTTCTATTGCAATGCTTTCTGGCATGTTTCATCTCAATGTGGGTCATGATATTTACTTGTATTGCCTCGGATTCTACTTCCATATTGGGCATCCATTAATTGTCCACAGCGCATTGTATCCTAACCATCCTTATGCCTTTGTTTTCTTGTTTATGTTTCTTAATCAAATGCTCATATAAGTTTTGGTACTCTTCATAGCTATGGTTATTTCTACAAAAATAACATATAATATTATGAGGACACTCGTACCTATATTGGTCGGAAGATCCAAATGTATAACATGTGCTACAAGAGAAACTCACTTCTTCCACCACCATGGCCTCATCCTCTAAATCCACCACAGTATCCTCAACCTCTACCATGACTACCTTCAAAACACCCCTCATTCCGATCATAGTGTGCCTGATTGTGCTCCCGGTCTTGATGCTCATTCTTTCCCTTAGAGTTATCTAAAACTCATGTTTGTCGTACACCAATATCTATAGCATCATGGATCTATCTAATCAGCCGACAGTCATCCGTTTCATGAGTCATGGACTTACAGATTTTATAGTAGCTTGAAATGTTCTTCCTTATCACACATTGTAATAATGGGTAGCGCTAACATCATGGTTTAAGTGGCATATTTCACAATCCATCAATAATGAGCATATTATTCTATGAGGGAAACTATCCTTTATGTGACCTTCTACTTCACAATCTGTGCAACAAATCCCTATGTGCATCTCATGAGATGAATTTGTTGATAGTTTCTCCAACTATTTTTCCATTGCTGCTATTTATGCTTCTAAAAATGGACTCACCCCATTATCTATGCTTAAAAAATTCCTCAGTGCACAAGGCTACTTCAAGTGCTTCGCGTGGATCAGTGTATGTCTTATGTGATAATGCCCTCCTAAAAGGGGTAATCAAGCCCCCAACAAACCATTGTGCATGTTGGCTTGCATGTATGTCATAAGAAAGCTTTGATAACAATTTTTTAAACCATGCATCATACTCTCTAACACTTTCAATAGTGCCTTGCTTAATATCCTTGAGTGCACTTATACTCTTCTACTCAAACTCAAGGATATGAAACTATTTAAGGAATGAATCTGTAAAAGCCATATAATCTACACAAATTGGCTTTCCCTACACTCATAAGCTATAATTCCTTTTACACACCACAATATTTCACACATGTGCACATGTTCAGTAGCATCTTCTATGCCCCTATACTGGAAGATGAAGATACATTTCCATGTAAATATTCTAGGGTTGGTGTGGACCTTGCCCACCTAATGCATAACCTCCTATGTTTCTCCTACCTCCAAAACCACTAGATCCACCTGAACCAGAGCTACCTATGCCTCCTCCCGATACTAAACCTATAGTTCAAATAGGTCTTGTAGATGTACTCCCCTATGCTCTGACAATAGTACTATATTGAACCCCTATGGTCTATGAAGTAGTTCCACTTCCATAGGTGAATCCAACATTCTGCATACTTATCTTCTATGTAGATGATGCACCTAAAAACACACCTCCAAATAATAATGAAGCCATCTACCCTGCCATTGATGTGATTTCTCTCTTACTTCCCAAACTTGCTTGTTGATTACTTGTCGTACTAGATACTTTGGAAAACCAAGTGCAAGGGATACATTATCGGGTGGATTTAGATACATGCCCGCAGCCCGGGTAGTCTCTCGCTAGCGTGCTTCTACATGAGGCCAAGGGAGATCGCTTTCATGCTTTCAAAATGGGGGAGTTCCTAATGCTCGGCTCCATATATTCTACGTGAGCTTAAAATCCTTCATGAGCCATCTCTCTCCTCAATGCCATACTTTCTACAACGGTATGCTACTTCTCTATCTCCCTCTCATGTGCCTCATTATACTTAATCCTTCTTCCCTCTCTCTTCCTTTCTCTCTGCTAGGTCTACCATCTTTCACCAATCCTACTCTTTCCCCCATGCATGGTGAGATTTAGTTAGCCATTGGTTTACTCTCCATATTCAAATTTACCATTAGGATCTTGATCGCTAGAGGAATGCCTCATAGGTAAGCTCCTTGGATATTGTATGAACTAGAATTCACCTACTTATGGACACGAATAAGTGGAAATTTAGTATTCCAAAGTATAAGCTTATTCAAGGAACTATCGACACTAAAATTTTCTTCCGTAATTTCTATTTCATTAATGTATGTATTAGGAATAGGATGTTGTTAAGTGTACTTAGTAGTAGCGTCCGATAGAAGATAACAAATTGGCATTTTGATCGATGCCACCAATAATGTATAGTATGGTAATATTCAAAATCACAATAGGAATGTTGTGGTAAAAAGTAAATATTTGTCATAAGTGGTCCTGTAATGTTAAAATGTCAAAGTTGGGGTAAGTAGAGAAGTAGTGTCTACATGATTAGGAATTAGAAATATTATATTGGTAATAAGGACAAGGAGTGAGGTCATAAATATTTTGTGTATTTTATTTGTAAAAGTCTAAAAATGTGGAACCTATGTGAAATGATAAGGTTTATCTTATCTTAAAAGATAATCTTACATTTATAGATAAGATTTAAGGTATGGAATATGATTCGTCATAATGGATTTCTTATCCTATCTTAGAGATAAGATGGATAAGCCTGAAAGTTCTATAAATAAAGAGGCCACCCCCTCATTTAGCATAGAAGGAAGTAGTAAGAAATATTATATGAGTAAGTGTGTAAAGGAAGCCATGATGTTGAAGGTGTGTTAAAGAAGTCATTAAGAGGTGTAATTATGAAGATTCTCCCATAGTATTGGTGGAAGGCAAGTGAAGTCAACGACACTTGAAGTACCTCATGGGTGAGATTGTAACAATTTCATGTTAATATTATAATTTACTATGATATTTCAAATTTATCATCATTCCTTCTTATCATAGTCTATGGTATTCTTGTGTTATGTTTTTGTTGTGTTTCCAAATTACATCCACCAAAATAAAAGTTGTGCATTAGTTAATAATCATAGCACGAGGAGTTCCCGTGAAGAATTATCATAGTGCCGGATTGGTGATGACATTTTGGTTCCATTGCCAGGATCATTCCTCGTTGGTGGATTTTCTGGAGAGATATTCCCACTTAGTCAAAAATCATTTGGAGGGTAACCTTGTTTTTACTATGCATAGTAGTTACCATGGTAAAGTCACTTTTTGCCATGAATAGTATTTACCGCAGTAAAGTCACTTTTTACCGTGAATAGTATTTACCTGCAAAGTAACTTCACTTTTTACTATGAATAGTGTTTACCATAGTAAATTCAGTTTTTACCGCAGTAAGTCAAGTTTTACCATAGTTTACCATGGTCATTTCTATTTTCTATTATAGTGATTCTAATTATTTGTGCACATAAGTCTTGTTGATTGTACTTGTGGGTTGGTATTTCACTGTGGTTACTTTTGGAAATGGGGAAGATTCCTATTTTTTTAGCCCAATCTAATGAAGATGCTTCCTCTTTCATTCAAGAGTTTAAACGATCTTGTATTTGTAATGGCCTTATAAGAAGGGAACAATGGACTGAATTTTTCCTACCTTTTTGGATGGTTCAGCCCTTAGGTGGTTTAAAACACTAGGTGATAATGTGAAAAACTCATGGGATTTATTAACTTGAAAGTTTTCTTGAAGAATTTGGTGAACAACAGAAATATGCAGATCTCATGATCGATATCACAAATCTATCCCAAGGAGAGAAGGAGAAGATAAGGGATTATCATGCTCATGTTCTAGAGCTAAGGAGGAAGCTTGATGCCCAGATCCGGAAGGAACGATTAGCGGATGGGTTGATGAATGGCATGGATAATCTCCCTGTAAGCACTTCATTCTTGAGATGAAGCCGAGATCATACAATGAGTGAATTATGACCACCTAGCTACCATTGAAAAATCAAAGGAGATTGCAAGAAGGCAAGAAGAAAGCATGGATAAGAGGAGCCCAAAGAAATTGTTGCTAAAGTAGAGCCTACACCAATACCTTTGGTTCAGAATCCACAACCACTCTCGGTGAGCACAAATCTTTCTCCTAGTACATCTACCGAGTATGAAGATCTGTTCAAGAAGATGGGTCGATTAACTATTAATCTTCTTTAAGGAAAAGAATTTAGTTCTCAGGGAGGAGATGGAGGTCCAAAAAGAAATATTTCTGAAGTTGTATGCTATGGTTATTATAAAAGGGTTATTATAAGTATAATTGTCTAGATAGAGCTTCTACATCTGTACAAGAGATAATGATAAAGGAAAAACACCTTTGAATTCTTTTGATGTAGTAGATAAGAGCGTAAATAATGAAGTAGATGTGTTTGTAACAAAAAAAAAAGAAAAAAAAGATAATCAAGACGGAAATGATCCTAAAAGATGAAAGGAGAAACTAGTAAGAAACATAGGAGAAGAAAGTTGGGTATGCAGGATTTTCTGATTTCACGGGGACAAGGACCATACTCCATCTTAGAAGATTTGTCTAAAAGGCCTACAAATATTACATATGGTCAACTCTTTGCTATGTCTTCGAGAAGAGGCGGAGCTGCGAAGTGGACTAAATGCTTAACGAATGAAGGAGGTTGAGGTCCCTATTTTGGAGGCAGAGGAAGATCCCTATGCTCGCACAAGCTGAGGTATTATGTAATGGTATTTCAATTCATGATGTCTTAGTTGATGGAGGTGTTTCAGCTTAGTGTAATGACCGAAGTCATAATGAATATGTTGGGTTTAAAAATTGATCACCCCTCAACACTTATGTTAAGGTCATTAAATAAGGGAAAAACTAAACTAGAAGGTGTTGTTTCAAATGTGGAAATATTTGTTATGGGTGTTGTATGTGTGGTAGAATTTCAGGTGATGAAAAATGGTACTGTTGCATACCCAATGTTGTTGGGAAGGCCATGGCTAAGGAGATTTCATGCAAGAAACTACTGGAATGAAGGCTTCATGACACTTGGACATGGTAGAGAGAGGGTGAAGATAAACATGATCCCTCGACATCATAAGGCAGAACCTGTGGATTCAAGTGATGAAACTGATGATTGGACATCCTCTGATTACTCTAGTACTAGTGAAGTGGACACAAGAAGATGAAGAAAGTGAGGTTGATGTTTCGGTCATGGATATCCTTCCAGTCACACCAACTCATGAACCCATAAAATTATCTGAAGAAGAAATTGATGATCATCTCCAACAAATAAATATTGGTGATGTTGTGATGGAGAGTGAGAAGGAATCCTACCTCTAGCTCTTTTGAAAGTACATACACTTATTCACTTTTGATTACAAGGAACTCCGTCAAGTAAGTTGGGTAGAACATTCTATTGAGCTAGTAGATGGTGTTAAGCCCATAAAGCAAATGCCATATAGAATGAATCCTAATTTTTCTAAGACTCGTAAAGAAGAAATAGATAAGTTGCTTAATACAGGATTCATATTTGCTGTGGAGAATTTAGAATGGGTTTCTCCCATTGTGATCTCAATAAAAAGAATGGGAAGCTACACATTTGTGTTGATTATAGGAAGCTCAATAAGGCAACAAAGAAGGATCATTACCCTCTTCCATTCTCAAATCAGATCTTTGATGAAGTAGCTAGCCAGGAGTGCTATAGTTTTTGATGGATATAACGAGATACAACCAAGTTCGTATAGTAGAGAAAGATCAGCTGAAGACCACATTCACCACTCCTTGGGGAAAATTTTCTTATAGAGTTATGCCTTTTGGGTTGTGTAATGCTCTAGCAATGTTCCAGCGTTTGATGAATAGGGTGTTTGAACCCTACATTGGGAACTTCATCAAAGTATTTCTAGATGATTTTTGCATCTATGGGAGCAAGATGGACCACCTACACTAGATGGAGACAACATTTTAAAGGTTAGATGAAGCACAAACCTCACTAAACCCTACAAAGTGTGTCTTTGGATGTTCTAAAGGTGTTTTGTTAGGGCATGTTCTATCTAGAGATGGTATTGGTACTGATCCAGTTTACTTTGGGAGCAGACAAATGAGCAAAGGCTTGAGGTAAATTATACTTGTAATTAAAAAAGAGACTCTAGCTATCATTTTTGCTATAAAGAAGTTTAGAAATTACTTGCTAGGGCAGAAATTTATAGTTGTAGTAGATCATTAGGCTCTAAAATATATTGTCAATAAGCCTAACCCATCGGGAGGATAGCAAGATGGATAATTTTTCTAGAAGAATTTGAATTTGATATTATAGATAGGCCAGGAAAGAAGCATGTCAATGCAGATGCACTCTCTCGAGCCTATGATGGTTTAGGTTCATCTTGTGATGATGATGATTTCCCAGATGTAGCATTGTTATCCCTTAACACAATCCCTAGTGAATACATAGATAATTTGAATTATCTGAATGAATTCAAGTTTCTGATGGTGCCAATGCAAAGACTAAGAGGAAGATTACTCAAGCCACCTGCCCCATACTCTATTCTGCGCATGGAGTATTATTTCAAATAGGACTCGATGGACAAAACAAGAGGGCAATTAGACATGATCAAGGAAGGAGCTGATTGAAGAATTCTAAAATGGTACATGTGGAGGGTACTTCTCTAGACAACTTACAACAAGAAGGATCTTGGATGTAGGTTATCACTGGCCCACTCTTTTTAAAGATTGTTAAAATTATTGTAAGACATGTGATATTTGTCAAACACATGGTAACCGTAAGACTTCATCAGCTCCATTATGTCCTATTCTTCCACTTGGTCCCTTTGAAAAGTGGGGAATAGACATTGTAGGTCCACTTCTAACTACCCCATGCCAAAATAAGTATATTGTAGTTGCCACAGATTATTTAACCAAGTGGGTTGAAGCTAGGCCATTAAAAACAAATTCTATGGATGAAGTGGCAAGGTTCATATATGAGCGCATTTTCACCGATTTGGTTGCCCATTAGAAATTGTAATGATAAAGGAAGCAAATTCATTAATGAGGTGGTAGAAGCCTAGTCAAAAAAATTTCTACTAAGCATAGGAAGGCAACAACATACAAGCCAAGAAAAAATGGACAGTAGAATGAACAAATTTTGTGTTGTGTCAAATTCTAGCAAAAGATGAAGCCTTGCGGTGTACATAAGTGGGGTAAAAGGATTCATGTAGGATTATGGGAATATAGGGCAACATCAAAGTCAGCAATAGGATACTCCCCATTTCGGTTGGCTTATGGCATTGATCCGAGTTCTTCCTATTGAGTTTGATATTCCCACCGTGAGAGTTATGAAAAATGAAAGGATGGATGAAAGTGATTCAATAAAAGAAAGGTCAGTACATCTTCATTTTCTAGAGGAAATGAGGGAAATAGTGAAGGATACAAGCTATAAGAAGAAAATGAAGTAGAAGAAATACTTTGATCAAAATATCCGTTGGTCTCCATTTCATGTGAATGACTTGGTTCTAGTATATGATTCCGGATACAAAAAAGAAGATAGAAAAAATTTCTTCCAAAATGGATGGGGCCCTACAAAATAGCAGAAATTGTGCATGAAAATGGTACGTCTCGGGCCGGAGGAATTGGATGGCACTCCCATTATGAAAATGGGTCAACCACAACAAGTTGAATATTTTCCAAACACTGTAAATAGTCTACTTCGGACGGAGTAGAAGCTAGGAAGGGGCAAGATGTTGACACTAAAATTTTCCTTCGTAATTTCTATTTCATTAATGTATGTATTAGGAATAGGATGTTGTTAAGTGTAATTAGTAGTAGCATCCGATAGAAGATAACGACACTGTCAAGTCACGATGTTGCCAATAATGTATAGTACGGTAATAGTCAAAAGCATAATAGGAATGTTGTGGTAAAAAGTAAATATTTGTCATAAGTGGTCCGGTAATGTTAAAATGTCAAAGTTGGGGCAAGTAGAGAAGTAGGGTCTACATGATTAGGAATTAGAAATATTATATTGGTAATAAGGACAAGGAGTGAGGTCATAAATATTTTGTGTATTTTATTTGTAAAAATTCTAAAAATGTGGAACCCATGTGAAATGATAAGGTTTATCTTATCTTAAAAGATAAGCTTACATGTACAAATAAGAGTTAAGGTATGGAATATGATTTGTCATAGTGGATTTCTTATCCTATCTTAGAGATAAGATGGATAAGCCTGAAAGTTCTATAAATAAAGAGGCCACCCCCTCATTTAGCATAGAAGGAAGTAGTGAGAAATATTGTATGAGTAAGTGTGTAAAGGAAGCCATCATTTTGAAGGTGTGTTAAAGAAGTCATTAAGAGGTGTAATTGTGAAGTTTCTCCCATAGTATTGGTGGAAGGAAAGTGAAGTCAGTAACACTTGAAGTACCTCATGGGTGAGATTGTAACAATTTCATGTTAATATTATAATTTACTCTGATATTTCATATTTATCATCATTCCTTCTTATCATAGTCTATGGTATTCTTGTGTTATGTTTGTTGTTGTGTTTCCAAATTACATCCACCAAACTAAAAGCTATGCATTAGTTAATAATCATAGCACGAGGAGTTCCCAGTGAAGAATTATCATAGTGTCGAGATAGGCACGGAACCACTTATCCACAAATTGAGTCAAAATCATATCGCATCATAAAGGGTCTAGAATCCTTCTTACGTCCGGACAAGTACATGATACCTCCAATTTCGCTTAGATGCATAAGCACTTAGCCATTATACAATTCTAATGGAAAGATAGCAAAAATGTCTCATATAAAATTTCATGCAGATTATGTTCCACCTACATGCATGCGTTAAACTCGAGATCTAATTTTGAATCGTGTGCATATTCTTCTTCCAGATCATGTATCCATTCTTCAACACTTGCTAATGTCAGCTAGTATATATTCATCACGAACCATCTTAAAAACAATCAAAAAGAGGGTCCTAGAAACAGAACCAATGATGCAGCCTAGAATTCAGCGATAAAAATCCAATAAGACCCTAGGCGCATTGGCACATCACTCAACCTAAACTAAGAGCTCACCCAAAGCATGCAAAGGTACCAAGTCCCTCTTTAGGGTTGTGGTTTTAGGATATTAGCATGATGAAGACTTAAGAGATACATATATTTCCATTATTAACACATCATTCCATAGAGCATACCAGATCTATACCCTTAACATTCCCATTTCAAGACTTTAGAAACAAGTGAAAAAAAATTATACATAATGTGCTTTATTCTAAATAAGAATAATTTAGAATACACATTCCATGCCAATCAATCTCATAACTAAAACCATATACAACTGTAATTGACTCGGTGAACTACTAATCTGTCATTCCATGACTTGATGAACCACCAATTTGTCATGTTAACTTGAAGTATTGAATACTTAATGTATACTAAGTATACCTGGTTCTCTTACCCTATTCTAGGTGTTGAGTGTTCTGTTTAAGAAACCTATCTGAATATTTGTTACCAATATGCATTTAAAATCACATTCCTTAAACTAGGTGACATATGACAATGTAACCAGCAACTTGTGATACTTTGGCCAAATATTTCCAACATAATGTTCATGTTATTGTTTCTAGATGATATACTCATCTAATCGAATACGTCCTTAACCCCTCTCATTTATTATTTAGAATGGTCATCATTGACTTCGGTTAGTTCACTTGTCCAAGGTTTGAACCTAATGTAGGTTAGTGACATAATTTAGAATAGGAATCACTTGTGATGACCTAGGGTATTTAGACATACCCAATCGACCTAAGTTGATTGGATGTGCCTAGTTACCCTAAGTCATTGTGAGTCACTTCCTATGCTAAATCATAACTCTAATTTGACATAGATAGAAACTAAGTTCAAGTCCAACTTTGGGTAGGTCTAGATGAACCAATGCTAAAGGGTGTTGGAACATGTCAACTATAACCCTGTATCCTTGTGAAGACCCAAGTCTTCACGAAGGTACAGTTTACTATAGTTAGCGTGTGCCAACATCCGACAAAACTACTTCATCATGATGTACACACCTCAAAGATGTCATTTTCACATAATTAGTTTAGGATTAAGATTCGATTACAGTAACCTTACATAACCCTATTTCCAACAACCTTTAAGGTTTCCATCCTTATTTGAGTTGGTTAAATAATATGGAACTTCATAGACTAATGATTGCTTTATGTTTAATTAACTTTTTTACTTAACTTTTGTTATTCGAAAATAGAACTAGCCTCCATCATAAGATTTTCTTAAGTAACTCAACCATTCATATGAGGTGTAAGAACCAAAAAGGTTTAGTAAGAGTGGACTTCATAGAGATGAAGTCTAAATTATTTATGAACACAAACACCATTCATTTGTTCTACATCCTTTTTATAGGAGAAGAACCTTCCTCTTTATGGTTAATTATTACGGTTTATTATACCCTTTTACCTTTCGGACTTCCTTATAGTTTAATTGTATGTTCATTTAACATCCCTTAATAAACCATACTAGTTTAGGTAAAATAACATCAATATATGCATCTTAGTAAGTTGCATTCAAGTAAGGGAAATTGCACTATTTCCCATTCATCCAATTCATTAAATGAAAATAGAAATAAGGATCCAATCAGATATGAATGATAACAACAAGATAGGATTAAAAATTTCCTTCATATAATGCACAAGATAATTTACACAAGTTAAAGTAACTTTAAGACTTTTTCCATTCATTATGATAAAATACACATTTGACAAGACTATGCATTTCAGACATACTGCATGTCAAACAACATCAATATCATTAAAGATTGCAACTTTCCTTCCTTCAATACATCTCAATAATGAATCAAAATTCTCCATAGAAGATCCGGACTATAAATCAACCAATACATCATATAATTTATTGTCTTCCTTTATCACTTACGAGTTCCATCTTCAAAATTGCTAAGCAGCTTGATTCGGTTCATTGAACCGAGCATGATAAGCACTAAGCATTAAAATGAAGTGCCTTCAACTAACTGTTTCATAAAACCAACTCTACTTTTATGAAATAGAAAGGTTGAGAAGACAATAAATCATAAGTTATAACAACCATAAAAGAAGAACAATTAATCAACTTGAATTAACATTTAAGAAAAGATCAAAGAGGTTGTTTAGTTTCTACTTTTTCTGCGGGAGAATGGTCGGAAAACAATCATTACTCCGAAGCCCTAGCGGCTCTTTGGGGTATAAGACTTACTAGAGATTGTAATATTCTAAATATTATAATTGAAGGGGATTCTCTGAATATCATCAATCTTTTAAACAAAAAGCAACACCCCAGCTGGTCTATCAGAGATTTCATTGAGGAAGCCATTGATATATGCAAGAGCTTTGAAAATGTTAAAATCACCCACACCTATCGGGAAGGAAATAGAGTCGCTGACAGCTTGGCTAACCTCGGTGTTACTAATACCTTTCAAACTTGGCTTGGGGGGGATGTTCTACCCACTCAAATCAATAAAGCCATAATCAATGATCTTCATGGCCATGAAAATCAGCACTAACGGCTGTAATTTGGGCGCTAATGTGCGGATCCTCAAGTACAATATGATGACATCACATAATATATGGATGATTGATGCGATTTGTGTGAGATGGACTGTCATCATTTTTAAGCATAGAAGGAAAGCCGAGGAGCGGGCAATAATTACATGTATGCTATAATAATTAATTCTGCTTTCACAAAAGGAAAGATTCAAAAACCAACATCAGAGCTCTACCTGTCCCACATAGTGAGAGCATTTTTACCGTTGAGAACAGGAAAAAGAGCAGAGGAAACATGGGGGGTCCGCCTTGCAAAAATGAACCGACCCACAATCCAGCGTGGAAAGAGAACACGGTGCTGTGGAATTACCTTCAAATCGGGGGTCTGTCTAATTTAATTAAAAGGGTACAAGGATTTGACCAAGACATCTCTATCAGATTCACCCAGGGATGGAAGAATCGGATTGTCAAATACAATAACATGGAGATTGAGGTCACAGAAGAGCTCATCGCCCAGGTCATGGGCCTCAGCCTGGAGGGCACCAAATTCTTCAGTAAAAAGGTGGACAGGGAGGTCGAGACCAAGAAGTTCCTGGACGACGGTGAGAATCTTGAATTCGTGACTACTGGCATCAAGGTGGCATCGATCCCTGAACCTTTTGCTGAGCTAGCCAAGATGGTGGTTAGGTATGTCACTCTTAAAGGTAGATTTGTGACAATACCTCAAAAGCATTTGATATTTCTAAATCACTTTCGTAGAAATATCACCATTAGCTTTCCTCACTATTTGATTAACTCATTGGAGAAATCAATAAGGGAAGTTCAGAGCCACTCTAGGGCTGTCCCTTTGCATCAAGGACTTATCCTTCTGATCCATCGCCATTATTCTAGCTTCCCCCTTGAATCCTACCCCACCTTCCTCCTCCATTCCTCCTCCTGCTCACACCGCTTCCACTCCCCCCTGCTAAAAAGGAAGCTTGAAACTGCTGCTTCCAGCAAGAAAAGCAAGAGCATAAAAGATAAAATCCCTCCTTCCCAATGGGTCCTAAGAAGCCATAAAGACCTGGAACTTGCTGAGAACCTCCTGCATATCAGTATTCCAATGGAGGAGCCCAAGGAGGAGGGCTTGATGGATAGAGTGGACAGGTTAGAGAAGGAGATACAAGAGCTAAAAGGGACTATAAAAAATATGGAAAGAGCTAAGGGTAAAGGTATTCTTCAAAGTGATGATGATGAGGGGGTTATTGCTGAGGTCTTCAAGAAGTTACAGTCCCTGGATGGCAGAATGGGCAATGCTAAAAGCCACAATGACTACATATTATCTAGCCCTTAAAAGCATATATAATTTCATTGAGCAGCATGTGCATAGTGTATATAGTTTAAGTGGAGTTAGTGAGGACATCTGGGGACCTAAAGAGAAAAGAGATATGGCAATTTCCCAGGCTGATGTGACTGACTCCTCTCAGGCCACTGCCATTGCCTTCTTCATGTCGCTGCAGGCCATCAAGACCAAGATTGACAGGGCAATAAAGTAACGGGTTGCTGTGTGGCTGCTTTTTGGCTGCGATGTTGCTGTTATCTGGCGGTTCAGGCGCTGTTTTTTGGCGGAGTTTTTTATGATGCTTCTCTTTTTGTTGCTTTTTGTTCTCTTTGGCTTCTTTTGGGATCATCGTTCGTTTGGATCCTTTCTTCACTTGTATTGTCTTACTTGGCTATTGAGCCCTCTTTGGTTGGCCATTTTGCCCTTCTCTGGGATGTATCTCTCATTTTGACTATCTGGCTTTTGAGCCCTTTTGTATACAGGGTATAGTCCCTTCAAAACTATTTTCCCTTAATAAAAAAACATTTAAGAAAAGATCATGATATAATCGATGTCTACAACACAATATCGGATAATTAATGTTCCAACCAATTACTTATCTATATCAAATAAAAGTAACTAATAATTTCTTCCTTCATAATTCAATTTGAATTTGAAATATAGAAACTAACTTTACTATTTATCCAAACAGAGTTACTTTTAGAAGCAAGGGCCTTCTTGCTCAACTTTACAAAGTTTCATAAAGAGACATGTATAGTCAAGCTCATTCCAGCATCGTAAGGATTTTAGGATGAATCATCTAACAACTAAAATAAATAAGAGTTTCACATTTCAGATGTGACATCCTAATTCCAAAACCAAGACATAGCCTAAGTTCTCAAGTTAGGCCTCACATTAACATTAGAAAAGTATTCATTCAATAAACAACATCTCACACCAATCACTATAATAGATATTAAACACCCTTAATACAAGTTAAATGAATAAGCAAGTAGTAAAAACAACTACATAATTGAATTCATAAAAGTAATGCAACTTAGCCAAATAAATCCACTACAATATTTACACAAAAGAAGGATGAACGACTGAAAATAAACAGTTTAAAACTTCCTTTCCCATTTGGTTAAACTGAATTCCCATTCACAACTCAGAAAAGGGAATTCAACACTTAACTCTTATAGTTTCCAAAAAGGGTAGTGGAGAAACTTACCTCAGAGATTGAAAGAGAAAAGAGTCATTCAAAGTACTCAGAAGTGGATTCTTTCACAAGTAAAGAAATTCAAAAGAGGACTAGTACCGACCCAGTCATAACATCCCTTAAATCTTAAAAATGTAGACATCATGCTCAGAGCATTACACTACTCATGCAACTACAAATTCAAGTTGGGATTGAAAATTAAGGCTCACCCATTACCAAACAAAAGTAGTTCAGTATTATTTTCCATGTCAAGAGATGCAATAACAAAGTAGCAAAACATCATACAAGAAAAATAATAGCCTTCATTAATCATCCAAAAATGTCTAAGTTTCAATCAAGAGACCATAACCTATCCATTCCTACAAGACGATAGCACAAAAATAGATAAGGGAGACTTACGGTCACATCCTCACACAGAGGTGAGTGAACACATCTTTTGAATGGAAGGAGGACTCATCAAGAATCGATTACGAGAAGATGCAAATGAAAGGACTACATGACTTAGCTAAAGGTTCCTAGTTAGCTTACAAGATGATTAAGTTTTTCTTACATTTTTACCATAGGTGGGCTCAACCGAACACTCCTATGAAATCAACAATACATTCGATTTCTTCCAAATTAGATAGGAATCAAATAAATATAACAACTACACCAATTTGGTTAGCTCGAAATAACATAACTGTAGACACTAAAATTAGGTCACACTCCCCCTTCATCCCTCGACATATAAGCCCCCCTTTATTACATCTACCTAGCCATGACCCCCTTCACCCTACTAATATTAATTTAATTAATTTAATTAAATTAATGCTTTATCCTCACTATATTTATTATTTAAATAATATCTACACAAACAGTTCACTTAGACACCTCACCAAGCTAACTCAACCTAAGACCTATTCTTAGCAAGTTACCATAACTAACTAAGACTTACCCAAACCCTAAAAATCAATGCCTACACTCCCTCTAACCACATTCCCACATGCTCACAAGAAGCTCCCGCCTAATATGTGGGATAAAAAACAAGATCAGAGGAGATCAAGAGGATCTCCCTAAGTTTAGTAAACCTAGAAAATCCTACCTTGACCGACATTGGTTTCCCCTAACCATCGCCGGTTAAGCCGGACCGCCATTGTTACCCCTTTTAACCCCTAAACTACCTTATTCTCAAGGTTGGAAAACATTGGGAGAAAAGTGGATGAGAAAGAATGAAATCTCAAAGAGATAACGCATCTTCAGAGAGCCAATTCCAGCAAGAATTGACATCCAAGGAAGGAGATTGAGGATCTTCTCCTACACAACCTTCCCAACCACATTTTGATCTATCCAAGCAAAAGAGGAGTGTGCATGCAGCCCATGCAGAAGATTTTCTTCAGTTGGTGATCACTTGCAGCCTTCAAACCCATCATCAGCACCTCCATCCTTCACACATAGACTTTCAGGAATGAAATCCAAGTAAGTACAACATCATACTTTCCTGGTTATTTCATTTTATCATTATTTTATCATCCATTATTTATCTTTCTCCCTATTAACCATCTCTAACATTTTGTACCTCCATAGACCCATCAAAACCTCACAAAAACCTATTCTAGCCACCCAATACCTCATCCTGACCAACCGAATCCATTTTGTAATCACAAATGAGACCAAAACCTCATTCTGTGACATTTTCAAATCTCACAAGAACTCGGCGTTGGTTATACCTAACCACGGTCGGTCACCCTCGATCGATGCTCGGTATGTGTTTGCCCACATAGCCTTAAACAGAGACCTACCCACCTAGTTTTACCTCACCCGCACTCACTGGTGACCTACCCGAGACCTTTATCAGACCTACAGAACCCAAAACCAACCATTTGACCCGTGGATTCTATTCTAGCTTAGCTTGTTAGATTAGATTTGTTTTCTTATTGTGTTTTTAAGTGAGATACCTAAATCATTTCAAAATAACAATAGGATTTACCTTGTTTTCAGCATTAATTTGTTTAAAATAGTGGACTGACAGCCATCTAGGAAGTATCATGCTTCCCGGATCTAGCTCATGCTAGGCAGTTCACTGCCCATATTGTTTAATTCTTTCTAGTGGTCTTGCTTTCATTACAAGTAGTTCCTCCTAGCCAAAAGGAAGCTCTCACGGTCAGCTATGGATTCGGAAGTCATACGTGTGCAACAACCCATCAACCAACATTTGAACATGTATTCCTCCTATGCCCGTTACCCTATTTGTTTTGTCAATAATTCAAAGAAACAATCTAAGAAAAAGGTGAAACATTTTGGCATGCCCGGTGGGACCCATCTGGGGTTCTTTGCATTTCATTCATTCCTAGGAAAAAATGTGTGTTTGTTTCCCTTCTAAAAGTGTACACACTAATTTTCTTCCCTGGTAATCCACTCCTTCTTTCTATTTGCTCTAAAGGAAACTTTTCTTTTGGTGTATTTAAAAAGAATCATTTCTTCATGTTTTCTAGCATTTTAGTGAAAGAGCATCCCTCTTCCTCTTCATCTTATTGTGTCATCCAATTTCATATTTTTGATTTGGGTTTAAAAACAATCGCATTTCATTCTAATTTTTTGCATTAGCTCACATTAAATGAGGGAAACCTATATGTTGGAGGTCATGACCAGCTGATGGTTGACAAATGAATCATAGAAAAGCACTTCTATCCTTTTCTCTTTCTCTGAGTCTTACCAACCCACACAAAAATTCAAATACATACATTCTTAAACAACATCTTACCTAGAAGAAGATGTAGGTGATCACATGATCACGACATAGTGGGCACCCAGCTCACTACCCTGTCAAGTCATACTTCAGAGTGAAGCCCACCCCCAACATAACAAACCTAAAACCTCACTCTTTATATCTCCTTCTTTGTAGGAAGCCATCCTCACCAAAAACTCTATTTCAAAATTCATGTGTCAGTCCCTAAATAGCATAAGCTAAACAAACATAATAGAAAAGGACACTCTTAGGATCACATTTTTCTTAGTGTTTTTGCTTGTTTTGTATTTTGAGGTAAAAGATCATGTTCATCACTTTTTTTGTTCATCTTTGCATGCTACTCATCATAACTTGTGTATTCCGGCTTCACCTGAGTGTGCCTGGGCCATATCACCATCAGTCCTAGAATTTTGGGTCTGATTCCACATAATATTCTAATTCACAACCACATTTTCTCATCATTGTTTCAATCTCATAGTAACCATCATCGCTTAAACACAACGATGTCGTTTCTAGGTCCTTTTTCTAACCTACTCAAAAGGACATTCTCACTTCACTTTTTTCCACTTTCCACAGTCTCTATCACTATCATTTTTTTTCCCATTAACGTTTTACACATCCCCAGATTTGGCATACTTGTTAGGTTTTCCTTCTGCCTCACTGATTACTCACTACCTATTTTCTATAGTGACCGGTAGTAGCTTGATTACCCCTGACCAACGTCGGTTTTCCCTAACCGGCATCGGTTAGCCTATTTCACATTCCACCCACCATTTGTTACTTCATCCATTTTTTTCCTGTTGTTCTCTGTACCATTTATAGAAAAGTAGCCCTACCTAATCGATCTTAGTTCACATGGTACGATATGAAGACAAGAAAACACCCTCATGTTCCACGCCAGTCAACCGCTCCCACCTAGTCCTTCACCACCTTCTATTTTATCACTAGCCATGGATCCTATCTAGCCCACTAATATCACTACTAGGAGATGAGGAATTCACACAATTCCTTGACCGAACCCCGCCTTGTAGTTTTACCTTTCCCATTCATCCACTCGAGATGCCTCGGGTCGGTTGATATATGACTATATCTATCCCCCGAATCTCGCACCCACTTTTACATTATCCCCATCTAGCTCCATGTTACTTGCATCCACCTTACCCCCAATCGTTGCATAATTAGGTTCCATACCCTCCATGAATGCCAAATTTGTTACCTTGTGAAACCCATTACATCCACTATACCCTCGACGATTACCCCAGGACACAACCTCATGCACCCCTCATGTATCACACATATCTATGGATACATTCCCACCTCTAGTGTTAGTGACCTCTACCCCATTTCGAATGTAGTTCTTTCCATTCCACAATCATTATCCCCTATTACCACTAGGGTTACCATGACCCTTCCTCCCCATATACATACTACCAACAACCACATGTTTCATCTACTATTCATTCCGTGTACTTACCCCTATTTCATTGCCTTCTTCTCCACCACCTTACATGGCAACCCCATACACTAGAATGCCACACCCATTATATGTCCAAAACTAACCTCCTTATGCTATAAGAGGCATCCAATCATCACAACCCACCAATGACCTAATTAAATTGATGATGCACAAATGAAAACACTGAGGCATCTATTTTTGGCTCCTGTAATGATCCTATTCACCCATTCATTCCCATCTGCTTCATACCATGTGCATTGGGAAATACCTAAATTCAACCACTTCAATAGTAAGGAAGACCCACAACAACATTTGCACTCGTTTAAACACGGATGTAATTTGATTGCTCATGATGATGCCTTACTTTTGAGAACCTTTCCCATGTCCCTCACTGGAGTGGCATTAGACTGGTATAGTGGGTTACCCAAACACTCCATATTTTCATTCAATCGGGTAACCCAAGCTTTTTTGGATCATTTCTCTATCAATATCACCAAAAACATTACCATAACTAATCTATATTCCACACGTCGGACGAGGATGAATCTATCATGGATTTTGTCACTCGGCTAGTGCAACTCGATCAATCAACTTACCTTTCAACTACCACAAACTAAACTCATCGAGCTCTTTACCCGAGCTTGTGCTAGACATATCTCCCCGACCTTACAGTCCAAACTTTTTGAACATTCGATGAGGCATTCACTATGGCATGAAAGTTAGAGATTTGGGCCATCGAAGAGAAGAAAATCCAATTACGAAATAAGAATTGAGCATTCAAGTTGATGAAACCTCTTCTTCTTCCAAACCACCAAACAATTATTCAAAGGCTAAAGGTACCACTAATGCAGTGGTACTCAAGGCCAGCCCATCTCATCCATCTAATTAGGCTACACCCTCATCTAATCTACCACCCATTTAGGATTATTGATTCGCATAAGAGCAACAAAAATATACCCCAATTAGGAAGCTTACTCTTATTTCTTAGAAAATCTTATCAAAGTTAGTGCCATCACCCTTCCACCCATAAAACAACACACTAGTTTTGACCACCCGCTCACCCCATGCCTTCATGGTATAAGGAACAAGATTTCTGTAACTATCACTGAGTGAAGGGTCATAGTGATGGCAACTACATCACTTTTAAGAATATTGTCCAAGAAATTCTCAAGAAAGGCGAGTTGACTATGGATAATCCCAATGCCACCCCCAACCAAAATCTACAAATCTTTAAAAAACCATTTCCCAATCATGCCCCTTCATCCAATCAAATAGGTGAGACATCCACTCATGATACCCATACTCGTGAGGTTCATGTGATCTTTAATGAGGTACTGTCGCCTCTCAATTACCTCACATCCCTTCCATAGAGGAAATCCTCCTTCCACATCTAAACAAACTATCACTATTCCTTTAACAATAGAAGAACACCCTTCATCTCCTACATCACCTATGGAGGAGTCTTTAGCTCACATTGAGACCATGTCACCCCCAGCTTCTCCACTTAGTGAACCTTTACCTATCGTACCTCCTCCACCCATAGAGGAGCACCCATTAGCTCTTCCACCTACAGAGGAGTACCCATTACCTCCTCCACCCACAGAGGATCACCTAAATGTTCCTCCACTCATAGAGGAACTCTTATCATCCCTTCCACCCATCATAGACCTGGTGGGGATACCTTTGCCTCTTGGAGAGCATTCTCCATCCACTACTTGACATCCAATACACCTACTTTCAGCTCTCGTCCCACGGAAGCTGAAGTTGGCTGAGTTCCCATATCTAAGATGCATTTTATGAGAATTCCCATTAGGTCTTCACCAACTCCACCCACAAACATACCATTCTTATGTTTGGCCGATCACTTGGATTATGTGGATAGGGCTTTATTATGGGAGTGCCTCTTACTCCCTATCTCAACACAAATGCAGAGATCCCTCAATGACACCTCCACTATCTACCCAAGCACATTTCCACCCATCAAACCACATATAACCACTACTATCACAACCCCTTCCACGATATCTATTAACACTCACACCACACCCTTACCCATAACCCAACCTATGCCTAAACCCAAACCCATATGCACAATATTTACCTCCACTAAACCTATTACCACTTTAGGGTCACCCCAACCACCAACCTTACTCATCCACCTATTAAACTAGATTTAGCTACATCCTCCAACGTTAAAACCACACCTACTCTAACACCCAAACTAAAGAAACAAACTCATCAACCTCATACCCCTATTGCACCAATCACACCCACACTTGTCCCATCTGCCTTAAGACCTCAACTACCTAACATGGTCAAGCACCCCTCTCCCATTCATAACCCAATAACACAACAACCCATTCCTTCCTCACAAATCTCTAACCTACCTAGGCACACAACATGACTCATACCGCACATGCAGCCTATTTACCACTAATACCTCTCGACACCTTCACCATTGCTTCACTACCTATTACACTTCGATCATTGTCCCTCACAGTCCCAAGCATGACCTCTTTCATCTACCTTCATAGCACCCCCGTTATCCCTATGGGTAACTCACCCTCTTCCTCCATCTAATTTTCCTTCTAGACCCCATATACCCACATCACCTTTACCCAAGAAGGTGCAACCCAAAAACAAAACCCCACTACCCCAGAACAAGGTAGTCAAAACAACCCATCCTCCTACCCATCCATCCACTTTGTACCCATACCCAAACGAACATGATCAATACCACAAACCACACCGACCTAAACCCATAGCTCGACATGTTCCTACTCTTCCAAAAAAATTCCTAGACAACCAACCACACCTACACCCAAACCCACATTCACTTCCCATTGTGATCCACTAACAGGGTCCTATGCCAAAATTTTAACCAACCTCCTCGAGACTTCTGTTATCACATTACTACCACTCTGACCTTACAACCCCTTAAACCCAAGCCAAAGGGGTTTGATGATACCAAAATTTGCACATACCATCATGTGCTAGGGCATGATGTGGAGAACTGCAAGGCCTTGAAAACCGTCCTTATCCAATTGTGTCCACCCGAAACCAACTTTGATGACGATGACCTTCTTGATGAGGATCCTACTTCACCAACACCCATTCCCACACTGCCCACTCAACAACCACAACCTCCACCCTCACAGCTCCCAAAACCACACACAAAATTTGAAATTAACATGGTTCACATCAGAGAACTTGCCACGCCACCACCCAAATGTCAATGCGCCCAACTAACCTCATAGGTTTTTTCTTTTAGTAGGTTTTTTCCCTTCATTTCGTTATACCACTTACCCTACACCCTCTCCATTTGAAAATTTCCCTCAAATCAACATGGTACACGTCACTACACATGTGCGTAGGGTAAAGAAAAGGTAGTTGACCCACCAACCAATCCTATACCCAACATACCATCTGCACCCATACCTAAGATAACTATCTCATGGCCCCACATACCCCATTTCTAATGGCATCACACATCACACCATGCTCAAATAATTTCACCAATGTCCCCTCAAAATGTCCTTATATGACCTCATCCAAACCTCATAATCCTATCACAAGCCCTCATGGAGGTTCTTCAATCTATTGAGGTTTTACCTAATGACCCTACACGCGTAGCCTCCATTATCACACCCAATCATGTATCCTCCATCACCAAACTACCACCTTCATCCTCACCTCACCTTGTTCACCAAGTGGCCTACCTTAGCTTCTTAGAGGCAAAGATCACGCCATACCAAAATTATGACCTGACTCCACCCTCTTCATCTCTATACAAATTGATGACATACGGGTATGCCATGTGCTGATTAATGGAGGCGATAACATTAACATCATTTCATCCCATGCATTTTCTCAAATGCACATACCTAAAAATTTCATGCACAAACATCTGGTCATGTTACATTCATTCAATGACACTATCAACTCCACACTAGGCACTATCATCCTTCACATTCGCATGGGCCCCCACACTATTCTAGAATTGTTTTATGTTTTGGAGGGGGAATCCCAATATAACTTGTTTCTTGGTAGACTCTAGATTTGTGTCATGGGTTGTGTTCCCTCCAATTTGCATCGTGATGTAATTTTTTAACATGAAGGACACACTTATACCATTCTAGATGACCCATCACCTTTCAAAACATGAAACATTCTTTATCAACCCAATGATGCACTCATACCACAAGCCATCTACTTCCACAACCAATACCGCTTCACCTACACCTACACCCAAACCTACCAAGACAACCATTGCTTTCACCACACATACCTCCTCCATGCCTACTGCTACTATAACCTCCACGACTGATCCATTAGATTCCCAATCCATTAACACCACCTCCGCATTGACCTCGACACATCGTCCATACCAGCTACCCACATACCAACCATTTATCCTTGGAAGGTGTTTTTCAAGGCCTCACTTTGGGGGAATACCACCTATATAGTGTCAACACCTTCCTTACTACACACGAGTATGGAATCCTTCACCAACACCATTTTATGATCACCGTATAGGAGAATGCCTCCTTTATGGTCCTCCTCATCTTCATACTAATCTCACCTATGAGGGACTTGATACTACCACCTACAAACCCGAACCACCATCACAACCTTACCCATTTTTTTATAGATTTCCAATCACTTACCAATCGTCGTTTCACCCACACCTTCCCCGCACCACTATGCGTGGAAGGGTTTTAGTTTTGGATTTTACAAGCAAGGTCACCATACAATTATTCCATGTACCACCCACAAACATAATGACCGGAGTGGTATTGGCTTCCCGACCCTTCTACCAAACAAGTTCGCAATGAATTCATTGAGGACCCTAGCCCTTCTCCACCTTCATCACCACCCTCACCAATGGAGTCAATGGATCCTGAATCTATCCCTCCTAGTTTTTTTTTTCATAAACACCATTTCCTTGGGGCCTTTGACTTATCAATGCAAAGGCGAGGCCCCTTCCACTCTCCCATTCATGTATGTTGAGATGATCGACGACAACACAACGATCATTAACGTCATTAATTTTCGTGGATGATGAATCCATACTCACCTACCTTGGTGCAAAAGACTCATATATTCATCAGGCCGTTACCCTCTCGAGTCCTAAACCATGTTGAATGTATCAACTATTGAGGTCAACATTCATACTTAGACAACCCACACATCCTAAAGATCAAAATATTTAGATGCTGTTGAATAGGAAGCCATCACTTCCTTTCTCTGAGATCATAACCACGCTTTCTCTTGGTCTTACATAGACATGCCCGGTATTGACCCCACCATAGTGGTCCACAATATTGTAACCATTCCCGATGCCAAACCTATCAAACAAAAGTTGAGGAAAATACACCCTCGCATTGCTCTTCTCATCAAAGAAGAACTTCAGCATCTTCTTTTTGTTTCCTTCATCTTACCCATTGATTATCCTTGTTGGATTTCTAACATTGTCCCTGTTACTAAAGCAATAGGGGGACTCCACATTTGCATGGACTTCAAGACCTCAATCTTGCCTACCCAAAAGATGATTTTCCCTTACCCAGTATTGATCAACTGTGGACCTTACCGTGGGTCACGAGATGCTCTCACTCATGGATGGTTTCTCAGGTTATAACCAAATTTTGCTTGCCCTAAGATCAACAAAAAGACCACATTCATTACCCGAGGAAACTTTTGCTATCGAGTCATGCCTTTTGGCCTTAAAAACACCGGTGTTACATATTAGCGTCTATGATTTACATCTTCCATGATATCATGCATCACATAATGGAATATTACACGGATGATCTCTTGGCTAAATATAAACGCCGCATTGAGAACCTCGTTGTCCTCAAAACCATATTTTATTGCCTCATTAAATATTACATCTTCACGGTTCGTCAGAAAACTCCCCGGGATTTATTATTTCCCTCCATGGTATAGAAGTTGACCCGCCAAAGTCAAGGCCATTCTCGGAAATGCCTCCACCCATGAACCTCAAACAACTCCGTAGCTCGCAAGGTAAATTGCAATCCATTCACTGCTTTCATTTCACAATTATTGGATCGGTATCAACCATTTCATCATCTACTTAGGAAGGATGTCTCCTTTAAATGAGATGATGATAGTCACAATGTTTTGAGGCCCTAAAACAATACCTTCTCCAACCACCTCGTACTCATTCCACCGAAATATGATCAACCATTTTACCTATACATATTAGCTACCGCTCATTCCTTGGGAGCCATGCTCACTCATCGCAATGAACAACATAGGGAGTAGGTGGTTTATTACATAAGTTATACTCTTTTGGACTATGAAACCTGATACAACCACCCAGAAAAGATTTTCTTAGCCTTAGTTTTTGTTGCCACCTAACTCCGCCATTACCTACTCAACCACAAAACATATGTTGTGACTAACACCAAACCTTTACACTTCATGTACGCCAATCCCTATAAAAATCAGCACACCACACGATGGCTTATGCTTTTATCTAATCTTGACCTTTAATTCATTCACCAAAAGTCCATTAAGGTCTAGGATATCGCTAACCAACTGGCTGATGCACCTATTGCTGGGGACCAACCCTCTAATTTTGACTTTCTTGATGAATCCATTGCTACCCTTTCGTGGATGAACCCCTTACCAAATGACACTATTATTTGATGGTTCCAAGTGTTAGCATGGGGGTGGAGCTAGTGTTATCCTCGTTCCTCAAGATGGAGAACCCATGCCTTTATCTTTCAAACTAGACTTTGAATGCACCAAAATATTGCCAAGTACGAAGTGCTCGTACTAGGTCTCCAAACCACCTATGCCCTCGATGTCAAATCAATCCAAATCTCGGTGATTCACAATTGGTCATAAACCAAGTAAATGGTATGTACCAATGTCATAACAAGATACTTCAAAAGTATAAAGATCATGTAGACATACTTTTGACCAACTTTGATTGTTACACCCTTCAAATCATCCCATGATCAACCAACAAATTTGTAGACACTATGGCCTTCTTAGCTTCCCAAATACCCACTTCCCCTACTGATTCCAAAATATTTTTCACTATATAATTCCTCCATTTGCCTTCTTATTTACCTGATGATGTTTACTCAATCGGAACCGACACCTCTCGACTCCGAGTGACCTTTGGTATAAAAAATACTCCGACTACATTTCCCTCTCCATCTTACCTCCTGATCTCATCCGTAAATCGACAATGCACCTTCCTTAAGAAGGTCTCCCATTTTGTTATCCTGGAGGGACTCCTATATAAGCATGAATTTGATTGTATTCTCTTACGATGCCTCACAAGTTTTCAAATTCCTTATACCATAAAGGACGTTCATGATGGCATATGTGGAGGTCACTTTAGTGGCCTTGCTTTGTTAATAAGCATATTCTTCACCTAGGCTATTTGTGGCCGACCCTTAACCTTGATTATTACAACTATGTCAAATGCTACATGAAATTTCAACAACATTCCAACCTTCATCATACACCCATTCATGCCTTATAGGTCACTTGTGACCTTTGGCCCTTCTCTCAATGGGGTTTGGATCTTGTTGGAGAAATCAATCCTCATTCTTCCCAACGCCATTAATGGATCATAACCGCTACCAAATACTACACAAAATGGGTAGAATCCATACCATTCATCTCCATAAAAGCTAAGAAAATATCTAATTTCATTAACCATCACATCATTTGTCACTTTAGTGTCCTCATCACCTCATCACCGATGAATGGAAAACAATTCAAAAACAAAACATCAGAAAAACTTTGCGATGCCTTCGACATTCAAATTTCGGTTTCTCCTCACCTTATTTCCCACAAACCAATGGCTAAGCCAAATCCACTAACAAAACCCTCAATAAAATTCTCATGAAAGTGGTTGATGATACTGGCAAGGATTGGCATATGCACATTTCTTTTTCTCTATGGGCATACCGCACTAGTATTCACACTACCACTATCGCTACACCCTTTTCACTAGTCTATGGTACCGAGGTTGTTTTTCCTCTCTAATTCTAGATCCCCTCACTTTACATTTCTCTCCATAACATTATTTCTGATGTTGACTTTCGTCAAGTACCACTTAGCACAACTAGAGTTATTAGACGAACATGGTCTTAACACTCTAGATCACCTTCAAGTTTATCAACAACGTATCAAACGTGCTTATGACAAACGTGTTCATGAATGAACCTTCCAAGTTGGTGACCTTGTTTTGAAAGAAAAGCCACATGCAACCAAAACAAAAAAAGCAAACGGGGAAAATTTGCTCCTAATTGGCTTGGACCATACATTGTGACCCATGACTATGGATCAGGTGCTTATTGTTTGTCTTCACTTAATGGTAAGCCCGAGCCTGAGCCCCTCAATGCCTTACATCTTCGACCATTCTACTATTGACTTCTAGTCCTACATCACTATTTATCTAGTTCATTCTCGTCCCTTGAGCACCATTTACCTTTCTTTTTTTCACCCTCCACTTTAATCAACTAAACAAGAATTATGTGATTACCCATCACACTTTTGCCTTATCTTAAATATGTGCACCACGGCTCTACATATGGCATGATTCTCATGGATAATTTTCATCTTATTTTACATGAGATCCCATGGTCATTCACCCTTGCCTTCTCAACAAGAAACAAATCCTTTGTTATATAGTCTAGTCCATGACTTAAAAGTTAAAAAATAAAAATAAATAAATAAATAAATTTTACCTAAAAATAAGGGATTCACTCTTGAGTCAAACTTCTAATCTCAAAGATGAATCCCTCAAAATCACATCTCCCACCTTCAATTGTCACTATAAGTAGACTACTCCCTCAAGGACAACTATAAAAAGCTCGCAACTCTACATAGTATTTCCAAAAAGAGGACTATTTTCTCAAAATCAAAATTCAAAAGCTTCCCACATCGATCATCTTTGTGAAGACCTCAAGGAGACATATATTCCTCCCGTATAGACTTCCCACATTGCTCGGTCTATCTACAAAGTCAAAAAGAAAAGAAAAAGAAAAATAAGTGTTTTTCGTCATGGACTTGCCTATTGTGATCTTCGCTCTATTGCCCAAGGCATTTTACTTCCCATTTTATGACCCAATTACTCTCGCACTCCTTACCCATTGTCTTTTCACTTCATACCTCAAGGGACCTGCTGAACCTACAACATTTGGTGATCATGTGACTATTCGTCACTCTTAGAATTATCAATCTTGTAATGTCTTTGGGGTATTATGTTCATTAGCCTATCTATAGATGTGTTTCATACGTTTTGATCCTTTCTAATCAGGTGGCTTTCTTGCCCCCTCTTATCTTTTCTCTACTTCATTACCTTTTGATCTTATTATATAGGACTAGAGCCTCGACACCTGTCTTTTGAGATTTTCTTCTCCCACCTCAATCAACCTAAAATCACCTTTACCTATCTACCTATTCTCAACCCCAACATCAATGCCCTCAACCTAATTATACCTATGACCTGGAATCAACACTACCTATCGACCTAAAATTACCCATACCTATCTACCTATATTCTACCTCACCTAATCAACTTTGACCTCCTCATACTTATGACCTCGAATCCAACCTAACTATCAAACTCACTACCTATTGTTCTATCTTCTTATATTCTTTCCTAGAATATGGGAGAACTACATTGGTCTGAGGTCCCTTTTCATTGGGACTATGTAGGCAAGACTTCTAGGGCATGGGGCCTCGGAAGGTTAGCTCACCACTCTTTACCCTAACCATTTCCACCCCTTTTTTACCTCGATTTCCTATTCATATAAAAATATTGACATCTAAACCATATACCACATAACTTTTACCACTTATATTATTTCACATTTTCATACATAACCAACATTTTCCACATTTTACACCATCTCATGCATTTACATTTCCATTTGTTATCAAAAACCAACCCGACTCAATCCATCCTAAACCAACCCGACTCAAAACCAACCTCGACTTCACCATGCCTAATCAATCGACTCAATTCATGCCTAAACCAACCTAACTCAATCCATGCCTAAACCAACCTGACTCAATCCATGCCTATCACCTGACTCAATCCATGCCTATCACCTGACTCGATCCATGCCTAACAACCTGACTCAATCCATGCCTACACCAACCTGACTCAACCATACCTAACCAACCTGACTCGATCCATGCCTAAACTGACCTGACTCCATCATGCCTAACTCACCTAATTTCCACCCATATCAAGCCAACAAACCCATATCTCATCTAATACAAAGTAACACATCCACATCTTATCTAACACAAGCCATAAATCAATATCTCATAAACACATCAACACATCATCAAATACCATGAATCTCATCATATAAATCAATAAATGTGTATCTCAATATACATGCCTGTCTCATCATGGCTATCATCTCAAAATGTCAGACGTAGGCCGATATACAATACAAAATTTCATCAGCACGTAGGCCGGTCTCATATATACAAAACACATGAATGAATCAATACAAAAATCTTCAACACATAGGCCAGTATCATGTACAACACAATAATCACTACAAAATCTCTTCGGCATATAGGCCGGTCTCATATATAATACATACAAAAATGACTTGGCACGCAGCCGGTCCACAAGGTCACTGTGTCTCTCCTGACCCCTCTCGCTACACTGTCTCGGGGTCCAACACCTTCCTCACCTCTTTTTGATGGCCCCTCACCTAGGGTTGGCTGATGCACACTAGTGACCTCACCATGACCTTGTCCCTAGGCTCATTAGCCCCCTAAACTCTCCACACTGTGAGTACGGGATCTAGTCCTCTCACCGGAGAATCATTGTGCTCAGTACTCGCATAGAGGGAACATCTTGCCTGGGTAAATAACAAATGATCCTAGTAATACCGTGCCTCTCCTAGGGCATCTCTAAACCTGGCCATGGGCACTATCTATGGAGGTGCCATGGGTCCCGCTACCTACATGGGTACCTATACAATGGGACCCTATCCTAAACTTGCACCGAGCCTCGTCCCGGTACTGAACTTGAGTCAACCCCGAATCTATGCCTCATGCTTGTAGTTGGGCTAGCAAGGTAGTCTTCTATGCTGTCGTGCTACCGCCAACTCGCCTCGTAGACTAATAACCTACCCCTATGTTGTGGCCAACCGACCTTAAGCGTGCACTGCGCCTATAGGGCGACTATCTCGCCTCTATCTCTCGCCATCTCCTCTCCATCTAAATAAAAATCTTCAACACGTAGGCCAATATCATGTACAACACAATAATCACTACAAAATCTCTTCGGCACATAGTCTGGTCTCATATATAATACATACAAAATGACTTGGCACGCAGCCGCTCCACAAGAGGTCACTATGTCTCTCCCGACCCTCTCGCTACACCCGTCTCTGGGTCCAACACCTTCCTCACCTCTTTTTGATGGCCCTCACCTAGGGTTGGCTGATGCACACTAGTGACCTCACCATGACCTTGTCCCTAGGCTCATCACCCCTAAACTCTCCACACCGTGAGTACGGGATCTAGTCCTCTCACCGGAGAATCACAGGTGCTTCGACTCGGCATAGGAGGGAACATCTTGCCTCGGTAAATAACAAATGATCCTAGTAATACCGTGCCTCTCATAGGGCATCTCTAAACCTAGCCATGGGCACTATCTATGGAGGTGCCATGGGTCCCGTTACCTACATGGGTACCTATACAATGGGACCCTATCCCTAAACTTGCACTGAGCCCTGTGCTGGTACTAGAACTTGAGTCAACCCCGAATCTATGCTCGTGCTTGTAGTTGGGCTAGCAAGGTAGTCTTCTATGCCTCGTGCTACCGTCACAATCGCCTCAGACTAATAACTCCGCCTATGTTGTGGCTAATCGACCTGTAGCGTGCACTGCGCCTATAGGCGGCTATCTCGCCTCTATCTCTCCTATCTTCCTCTCCATCTCCATCTCCCCTCGCTCCATCTATGCAGTACTGTCCCGCCTCTACTTGAGCTCACGGTGTCACTATCTCGGGCCGTAATGTGGCAACATGTGCCTCTATACTGCGCCTACCCTACATGATCCCAAGCTACATCACCAAAGTAGCCACCGCCTCGTAGGGAGTGTCTCCGAACTATGATGGTGGATAAGTCTAGCTGCCCGCCCTCCTTGGTGATATGACTCTCGCTTGTGTTGACCACCACTACCTGTACCCATCTACAATCCCAACACCATCAATCTGTACATCTACTAGCTGCTCCTCCTTCCTAGTTGGCACTGTGGGTCGTGGTGGAGACATAGGTCTCTCCACATCATCTCTTCAAGATCGAGGGAATGGAAGCGGTACACCGACCAATCTAAACCGGTGTCTAACCCACTTTACGGTATCCACTCATGCTCTCCCACTCTCGCCCCTCTATCCACAAATTTATCTATAGCCCAAATAGCTTCGTGGCCATCTGCTCAGTATGAAGGGAAGCCCACATACGGCCTCTAAATGACGTCCACCTTGGACAGCCCCTCCAAAGAATTCCCCGTAATAAGCTACATCATGTGTAGCTCTCACACCTCGGGCCTCTCCCATGGTCAAGATTCACCACCTGCATTCCCCACTCTCAAAACTCTCCATGGGAATGCATATGCCTGTGTCATCCCCACTAGTCGAACACAACAATGTGCTCATACATCCAACAACGTAGTAGTATGACACACCGGATGTCGAACCTCTGTAGTTATCCATAGGCCATAGCTCTCTATACACTTGTGTCAGCAATGCAGGTGCCCATGTGAACCATGTCTGATGTATCATCATGTCATGGAGGACTCCCATCAGTGACCTCAGGAATCTCCCCCTCGCATCTGGCAGTGCAAAGTAGCACACTACCTCCATCACAAGTACCACTAACCTCATCTCCTCTGGATGAGCTCTATACATCGCTCCATAGCTCATGCTAGTGCTATGGAATGTCAGGTCTGCTACACCCTCACCAAAAATGGGTGCCAGTAACTCCTCAGATGCCTCTAAAGAGATAGAATACACCTGGGCCCCCAATATGGGTAACCGCAGGATCCTGTAGACGTCCTCTAGGGTGATTTTCATCTCACCCATCAAAAATGGAAGGTGTTGGTCACCGAGTCCCATCTATTAATGAGGGAAACCATAAGACTCACCTCCTAGAATACATACCTGTAGTGCCTCATACCTATCCATCCCACTTCTATAAGATGACACCACTCGCCCGCCGCGTCGTGCTTTTCGTACTATTAATAACAAGGGTGGCACTTGGGCTCTCATCCATAGCTTGTCTCTTGCTTGCATCCCACAAAAGAAATGTATTAGTCCACCTTCCCAACTGACATCATTTTTACCCCACATCCCAACCTAATCTCTTTCCCCACCGCCATCCCATTGGCCTTGTCACTCACCCCAATCTACCCAAACCCATCCACCCAAACACTCTACCCTAATCCTCACCCAAGCCTACCCTACCTATCTATCTAAACCTATCTATCTAAACCTATCTACCCTAACCCTCACCCACACCTACCCACACCCATCTACCCGAACCTATCTACCCTAACCCTCACCCACACCTACCCAAACCCATCTACCCTACCTATCTACCCTAACCTCACCCACACCTACCCAAACCCATCTACCCTACCTATCTACCCTAACTCTCACCCACACCTACCCCACACATCCACCCGAAACTATCTACCCTACCCTACCTCACCCTCGAAACCACCCTCAACCCATACCTACCTACCCTACTTTCTCACCCTAAACCCTTCCCCTCTCACCTAACTTCTTTCCCACCCTACCCTTACTCTCTTCCCTTTTTATCCCAAATTACACTTAGGATTAATTAACACCGGTTATCCCTGGACTCGACAATGGTCTCCTTTGACTCGGGCACCAATCACTATTCTTGTGATCGGTCTTGGTCACTACCCACCGACGCCGGCCACAAGTTGACCAACATCGGCCACCGTCCTACCGCTCGCCTCGACTTCCCAACCCTATTTATTTTCCTTCCTAATCATTCTACCCACCTAGCTCCCTCCTTACACCCCTCATTATTCCTACATTACCCTTTTTCTCTACCCCCTACCCTTCCCCATTCCCATTTCCCTCTGCTTTTCCCTGCTTTTAAAATTCTTTCCCCAAAACCCCCATTTTTCACATTTTTCATATTTTTACCAAATTAACTCACACATTAATCACAAAGGTTTAACTCCTACCTGATCCCACTCGCTGCCGCCGAGGTGGAACCTCCGACCTCCACGCCACTCCTCTTGAGCCCTCTCTAGCCTCTACCATCCTCAACTGACCTCCAACTCTCTCCACTAATCACCTCACTCGGTCCGATCTCGTGACCCCACCTCTCACTCAACCAATATCACCTATGTGGCTCGCTAACTCAATCTCTCTGCCATACTCTTTTGGCTTCTTCCGCTTTTCTATCTTCTTGTCCTTTTCTCCTTTTTCACAATACACAAATGAATTTTAAAATGTGGGTTTTCTACTTTTTATACCCTACCTAACTCAAATGACATCAGTTAACCCTTGACTAATGCCACCTCGATGCCCTAGACTACCACCATCGGTTCCCCTACACCGTCATCGGTTCATACTGACTGATGTTGGTTACCCTACGTACTCATTGCCCTAACATTCACCTAATTTTCCTTACCTCCCCTTTCTTTTGCCTTCCTTACACCTACCTGGACCACTTTACCTTCACTTTTGGCCCTCCACCTTCTTTAACCTCACCACATCTGATGTTGAAGCCTCCTTATTTCACCCCAACCTCAGGCCTTACCCGTGCTGTGACCTATCTATCAAGACCAAACACCGATTATGACCTTTGAACCAATATGCTCGCTATACCTTGTGACAATGTTACCTGTGTTGTTTGACCTAATGACTTTACCTAGCCTATTGCCATGACCATTTATCCTGACCCTACCTTTGGTGTATCTAACATACCTACACGTTCCTCGCACCTAACCTACATTGTGTTTCCCCGACCTTATCCTATACCTTGAATATTGGATTCACTTCACCCTTGTTTGGATAAACCTACCGACCTTAGATGATGTAGAGTTTGCCTGCTCTTCAACTCGGTAGCGTGCTGCAGTTTATACGTGTGCGTGCGTTTGAATGTTTCTAGCTTTGACCTTGACCCATTACCTAGATCCCCCGAGTAGACCCTTCACCCTCTTGCCCTACACCCGATTACCTTTTCCTCACATTTATCTTTTATCAAACCACTCACCGCTTCAGCGTACTACCTCGTTAGTTCTGGTTTGAGGGGGATCACCTTCACCCTCACATGGGCCAACCACATCTTATTTTTGTTAGCATCACTTACCAATACAAGCTACACAACAAAAAGGGGCAAAATGTAGACACTAAAATTAGGTCACACTCCCCCTTTGTCCCTCGACATATAAGCCCCCCTTTATTACATCTACCTAGCCATGACCCCCTTTACCCTACTAATATTAATTTAATTAATTAAATTAAATTAATGCTTTATCCTCACTATATTTAATATTTAAATATATTATTTAAATAATATCTACACAAACACACTTCACCACCTCACCAAGCTAACTCAACCTAAGACCTATTCTTAGCAAGTTACCATAACTAACTAAGACTTACCCAAACCCTAAAAATTAATGCCTACACTCCCTCTAACCACATTCTCACATGCTCACAAGAAGCTCCCAGTCTAATTTGTAGGATAATGATGCAAGATCTGAGGAAATCAGGACGATCTCCCTAAGTTTAGTAAACCTAGAAAATCCCGCCTTAACCGACTTCGGTTTCCCCTAACCATCACCGATTAAGCTGGACCGCCATCGGTTACCCCTTTTAACCCCTAAACTACCTTATTCTCAAGGTTGGAAAACATTAGAAGAAAATTGGATGAGGAAGAATGAAATCTCAAAGAGATAACGCATCTTTAGAGAGCCAATTCCAACAAGAATCGACATTCAAGGAAGGAGATTGAGGATCTTCTCCTACCCAGCCTTCCTAGCCACGTTCTGATCTATCCAAGCAAAAGAGGAGTGTGCTTCAGCCCATGCAGAAGATTTTCTTCAATTGGTGATCACTTCTAGCCTTCAAACCCATCATCAGCAACTCCATCCCTCACACATACACTTTTAGGAATGAAATCCAAGTAAGTACAACATCACACTTTCCAAGTTATTTTATTTTATCATTATTTTATCATTCATTGTTTATCTTGCTCCCTATGGACCATATCCAACATTTTATGCCTCCATAGACCCATCAAAACCTTATAAAATCTATTCCAGTCATCCAATACCTTGTCCCGACCAACCAAATCCTTTGTGCAATCAAAAAGGAGACCAAAACCTCATTCTCGTGATGTTTCCACTTCTCATAATAATGCCGGTCACCCTCGACCAATGCTGGTCTCTATGTTTGCCCACACATCCTTAAACAGAGACCTATCCACCTAATTTTACCTCATCCTCACTCACTAGTGACCTACCTGAGACCTTTATCAAACCTGCAGAACCCAAAAACAACCATTTGACTCATGGATTCTATTCTAGCTTAGCTTGTTAGATTAGATCTATTTTTTTATTGTGTTTTAAGTGAGATGCCTAAATCATTTCAAAAAAACATTAGGATTTACCTTGTTTTTAGCATTATTTTCTTTAAAATAGTGGAGTGAAAGCCATCTAGGAAGTATCATGCTTCCTAGATCTAGCTCACGCTAGGCAGTTCACTGCCCATATTGTTTAATTCTTTCTGGTGGACTTGCTTTCATTACAGGTAGTTCCTCTTATCCAAAAGGAAGCTCTCATGGTCAGCTATGGATTTGTAAGTCATACACGCACAACAACCCATCAAATTACATTTGAATAGGTATTCCTCTTATGCCCAAGTTACCCTATTTGTTTTGTCAACAATTCAAAGAAACAATCTAAGAAAAAGGTGAAACAATAATCTCCAATTCAAAATTCAAATATCCATTCAATGTATCTTCATGAAGTTACAATGATGACTTTCACAAGTTATTCTAACAAGTTTAACAAGTGGTCTACACAGATCGGGAATGGGTAGGTTCAAATCAACAACATCTAAGTCCAAAAGCAAAATGGATAGGAAGATTTGACCTCAAGTAAGCTCAACCAAGGTACGGAATTATAATCAAAATATTGACTCGGATAAATCCAGCTCCCAAAATATCTTCAAACAAAAATAACTTCAACTATATACCTATAGCTCAATCACCCAAAATCTTAAAGTAAGACTCAAACATAATTATTTAGAAGAGAATACTTCATCCACTCGCTGTATGCAACAAATAATTCTAAAACCAAATAAACCTATAATCCATTTCACATATTTTCAAAAGAGAGAGAACCAAATCCAAACAACAAGGTTTTTGAGTAAATACCTCCTTGTTTCCACATAGACTAGAACCATAAAAGAGTGAATCCAAACACCATTTCATACTCATCTTCCATCAAATACAAGGTTCTAAGTAATGAAGATTTACACAAGAAAGGTTAAAAACAAATTACCCATTCACTATTTTCCACACAGTTCGAGATCACACAATTATGAATCAAAGTATATTGATACAGTCTCGAAGGCTTATTAAAACTTCAACAAAACAATATGTGATAGAGAAGGGTAACCTTTTACCTTATATTAACAATCGAGACATCCAATTCGAAGATCAAAGCAAAAAAATTCCTTAAACCCTTTTCGAGAAGGTAAAAAGAATACAAACTTTATCAACATTACTCAAGTCATGACCAGTTCTAAAGTATGAATCATCATTAACTCACTCAGGGAAAAAACCTAATGATAATATTGTCATGTAGAAGTTCCTCAATCAAAGAACACAGAGATTATTTCAAGAAAAAAATCAAATAACCATAACAAAATAAAAACCAACTTGTTTTACAAGAGCAAAGTTATTTCTATGAAGACATTTAGAGAAAAGCATAAAAACTTAATGGATAGAGCCTATCATGCCTGATAGTTCTTCTTGATTTGAAGAATATTTCCAGCTGAGCCTCCAAAACTCTTTCTTCTCCAAACAAAGTCAACAACCAAAAAATTCCTTCTCAAATGCCTCTTATACTTCCATTGGATCAAAAATAGACCAAGGGAGTTAAAAATAGTAATAAAATGATAATAGAACTACTGGTTCGAAGAACTAGATACCTCCATGCAGAGAAAAATTAAAATGCTTGAAAGACTAAGCAATCCCCAACAAATCCACTCACATGGTTTCCTAGGTGGTTTGTTCACCAATACCGATGACCATAAATGTCATTAATTTCTAATCTCTCGCCTATCTCTACACACCACCGCCAGTTAAAGTTAACGAGTCCAATTTAAAATTTTACATGCATCACTTATCTCTAGTGATGATTCCACATAGGATATCACCAAATTTTCCTACCTCTGCCTATACTGGTAGTACTTTGTCCATTGAATTCAAAAATAAAATCAAATAAATGACTTACGAACCATCACCATGCCTTCAACTTTCCATATGACCCCTTAGGTCCCCTTATATCCTCGCATTAGTTTAGGATAGATATCATTAGCTTAGGGTATTACCTTAGGTTATCTTAATATTACCTTAGGTAAATTGTCCATGTTAGGATAGGCCATTCTTCATACCAATATAGTATTAGGTAATAGGTTAGAAATATATCTATCATCACCTTAGGTTATTTCCAAATCCCTAACTTAGAAAACATGCAACTTAGGTTAGGATGAACAAGATTAGAGTAGGCATAGATATACGGTAGATCCAGTTTACCTTAGGTTAGAATCCCATTAGGATAGATCTTATAGATCTAGGACTTAGGATTTACCCTCAATAGTCCTGAAGTAGACCTCTTTCCAACTTACGCCATTCAACGTTCTGGAGAAGTTGAAAAGAAGATTTGAGCACACAACTTATAGTAGAATGCACAACATGAACTTCTAAGAAGATCAATGAAATTGTAAACCTAAAAAGGTTCAGTCTTTTATTTCCTTCAACCTCTGAATGTCATTTTTCCATATAGATCAAGTAAGAAGAATTAAAACATACCTTGGATCAATGGAATTGATCCAAGGTTTCATTAATATATAGAGATAGATTTACAAACAAATTTACCATTTTACAACCTCACTTAACTCAAACAAAATGAATTCCTTGCAAGCAATAGGATTTCAACAATTAAATCTAAGAAAAGAAATAATTTATCAATGGCAAGCATGATTTCAAACAAACTTAAAAAATACACCTTCTTAGGACAAATCACATGTCAATGCTTGCATTACAGAGCATACCGGATCTATACCTAAGGGATAACAAAATTAATTACTAACCATGATGAGATCAAAAACATACTAGATTCGATACCCATTAAACTAACATTAGATTCAGCCAAATCCTCGATTATATTCAATGTAATAAGTATATAGAAGCTTTATTACAATAACATTAGTATGCGCATAACAGATTTAACAACATATCTCTGTATATATCTCTTCCTTCTCTATTACACAGTTTACTACATATATATAAGGGTGGGGACTTTCCCTTCACCACTTATCCATTCCCAAAATAGGTCGCATGCTATTATTAGCCACACACCTTTACAAAACTAGCCACACATGCAAGTGCACTAACAATAGACTACTGGTAGTTAACTGACAATAATAGATCTATTTCTGTCATGTGTCCATACAAAGTGATTTGTATCGGATCCTCCAAGAATATATAATGCATTGTGCACATGTCTCTACCTCATTTGTGTGCTCTGCACACCATCTCTAAAAATAGACCTTCATGAGTAAAAATAGTAAAGTATCAAAGAGCTGAACTTCTCCTCTATGCACATGTTCTCGCTATCCATTTGCGCCTTTAAATATGACCTCGCTTTACCACACGGACTTCTTGTGTGCTTTTTGTCAAGTGTTGCTTGATCAACACCTCTCAGTAACATATTTTCCAAATGCTGCAAATGATCATCCCTTTTTCTTGAAAATATTGTCACATCATCCTGGTATATAGCTATAAAATCACTTATATATCTAGCAAATGCCACATCCATAGCTCTTTGAAAAGTGGCACTAGCATTCATCAAACCAAATGGCATTCTTACATACACATAAGTACCCCAAGGAGTGGTGAAAGTAGTTTTGATTCATTCTGATTACTTCACAACCACTTGGTTATATCCCGAGAATCCATCTAACATAGACAATAGTTCTAACCCAGTGATTAATTGCAACATATTATCCATGTTAGGCAACAAATAATTATCTTTCATTGATGTCTTTATTTAGATTTCTAAAATCTACACAGAGTCTTATATCCCCATTCTTTTTTCTGATTGGTACTAAATTTTCCACCCAAGAAGAATACCTCGTAGGTTGTATAATACCTCCATCCCTGAGTTTCTTGAGTTCTTCTTGCATCTTCAAGGATAAGAGAGGATTAATTTGCCTTTTTTTCCTGAATGGCTTGGCATTAGGTTCCAAAGGTATTTCATGTTGGAAAATATCCTCTCTATATACCTTTAATTTTGAATATGACCATGCCAAGAAATCCTAGTACCTTTTTAACAACTAGACATATGACTGCTTTTCTTCTTTACTCAGTTACTACCCAACCATATTTTTCTAGGTTTATCATTAGTCCCTAAGTTGTGTTCTTCTACATCTCTCGAAACATGAATGTGTATGTGAACAACCCTATCAACATTGTAAAAAATGATTTCAAAGTGACTAACCCCCTTGGAATTGTATTTATTTTTAATTGAATAAGTCAAAAATAGTATCCTTACCATCACACACAAAAATCATTGGTTCCCAATCCACATTTTGATTTGTAAATTCTCCTTTATTTTGTAGAAACCTCTAAATCTGGGCATCATCTTTGAAAAACTGCCAATGTTTTACATTTTCAGGATAGATGGCCTTGTCAACACTTCTATATCATACTCAAAGAAGGGGACATTGTACAATTTTCAAATCTAGATCCCAATACTTCCAACTTGTTTGCATTAGAATTTTGATCTCTGTTGTGATACAATATGTTGAAGGAATCAAACAACTCAATAAATTCCCATATTGTGTGCTTATATTGTTTCATCCTTTGATTCTTAGTTGCATAGATCTTCCTATCTTGTTTGACTACCAAATCTAAATCTCCTCTAATAATAATGTCCCTAATACCATGCCTCCAAGAAATTCTTAAACTCAAAAGAAGTGTGTCATATTCTCGCAATATTTCTAGTGCACTCAAATATGAGTTTAAAAGAAAAAATGAAAAACCTCTTGATTTGGAGATATTAAGACAACACCAACACCGTTCCCAAATTTGGAACAAGCTCCATCAAACATTAAAGTCCAAGGGATGCCCAATTTCTCAGGATACTTACATTTATCTATTCCATTCTCATTAAAATCAGCATAACCCACAAAATTATCAACATCCACATCAGTATACAACACCTCATAAGATGTGTTCTTAGGATCCTCAATCAGATGTAACATTATTTTTTCTCCACATAGCTTAACAAGGCTTCCATCTATTGGTATGGTTGCATATGAAAAATCCATCTCGTACACTTCCTCTAACACTAGCAGCCCATTTCCTTGACAACAACATTCCCCATTTAGTAGGACAATCCACAATGACCACATTCAGGGTTAAAAACTTTCCCCGAATAATTCGCCAACCGCACAACCAATCCCTTGACATACCCAAATATTACTACTTCTCTTGATTCCATAGAAGTGCACTTTCCAAAAGTTTTTGTTACTTTGATATTCATTTCATTCATTACCTCAAGGGACATCACATTACAAGAGGCGATTGAATCAAACATGCGGTCGTGCAATAACGTATATTTTATTATCAAAGTAGTATAAAAAGGGTCAACATAAAGTTGGGATTCAACAAGAAAAATGCCCAAGTATACCTCGGTGGTTCTCCCAAATCTTCTAACACTTGAGGTACTTCCAATTCTACAATAACATGGGGATTATCCACATGATTCACATTTTTACATGAGGGAAGTGCATCCACACTAAATCCCAAGTACTCAAATTATCTTTTTCTATGTTCAGGATTCAAATAAACTCAACAATAGGAATTGTTACTTTTATCCGACTCAAAATATGGGAAATATCATATGGGGCATATTTGGGTAAAATCATATTAGGAGGAAGGGTAACTAGTCCCTATGATGGTACTAGATTCTTTACATTTTGGGCATGAACTGGGGTACAAGTTCTATTTGGGATAATCAAAATTTTTTTGGTTCATCCTTCATAGGAGACTCATTTGGGATATAGGTAAGAAATAGAGTCTTGGGCTTGGGTTGCAGTCATCCTCCTTTAACAACTCAACTTCTGAGATTGTATTCCTTTTCCTGAGCACCAACCGCATTCATGAGTAATTTCCTATCTTCCTCAGAAGGGATTCCCCCATCATATTTTTTAGTCATTAAAGCCCTCAAATATTTGAAATCATGATTAGGTAAATCAAACAATTGCACCATATCAACCTCAAAATCATCATTATGGGGAAGAAGTAATATCTGGTAAACATAATTCCAAAAAAATTCCACAATGTTGGCACTTATCACCTTAGTTGAAGTGGTTCCTTACCGTGAATTTTCAGGGCATTCCATCATGCATACATCACCATAAGCTCCACCATCATATATCTCTTCAAATTCCTCAACATGTTTACAAGGGGACTATGGAAATTAACACATATCACACCATTGAATAGCATGAGTTTCTTCCACCATAGTAACTCTAAGCAATGAGTGTCGTGGACCTGTTTATTTTCTCTAAGTTGTTTCTCTTTATTTCCTCTTTCATCTATTCTATAATCAATATAAAATTATTTCCAAATCTATCTTGGAATTTTGGTTTGTGTTGACCTTGAGAACTCTACCCTATTCCCTTCTCTTCTCTGCAAGCTTATAAGATATTTCTTTAATCGATCCAGCTAAAGTTTTAACAACTTCCTCTAGATCCATCACCTTGTTTGACTGAGGTCTATCAGGATTAATCAATTTTACACCCTCCATTTTATGGGAATTCTTAACCGCTTTAATATTGTTTTCAATTTGCAAATCCATTTTGAAATTCTTCCTTAATGTTCTAGGGTTTTTATCTCTCACATAATAAGCATATTTCTTGTAAAAGGCGTCGAATACTTAATTAGGCATGACTCATCACTAGGCCTCAAAATTATGGGTAGTCTATTTAAAGTCTTATTGAATCTGGTATTGAAATCATGAACAGATTCATTGGGATTCTTCTTTATATTCACAAACTTAGACAAGAGGAACCTTGGGTCTATTTTATCCCCATATTGTGATCTGAAAGCATTCTTCATCTTAGTCCATGAATCCACTGAGTTATCTAGAAAATATTTGTACCAATCACATGCATCTTCTTCCATAGTGTGAATGAATAGCTTTATATACACATCTTCATATTCAATTTTGAATTCCTCCATCATATTGACAAAGGGTATCAAATTATGATCACCTATGATGGCATTATTTCCCTAAAATCTAGGATACCTATTTCTTACATCTTGAGGTACAAAATTAGGATACTCAATCATACCTCTAAAATTTATCATCCCAAACATGTTGACAACAAAAGGAGGTCTAGGTGGAGGCTGAGTGATGTTATTTTGAGGAGGTGATCTTGTTGGTACCCAAATTGATTCTCCCTTTGAGGAAGAGAAACATCAATAGGCTGAGCAAGATGCTTAGAGACATATAAATCATATTTTTAGTCATTTTGTAGCCGGGAAGGATTTAGCCGACTCTTTGTTAATCGAGCTCGAAAAACCTAGGTAGCACCATACAAATGGTTTGACCTACCCTTACTACGTTTGGTTGTTCCTTCAACCAGCTTGAGAGGACCCATTTTGTAACCTATATTTGTGAGAGATTTGAATGCATCGATTATACTTGAAATATCTCTCTATGATATTTGAAATGAAATATTAAGAAGACATGATCAATACAACATAATCTAACTCTTATGAGTTTTCACTTCTAGAGAATGGAGATGTTTTCCAAACAAGGTTCAAGTTACTAACGACAACAATAAGAACCAATTGCTCGTACATGTTTCAGATGAAGGGTGGGTAAATTTAATACATCTCCTCAAAGCATTTATGGAAAAACAATGCAAATAGGTGTAGTTTATGTAGGATTTATCATTTATAAATGGGTTTTGGTGGGGAATTAAGAAGGATAAAGTTGATCATACAAAATTCCTAGGGACTTTTAACAAAGATTTGGAAGTTTTTAAATCAAGATGATGAAAGTATTTCAAATAGTCAATGATGAACCTTCAACCAAAAGGTGTGCACCCATAAAATCTTGAGATGCATGGTATCACACGTTATTTGAAAATTTAACATAAAAGCTCATATCAAAGAATCAAACAAACATATGCGATTCCCGATCCATCACACCTAAGATACACTCATAAAATAACAAACAATCTATATCAACAAAATGGAAGTAAAGTGAATTTAAATTGTTTATTATGTAATGAAACGAAATATCCTCTCAATGCACAATTGCACATACCACAATACGCCACTAGGATCATATTTTTAGATTTAGAGGAATTAGCAACATAAGATTATGAAAGTAACATGAATAACTATTTTGAAACATATCAAATTGAAAATAGATTAAAAACACTCACAATTAACATGATTAACTCATGGCTCATCAAATTCATCAACAAAGGAAAGTTTCATTTATAGTATAAATGCTTGTCAATAAGTATACACTGGTAACCTTATTGACATGATTCATTTTGAGGGATTAGGAAGTCATCAATTTTCTAAGACAAGTCTATTGGAAAATGGATTTTCTCAGTATTTTCTCTTTCTTAAAAGACAGCTTCTTAGAAAATTTTAACCCCCATGCGAGAGTATCCTCATTTCCTTTATACTATTCCATCCCCATTTTATTTTTGGTTTCCCCAAAAGTGGATATTCCAAAGTACATTTGTCTTTCACAAAATGCCAGGTGTATCAATGATATGTTTAAAAATGATTTTAGTTGGCCCTATCAGGTGCAAAGAGTATGGGCCTTCTTCATTTTTCTCTTATCCTATATGATTAAAATATTCCTATCATTTCTTGTGATTATTATTTTTATAGTTCCTTGCACCCAGTGATTTGACAGCTTCTTATGATATCCTTCGAGCACTTTGAGGTGACATGAAGTGAAAAAACACCCATGTTAGTGTAGCATTCCCATTTTAAGACTTTAGAAACAAGGGAATTTTTTTTTACACAATGTTCTCTATTCTAAATAAAACATAATTTAGAACACACATTCCATGCCAATCAATCTCATAACAGATAACCATATGTAGCTGTAAATGACTTGGTGAATTACTGATCTCTCATTGCATGACTCGGTCTCTAACCGATCTCTCATGTTTGTCTCTAAGTATTGAATACTTTTACATATACTACATATACTTGGTTTTCTTACCCTAATATGGGTACTTGAGTGACCTATTTAAAGAACCTATCTAAATATTTGTTACCAATATTCATCTGAAATCACGTTCCTTAAACTCGGTGACATTAGAAAATGCAACGAGTAGTTTACTATACTTTGGCCAAAGATTTCCAACATATTATTCATGTTTGTAATGCCCTGAACTATTGTTACTTCCTCCTAAGCACTCAAGTGTTGATATATGATTTCTTCTGTATAAGGATGTGTTCCTTTGATTGTGAAGTCATGCTTGATCTGGATTGTATCTTCTTTGCATTTGAAGATCTTTGACTGAGTCGGAATATGTTTGGACTCTTTTATTTCTTTCATTTTTAGCACCTGAGTTCAATCTGATTTCGGGATGAATTGTGGATTTACCCATCTTTATGACTCAGCCTTGGATCAGTGGCATTGATCCAAGAGATGTTTTAAGTTTATTCATGATGAACAAAATTTATTGACCTTACGAAAGTTGCAAGGTCTGAATGAGTTGAATGAGCAATTCAGGAGTTAACTCAGGTTGATCTTGTTAAATGAAAATCGGTTCCAAATACCGTAACATCGGGAAGGCCTAGACCTTAAGCCAGGTAAGATGTTCCTGGGTATTCAGTAAGCTTATTTAGCAATACCTGATAGGATCCTGTACAGGGATGTTTTACCCTGTTTGGTTCCAATACGGATCGGTCCTACTTGGGAGACCTAGACTGGATTTGTTAAGGTTAATAACCTTAACCTAAACTATAACCTATTGGTTAAATTATTATTAATCTAACCTAGCCCTAAACTATAAGCTAAATGTTCCTAAGGTTAGCTACACCTAGCACTATGAGGTAAGACTAATGTCTTACCTTATGATCTACCTATGTTTCTAACCTATCTTAACTAATGATCATGGTTGGAGGGGGACTTAGGAAGGGGCGCGAGTCATAGGTGGTGGTTTCTATGGCATTTATGAGGTGGATAAGGATGAAGGACTTGGGATTTGGCAGAGGTTGTAAATATCTATTGAGACCTGACGTGGCGGTATCACCAAATTTGGGAATGGTTGTTTGTGTTCAATTGGCAATCACCAACTTTGGCGGTCGGTGGCAATGGAGATTAGGCGGGAATATGGGAGTTAATGCTATTGATGAACTTCGGTTCCCGAGCACGGATTGCTTGGGAAGGCATGCAAAAGGAAAATTTGTTGGTTGTTTGGTTTTCCATGCATTCCATTTTTCTCTCTGCTTGATCACTGGTTCTTCGAACCAGTCTACTTTGTGTTGCATGGCAACTATGAGAATATCTAGCTCCTTTCTCGGTTGGGGAAGGTTTATAAGGCATGAAGGTAACAGATTATTGTTGTTTAATCTATCGTGGAAGAAGAAGAGAAGGTGCGAGCACATTCAGAGGTCTTCTTCAGATTTTTAAGCGACATTACCAGGCATGATAGGCCCTGACTTTTAAAAATCTTGCTTTATTCCAAATGCTTTCATTAAAACAACTCTGTTCAGGTGATTTTAGTACAGTTGGTTTGAAGCAATGTATGGGTTCTTCTTTTCCTGTGGAATTAGAAATCTCTGGTTATTCGAAAACCCTGTGGAAATGTTACTGTATTTATTTCTTCTTTTTGAAATCATTTTCGGCTGGAGACCCGGCTGAGCTTTTTATGTTATTGCATCCTGTTAAATCTCACTGGGTATATTTGAAGTTTCTTCTGTTTGGAATGCTTGCTGTGATTATACTACTTGAACGTGACTTCTGTTGAAGTCCTTACTGTTGCAATTTTGGGTTAGATTCCGTTGAAAGTTTGCAAGGATTATATACGAAAATGACTCAGTTGGAGTCCTTGAAATGTAACTAGTATTTCGACTTCTGTATAAGCTTAGTTGTGAATACTTATTAGTATAGACTCAGTTGGAGTCCTTGAAATGTATCTTGTGTTTCGACTTCTGTATAAGCTTAGTTGTGAATACTTATTGATATTGACTCTGTTGGAGTCCTTGAAATGTATCTTGTATTTCGACTTCTGTAGAAGTTTAGTTGTGAAGACTGTTGGTATTGATTCAGTTGGAGTCCTTGAATGTTTTCGTATGAATTCGACTTCAATCTTAACCCTGGCTGTGAGTTCTTGTTGGATACGACTCCGTTGGAGTCCTTGCAGTATTTCCATGTGAACACGACTCCTGTTGAAGCCCCTGATGTGTTTGCGTGTTGGCTCGACTTCTGATCTAAGTCCACGCTGTGCATACTTATTAACTCGACTCTTTCTAAAAGTTGTTGTGTTTATATTCAGTTCAATTCTGTTGAATGTGTGCTGGGTTTACATTACAAGCACGACTCTATTTGAGTCCCTGCTGTATTTTTGTATTAGCTCGACTTAGGTTAAAACTTTGATGAGCTTATGTAATGGAGGTGACTTCTGTAAAGTCCTTGCTGTATATTCATAGGGATTAGATTCAGTTGAATGTTTGTTGTGAATATATGTGTTTCGATTCAGTGGAATTGTCGTTGTGTTTGCATCTGGATACGTCTTCTGTTTTTGGTGTTATCTAGACTCTGGTTGACTGAGATAAAGGGGTTCTAGCTGTGCCATGTCAGGCGATGGCGTTGGGTATTTTATTATGTTTAATGAATGATATGGAAAGATCTGTTGAGTCTATTTAGGCTGGATTATTTATTATTGCTTGTCGCGGGAGCTCTAGTATTGCTTAATAGCTACAGGTGATTTTTATAATTGGATTTTGATGAAACTGTAGTTTCTTCTTATTATCTCGACTGATTCAGTCACATGCATTTATTGTTATTGCATTATTCGTGAGGATTCGGTGCAGTCCTGAATATGATGGGAATGAAGTCTGAATGTCTCTGTTTCTTTCTTTTCTGCTGTAAAGTATATGTTGATATATTTATATTTAACTGTAGGAATTGTTAAAACATACTGATGGATACACGAATTGATAGTATATTCATTTTTGAATGTAATAGTTTGTCGGATGATTGCTGTCCTTGGGATTCAGATGGATGGATGTTTTGGATTCATTTTGTTCTTCTTAGTCTCTAATATATATGATGAAACATCTGAAAAGTCTTTAGGACTAATTGGCAGCTATAATATGAGTTATGCATTAAAAGTCATGTTCGAATTACAGAAAGAACATAGTCTGAATTATGTTTTCATGTTTGATGAAATGATTTCATTTAAACAGGGTGTTTAATGAGAGCAATTGGTGGATTGCAATTGTTTTAAGAATTAGTGCTTATCATGCTCAGTTCACCGAACTGACCCGTGTTGACAATTTTTGCAGATGGTTGTCGTAAGTGGTAAAGGCACGCAAATCTGATATGATGTTCAGATTGTTTAATTTGGTTTATGATGAATTCCAACTTGATTCTCTAAATGTACTACACTGAGAAAGTTGTTCTCTTGTTGTTGTGTATTGTATCAAATATGCTGAATGCATAAATTGTAATTGATTAGCTTAGAAATGAATGAAATGAGGGGATTGTTACTTATGAGGCTGCATTTTTATCTTAATGAATTGAACTTCTACGGTTCGAATGTTTTTAAGTGCATTTTTATTAGTTTTATACCTTGAAGTTATTAGGATTCTCTAAATAAGCCTTGTAAAGATTATGTGGCTGGATACTTGTAAATGATTGGTAGTTCTGCTATGTTTTATATAAGGCTAAATTAGAAATTAGCTCACTGTTCTTCAGGAAGCTAAGGTTAAATTAAACCTTAACAAGAAGCTGAACGGGAAGAGTAATTTATTACTTATAACCTTGATCTAAGTCAAGACAACATATTAAATGATTTAAAATTACTATATCTTAATACAAATAAGCATGATATAATACAGTTTTGGAAAACTGATTTAAACCTAAAAAGGTATATTTATCATCCTTAAGAGGAGACTTAGGGCTACTGCCCATTTTCATTGATTAAGATTATGGTGAATAAAGGAACTCTTGACGAGATCTCAAATCTTATTAATTTCTCTCTGTGAAATGGATCTTAATTAAGTAAGGCAACTCAATGATGAGGAGCCCAGGAGTTGGGATAAGACTAATCGGAAAGGAGAGTCTTAAAGTATAATTTCAACTCAACGTATGTAACACCTTAGGATAAGTAGATCTTTCCGAGGTGGTTTTGTAGGATGTCGGCACATGTCGACTGCAGGGTTGTACCCTCGAGAAGATTAGGATCTTCTCGAGGATACAACAATGCAGGTGGCTTATGGCGACACCCTTTGCATTGATCGTTAAGATTTACACCTTAAACTCGAACAAGTTTTTACTCGGGATCTGGTTAGGAACATGGTCATGTTATGAGGCTGCCCTTGGAGATTTGGGGTACATTGACACACTGGGTTAACTGGGGTTTATCCAGTATGTTAGCTTATCCCTAGTCCTCAAGAGCATCCTTATAACGTTGTCATGTTATTAATCCGTTCCTGAGTGAATGACTTGGGGAAGGATGACTGACAGAAGTCAGTATGGGACATTCTATATAACATCGGAGTAGGGTGGAGGACGTATTCTAGATTGACGAGTATGCCGTCAAGGAATATGAGACATGAACAGTATGTTTCAAAACTTTGGCCAAAGTATCGCAAGCTGCTGATTGCGTTGTCCTATGTCACCTAGTCTAAGGGACGAGATGCCGATGAATAATGGTAACGATTATTCAGATAGGTTCCTTGGACAGAGCATTCTGAAATCCCAGATTAGGGAAGAGAACCGCAAGAGTGAAGAGTTTGTAAAAACGCCAACTCTGTGAAACACATGAATAGATCGGTAGATCACCGAGTCATGGAATGAATAGATCGGTGGTGCACCGAGTCATTACAGCTGCATATGGTTATCTATTATAAGAATGGTTGTTTTGATTTGTGAGTTCTAAATTATGTATTTAGAACTAGGAAGCATTTATCAAAAAAAAAAATTACTTGTTCTAATGTACTAATTTGGGGAATGTTACAATGTTACTATTCCTAGACAACATATTCACAAATTGGAATACATCATTCACCTCACTCTTCTATTATCTAGAATGGTCTTCATTGACTTCTTTTAGTCTCGCTTGCCCAAGGTTCGATCCTAACCCATTTTAGTGACATAATTTTTATAGGGAGATGTTTATGATGACTTACGGTATATGGGCATAATCATCGGACTTAAGTCAACCGAATGTGCCAAGATACCTTGAGTCATAGAAAGATACTTCCTATTCCAATGCATACACTAGCTTGGCCTAGAGAGAAACTAATTTCAAGTGTAGATGTCTATAGATCTATATGAACTAATTCAGAAGGGTGTTGCAACATGTTAACTGCAACATCAGTATTCTCGTGAAGACCTTAGTCTTCATGTAGGTATAGTTCTCAGCTTAGTGTGTGTAAACATCGACAATACTACTTCATCACAATGTACCTACCCTAGGAGGTCATTAACACTTCTTTATTTTGATTAAGAATTGAATTATGGAAACCTTTCCAAACCCTAAATCTAACACCCCTTAAGTTCTTCATCCATATTTGATTTAATTAACATTAAAGAACTTCATTAACTCATGATTGATTTTATGTTCATTAACTATGACTTGCTGAGCAATTATCAACATACATTGAAAGGTTAAATTAATGTAACTCAACTGTTCAAATAAGGTGTAGCAACCACACAAGTTCAACTAGAGCAGACTTCATAGAAAATGAAGTCTGAGTGATTAATGATCATAAACACCATTCTTTCACTTTACATTCTTTTGAGAGAGGAAGATTCTTCCTCTCTACATGGTTATGTGTTAGGGTTTATCATACCCTTTATATATTTCACACTTTCTATAGTTTAATTGTATATTCAATATACATCCCATTATCATAATATATTATTTAGATAAAGAACGTCATCTTATGCAACTTAATAAGTTGCTTTCAATTAAGAGAGAGATTGAACTATTTCTCTTCATCCAACTTATCAAATGACAACAGAAATAAGAATACAAACAGATATGCCAAATATCAACAAGATAGTATTCCAACTACCTTCATAAAATGTACAAGAGAAATTACACAACAATTCAAGTGAACCTCCAACCTTTTCAATTCATCTTGATAAAATACACAATTTACAAGACTATGCATCTCAGACAAACTACATGTCAATCAATACTAAGATCATTAAAGAATACAACTTTTCCTTTTCAATACATCTCAAGAATGAATTGGAGTTCTCTTTAAAAGAGCTAGAATTTAAATCAGCTAATACATCATATAATTTATTTCCTTCTTTTATCGATTCTTTAGAGTCCATCTACAAAAATTGCTAGCATGGGTTAGTTCATTGAACTGGGCATGATAAGCACTAAGCATTAAAACAAAGTGCATTCCAATAATTATTCCATTAAAACAACTCTTCTTTAATGAAACAATTAATGTAATCATTCAAATAAAACATAAGTAATAACAACCATAAAAGAAGCACAAATAACAATCTGAATTCACTTTTAAGAAAAGATCATAATATAATCAGCAAACTACTGCCTTATAATAGATAAGTATTGTCCTAAACAATTACTCATTTATATCAAATAACAGCTCCTAACATTAAATTATTTCATAATTCTTTCTGAATTTGAAATATAAATTTAACTTCAATAAATAACAAAAGAGTTACTTTCATAATCAAATACCTTCTTTTCATCTTTACCAAGTTTCTAGAAAACATGTGAAGACAAGTTCATTTCAGCATCGTTACATTTTTAAGATGAGTCAACCATCAACTTAAATAAATAATAGATTAAAATTCAAATGTGACAGTCTAATTCTTAGTCAAATAATATAACCTAGGTTCTTAGATTAGGCCTCTTATTAACAATAGAAAAGTAATTCCTAGCAACAATGTTTCATTTCCATTAACTAAAACAATTATTATTTCCTTAAATATAATTAAGTAGAGAAATAATTAGTAACAACTACTAATCAATTAATTAATAAAAGTAATACAAATGACTCCATTAAACCTATGACAGTTTTATATAAAGAAAGGAGAATGAGCTAAAGAGTAAACAATTTACAATTTCCTTTATCATTTAGTTAAACCGAATTCTCATATGCATCTTCAGAAAAGAAGAGTCTACATCCTACCCATCAACAATTATTAACTTACTTGCAACCTTAATGAATCTTTCTTTATCATTGAAGGTTTCAGTCATTGATTTGAAACCATTTGTTCCATCAAAATAAGGTAAGACTATAAAAATATCACCCCCTTAATCATGACCAAACAAAGAAGGAAGAAATCATCCGTTGAGTGCACAAAGAAGAGTCCATCAAAACAATTTCATAACGATGCATGACTCAGCCATTGAAAAATAGTCAGTCAAGAAATGGTTAAGTTTTCCTTTCTACAGACAAGCTTAGTTGAACACTGGTCGTGAATCGACAAGACATTCGATTCCACACAAATAAACAAAGATCAATAAAGCTTATAAACCAAAATAGTTTGGTTGGTTCCATATACAAAAGTAATAGTCCAAAAGTTGATTATACATTCAACAATTCCCATGAACATACCACAGTCAGCTCATAACATGTGAGTTAACAAACTACAAGGAAGTTTCCAACTCTAGTGAGTAAGTTTTCATCACCTCACCCAAGCCCAAAAAGGACAGAAAATCAAACTTAAGAAAGTCGAATAGACCTAAGAAGATAATCACCATAATGACTTGGAGAAGGCCAACTACCAGAGTATCACAACATCAAAAAGAACTTCAACCAAAGACAACCATCTCATCTTCCAGATTTCAATAAACCAGTAATCACCTTACAGAGTTTTGGAGAAGAGAATTCCAGTAACAAACAACCCAAGTAAGAAAACTTTCATTCTTATCTCCTTATGAGTTCAATTGAACAAGTAATTCCAAATAACAAAACTTACCCAACTCCCATCAAATTATGATTCAAAGTAGTGGATATTTAAACAGAATAAAAATAAGAACATGATATTTCTTCTAAGATCTTATACAAGTTGAAGTACAGAACACCAACAATTCCATAAACCTCAAACACCCATTAACCTTTGTTTTTAAGTGAGTTTGAGTTCATACTGAAGAACAAAGTATACAAATATAGTCCCGAACAAGGAGTATAAAAATTAACAAAACAGGATACAGTTTAAAAAGGGTATTCTTCTACCTTTCAAAACAAGAAAAGGCATTCAGTATAAGCATGCAATTTTACCAAGTATAAATACAAACAAGATGTCCATTCCTCACTTTCACGCAAGTTCATGTTCATACAATGAGATAAAACATATATCCATACAGATCATAGAAGGAGTAAAACAACTTTAAAACTCAAAGATGCATCAGAGAAAAGTACCCATTTACATTCTACTTTCAAAAGAGACTTCTAGTTTGAAGCTCAAGACAAAAACTACTTACTCAAACTCTTTTTGAGTAGACAGTCCAGAGTGTAAATATTCCAATCAAAACACTAAAGTATCGACAATTGTAAATGCATTTCACCATTTTAACTCACTCAAAGAGAACACCCAAAAATGACATTATCATGCAAGGGTTCCAAAACCAAAAAAGCAGAGATTCTTTCAACAAGAAAGAAAATAACCAGAACAAAACAAAAACTATTTATCTCATGAGAGAAACATTGTTTTAATGAAACATTTTGAGAAAATCAAGAGATCTTAATGGATAGAGCCTATCATGCCTGATAGTGCTTCTTCGATTCAAAGAAGACTTCTAACCAAGCTTCCAACACTTCTTCTTCTCCAAGCAAGATCAACAACCAAAAATATCTTTCCCCAATGTCTCATATACTTTCCTTGAATCAAAAAATAGACCAAGAAAATAAAAATAGCAATAAACTTAAAATAGAACTACTGGTTCAAAGAACCAAATAACTCCATGTAGAGCAAAAATCGAGAGAGCATGAATGACAAAACAACCTCCAAAAATCTACCCGCATGGTTTCCTAGGTGGTTTTCTCACCAAAAATGAGGCTCATTAATGCCATTAACTCTCAAATTCCCGCCTATCTCTCTTCGCCACCACCATCCAAAATTGGCGAGACCCAATTCAACTTCTGCATGCATCACTAAACCTTAGTGATGACTCCACGTGGACTCCCACCAAATTTCATGCTTCTACCTAAACTAGTAGTTCGTTGTCATTTAATAAAAAAATCAAATCACATTAATAGCTTAGGAACTGTTGCTAGCTTACCACTTTCCATACGACCCTTAGGTCCCCTTTCCACATTTCATTAGTTTAGGGTAGATTCCATTAGTTTAGGATATGACCATAGGATAGTTTAGAAGTATTTACCTTAGGTTTAGAAACATTTCAATAGGTAAATTTCCATCTTAGGTTAGGTCATAGCTCATATCCATCAAGTAATATCATTTTAGCCCAAATAATCTAAGAGTAGAAATGACTCATCCATGACAAGCCCGATTTCCAAAAATCAAAGGAACACTCCTTATCCATAAAAATCCCATGTCAACGCTTCGCAATGCAAAAGAGGAAAGATAAAAAATTTCAAAGATGTTATAGTTATTTACTACTTGAAAATACATCTTGAGTGCAGTGCATTCCTCCTTCACATCCACTAGGTTTAACCATCCCACATGGATCCTATCAAATCGAGCTAATTCATCAACTATGATCATCCCATGTTCACTTCAATGATTAAATTATCCTCGTGCTAGATGAAAATATATTCCTTTATTGGGTGTAGATGATCTCCACCAATTCAGTCAATTTGTGCCACTTTTACCATAAAACCCAATTTTATCCCATCACGAAGATGTATTATTTTTCTTATCCTATAGGTGAGTACATTTTTCCACAATCTTCTATCAATGATATGGTGAGAGTTCCTATGGAAAATAGTTTGAAGGAAATTTTGTCAGAAGATTTGAATCAAATTTTCAACCTAAGTGGTCTTGATGAGGCTTTCATCAAGGCCTTGTTTGACATAGAATGTGCGGGATAAACCAAAAGGCCCTTGACTCATCGAAGTAAGGATCAAACTTCTTAGAAGTTTAATTAGGATCAGCCTTGTCTTCACGGATTTTCAATCTCTGTGTTTTCATCTTTTTCGATGGGAACATTTGAAGACTTAAAAAGTGAAGAGATTCTATATTAAAAGGAGGCCCCAAGTGTCTGGGAAAACTGATTTTCAATGTCCATTCTTGTGTGATGAAGAATTTTTATTAAAGGAGATTCCCAAGGAATCTTATGTATTGTATAAAAATCCTCCATTGACACGCTTCCTACAATTTCTCACAAGGTGGATGAATTGGAGTGGAGGATTTCCTCTCTAGAGAACGGAAAAATGTGACATGCATCCTCACAACTAGGTTCAATTCCGTAACCATCCTTAGAGAAGAGGAGGAGTGAATTAATATCTCAACCCAATATTATTATCTTTGTGAAGAAGAGGATTTGTTTGTATTTGCTCCTTGTTCAATGAAGCAATCTCCTCTACTTAGGATGACAAGGATTCATTTATAGTTCATTCATCCAATCTCTTAGGGCATTATGATCCTTCATCAAGGCATGGCCTCTCAGGTCCTCAGCTAATCCCTTCTCCAAGAGAGCACCTACCCTTTTTAAGGAGATGGAAACTTGAAACTAGCTCAAATTCCCATTTTTCTTGTGGCCACCATGATGTAGTCCTTTATCTTCCAACCATTCTAGTCGTCCCTCCTCAATCTACTCACAACAAGTATACCCTTCACAAGGGGAAGGGGAAGATGACATTCTTCATAGGTGGCCTGGATCTTATAGACTGGGTGTCTTCTTACCAGAAGAATATTGAGCTGGAGAAGATCGTGCATGAACCAAGAATGACTCTCAAGTCATTAATGGATATGGGGATATCAAAGGATTTCGCAAGGTCCATCATGTTTATTCAGATTATTATCCAAATAGCTCTACTAGCAATTTGGGTGACTCGTATACCCATTCTTGCTCTAAGTTATTCATTGCAATATTGCGCATGCTCAAAATCACTTGGCACATTCCCTAGGTCACAATTTACCTATGGACCTTTCCTTTTCTCCTTCCACTTTTCCCTTGTGCCCACCTTCCATGCATTCACCTTCTTCTTAATCAATTTCTTCCCTTTCATGTGCCTCACACTTACTACTAAATCCTTGGCCCTTCACATGTCCCCCTCTGCACCTTCCTCTATTTTCTCTCAGTGCGCCCTTTCCCCATTCCCTTAGGTGCCAGTCATATTTTGACATGCCCGAGTGTGTCACATGTAATCCATCAAATCATTCCAATGGGGTGCCAAGTCCTTGTAACCAATCAGCATGTGACACATGGTGGAAGTGAAAAAAGTTGTATAGTTGGCCATCATTTCACCCAATCCATGTGCGCCACATGTTTGGCATTCACTAACAACTCTAACATTTTCTAACAGTGTATCTTCCACTACAGATCTCAAATTGGTGCATGCCTAGACCTATCAGAGAACTTGCTACATCAACTACGATCAAAAATTCAAATTAAAATTCTTGGTGGTTTTGGTAGGTGAGAAATGGTAAAACATCTCTTTGAACATTGATGAGCAGATCTGATTGCTCCAAACACTAGATTTGATATGATCTCTCCTCCTTCCTTCTCCAAGAACATCAAATGGGCATGGAGAAGTGTATTTCACAGATCTCAAGGAGCATTTACAGGCATTTAATGCTTCTTGTTGGTGGTTGTGTTTCAAATTTGGGTTTTCCCTCCTCCCTTATTCCTCCACAGATTCATCTATAAATATAAGAGCAAGGCTCATTTGTTGTGTTGGAAACTATGGATCCTTACGTGTTTTTCTTAGGACTCCTTATTTTCTATATTTTGAGTTGTGACCTTATGTTTGGCTCTTGCATGTGGATATCGGCCTCCATCATTATAACAAACTCTCTGTGCATTTTTGGAAGTAATAGAAACATTGTTTTGAGACTATTCTCTCCCTACATGTTTTCATTCCTTCTTCTTTCCTTTTCTCTTACGTTGTGTGTTGGTTGTGTTATTTCAGGTCCCTTAACTCCATATTTAGTTGTGTTCCATGAGAATTATCCAGTTGATATGTGTTTCCTTGTGTTACTCGTGCCTAGCCACTTTTCATGCATTTTCCTCATTCTTTCTCAAAATAGATAATGTTCATACCTCTTTTATGGTGATATCACCTTTTATTATAGTTTCCTTTCATGTTATCCCTCCTTCCTTGGGCCCTTGGCATCATTGGCTTAGTCTTTTCTCTAGCACTAGGAGCAAGAATAACAATAGAAAAGATAGAGGAACCGGCCTTCTCCAGTGATCCGTACCAAGCTTGCAAGGTTCCAAAACATGGGGATGGTTTCATTTGGTCTCAAACACCTCGGCCCTTCGACATCTAAGATGTGGTTACACGTTTGAGCAGCCAACAATTTTTGCACACTCGGAGGGACTAGTATTGGAAGCTTGAATTTCATATCTCTAATTTTTGGTGTGTGGACTTAGTGTTTCATCCTTCAGATGCTCATTTCAATACATCTAGTGAGTCCCAATATTTTAAGATCCCTATTTCAGCAGTCATGAGAACCTTTTATGAGAAGAGTGCACACAAGAAGAAGTGCAACAACTAAATATTATTTTGAATACCTCTAGCTATATCGATAAGAGTTTGTTCCAAATCTTATGCACACATCTCTATCTCCATTGTGCCACACCCACTCAAATCCTTAAAATAGATAGCATGTGTGCCTTGTAATGGTGCATCAACAACCTCCTCCATTAAGAAACTTTACAAACTTTTCTGGAGGGAGTCCCTTACTCCTATCCATGCAGCATGATATGCCAAATGGTGCACTCAAGAGTATTCCTTACTTTACTAGTGAGAATCAAGTCACCCCTCAGGAGCATATCCAGGATATAGAAAATGTGTGTTCACTCTATCTGATCACACATGATGATGTAGCAATCAGTTGTTTGCATCCTCTTTCAAAGGTAAAGCACTTCAATGGTACTAAGGCTTGAGACTTGGATCTATCACCACTTGGAATGAGCTGGGAACAAATATTTGTAATTAATTTGAAGATAAGTTAGATCACCTATCATTGGTGGAGCAACTGACAACAAGGAGGGTGCCCAATGAGCAGATGACTGATTTCAACATCAGATTTCAGAAGACTTGGGACAGAATCCCTCTTGTGGTAAGACCTACAACCCAACATGCTTTCCTTTATTATCTGAAGGTGCTCAACAACAATATTTCAGTTATGATCCAATCTATGGGAGGTAGGACTTTACCAGCTGCTTATAGCATTGTAGTAAGGGCATAAAATAGTCTTATTTAGGTGGGAAAGTTGGCTCCTAGACCGCCCATGTTCCCAGAGATGTCACAAGTGCCCTAGCCTTTTGTGGCCCCTATTCCTATCCTTGAGAAAAGCATGCAACCAGTTTCCTCAACATCCTATTCTCCATCATAGTAAAAGGAAGATGAAGAATTGAAGGCCTTGATCAGAAATTTATCAAACAAGGTCATATCATTAGAAAAGCAACAGGTGCAAGCCTATAGAGGAAATTCCAATTAGGTGCATGGCCAAGGTAATTAGCCTTGGTGGAATCAATATGGAAATCAAAGATACACACCCAACCAATAGAATGATAGATGGAATCCTAATGCACATCTTCCCTTGCAAGTTTCCCCTCCCGCACCTCTCCTAGCACCCAAGTCACGAGTCGTGTGTTTTTCTAGTTCAAAAAAACTTGGCACAAGATTTAGAATGGTACTTCCCTTGCAATATGCCTCATAAACAATATCATTGTGCTAATTTTGTGTGCACCCAAGCCTTCATGATCCAGAATGCTTTAGCTTGCACGAGTTCCCATGAAGAAGATAACCTAGAAAGACCAAAAGCTCCTCCAGAGACAAATTTAATGTCATTTGGTGCGTAGGACTTATGTGTGATCAATCAAGCTACATAAGATACAAACATACCGCACACCCAAGTTGTAGACAACACAAGATACAAGAAAATAATTTTAGATTCAGGCACATAGGTTATAACCCCGACAAACATAAGAAGATACTTAGAAGAAGAAGGAATTAGATAAGGCATCTTGCAAAGTATATGTGCTCAAATTCCTATGCAGAGGCCCCATGTAAAGCTCCTTCAAGAAGTAGCACATGTGCCTCCTTTGGTAGGTCAAACCTCTCCTTTATCTAAAATTTAGGATCCCGCACATGAACAATCAAGAAGGGATGTTATTCCCCAAATGCACAAGATGGGGGCCTTCCATTTAGCATTTTTTAATAGAGGAATAGAACAAACATAAACGACATAATGTGGGATGCCCTAACCATTCCATCTCAGTAGGATATGTTGCATGAAGCTCTAGCGCAATTCACATGCATTGATCTAGTTATGTTGAAGCCACGGGATTTTTCCAACATCTACCAAGAAGAGGGGAAATGAGTAAGTAAATTTTAAACCCCACCCTTCTATATATCCTTAATTATAGGTAAACACCTAATGCAAAACCGCATGATTGACTCAGTGCTAGTACTTCTGTTATGCCTAAGAAGATAGTTGATGTCTTAGGTCTGAAATAAATCCCTTTGACTAAAGGAGTCCTACAACTTGATGGATCTATCATTACTACCTTAGGAGTCATCAAGGATCTTGAGTTAACCCTACATGCATGTCCAATCCTAACAATTACTCAAGATGTGTCAATCATTGACCTACCTCCTTTGTTTGCCCTACGTTTATCAAGAGAATTTACTGCTAAAGTGGGTGGTTACTTGTCTTCTGATTGGTCTCATACATTACTCAAGACAAGGTATGGTACCTGGTTTACCATAAAAGTTAAGCCTATATTTTCCTATCATGTAGAGTCATATGTCCCATCCCCTCTCCAAGCCAATTGTCTTATCCAGAAGAACAAGTTTTAGTTCTTGAAGAGCAGTCTCTTCCACCCTCTATTCTAGACCTAGTGCTTGATGAATGGGTGGAAAGAAATCAAAAATTTGATCCCTATGCTGAAGAAATGGAAGCCTATGAAACTGGGCTTGGTACTTATTTCATTCTAGAAGAAGACACTATGCTTCCACATGCGCTCATGAAAGATAAAGTTCAAATTAGTCTATAGAAGTTGTACTTTAATGGATCTAGAAGCAGAAATGATGTGGGAGCAAGAGTGGTTCTCATTTCCCCTAAGGATGAGAAATTATTCTTCATGCATAGGCTACAGTTTGCATGCTCTAATAATGTGGCAGAGTATGAAGTGCTAGTGCATGGCTTGCTCATTGTTGAGAAGAAGAAAATTAAGGCATTGTAGATCTTTGGGGACATAGAATTGATCATCCACCAAGTTACCAACAAGTTCCAGACAAAGAATAAGCTTCTTAAAGCTTATAAATATAGATTTTGGGACCTCCTTGAGAGCTTTAATGCTCTTAACTGTAGGTGGTTCCATGTAGAATGAATAAGGAAGCTAAACAGATGGCCGCACTAGGTTCACTATTCTCTCCTACTAAGGACTTCGTCAAAGGAAACACTCAATACATCAAGATGGTGATCAGGCCATCCATTCTAGATAATAACACTAGATGGCAAGTGTTTGACAATGAAACATAGATCATCTAATTTATCTAGAATGAAGCTGAATTTTCATCCAATATGCAAGCTAACTTGCATAACAACTATGGTGACCAAGTGATACAACTGAACACAAATAAGTTTCCTAAAGGGCTAGTCACCTTAGATTGAATGTTAATCCATGATGATGAGTTCAAGGGTGAATAAAGATACATGCGTGCCATGCAAGAGGACTTCTACTCTATAACTATTGTGCATGGGAAAGAGTTACTTTCTCAACAGGACTTGTGCGCATGAAGCAAAAAAGGTCTTCATCTTTCTTTATCAAAAATACAGTGATATTTTCTCATGGGAGTATGAATACCTCAAAGGTTTTTATGCAAGTGTTTCTCAACACTCTATTGACCTTGATCTTGGTATACATCTCGTTAGATAGAAGACACGGCTATTCAATCTAAATATAGAGCCCCTCATGAGAAAGGAACTATTGAAACTCATTGAGGAAAAAATCATTTTTCCTATCAAATACTCTACCTGGGTTGCAAATCTGGTTCCAATGCAAAAAGAATGGTGAAATCAGACTTTGTGTTGATTTTAGAGATTTGAATAAGGCATCTCTAAAGGATCACTACCATTTTCCTTTAATGGAGCATATTCTATAGACTGTGGCTAGCACACAAAGGTTTTCCATACTAGATGGATACTCAAGTTTCAACTAGATCCTAGTCAAGGAAGAGGATCAATTCAAAACAACATTTACAACCAAATGGGGAACATATGCATATCAAAAATTCCCTTTGGTCTGTCAAATGTAGGCACAACATTTCAGAATTTTATGGATGTTTCCTTGAAAGGATACATTAATGAGTTCATCCTAGTTTACCTTGATGATATAACTATCTTCTCAAAGCAAAGCGTGGATCACATGGTGCACCTGGAAAAGGTCTTTAAGAGATGTAGAAAATTTAGGGTATCTCTTAACCCCAAGAAGTGTAATTTTGCGGTGGCACAGGGCAAGTTGTTGGGCCATTTGGTTTCAAATGATGGCATCATAATTGATCTTGAGTGCATTTCAGCCATCCTAGCTCTTTCTCTGCCAGTGCACAAAAAGGCCCTACAGTCCTTCCTTGGCAAGATCAATTTTGTTAGGCGTTTTATCCCTAACTTTGTGGGACTGGTTTGGCCCATCACATCGATGCTCAAGAAGGACATAGCCTTCAAATGGATAATAGAAGGAATAGAAACCTTCAACAAAATCAAGCAAGATATTACTTGTGCACCAACACTCATCAATCTAGATTATTCAAAGGATTTCATCATTTATGCTTATGGTACTGATGTAAGCATTATTGTTGTCCTGACATAAGAAAATGAATAAGGGCTAGAATAGCTAGTGGATTTCTTCAGCCAGACGCTGAAGGATTATGAACTAAAGTACAGTCACATAGAGAAATAAGTCTTCACCATCATGTGTGCACTCAAGAAATTAAAAAGTATGCTCACCACCAATCATATCAGGGTGTTATTCTCCCACTCTTCTATTAGAGACTTCATCATGGGAGCCAAAATTAGTGAAAATATAACATGATGGGTGACCAAAATCATGGAATATGATGTGACTATTAAGGCCACAAAGCTGGTACGAGGTAGTGCACTCTTCAAGTAGATTGTTGAGGATCCATGAGCTGAACCTCGAAGCTTCATTATTTTTGGATGGAGACCTTCCGCGTGTAGAAATTAAACAAAATATACACCCTAACATGCGTGACTAGATGAAGGACATGATTACATTCATTTCTGAGGGTACATACCCTCTAGTTTTAAATAAAACAAAGAGAAAACATCTGAGGTTACAATTTTTCCCTTATGTGTTAATTGATGGAATTCTCTTCAAAAGGAATCTTGATGGCATGTTGTTAAGATGTATCAATGGCATGCAGACTGAAAAAGTGTTAGCATAATTTCATGATGGATTATCTAGTGGACACTTCTTTGCCAAGACTACAACAATGAAGACCATAATGGCAGGTATCTTTTGGCCTTCCCTATTTGATGATGCACACAGTAGGTCACAAAATGCAAGGAATGCACTTCCTTTGCAGGAAAGAAAATATTGAAAGTGCTTCCCCTATGACCAATCCAAGCATACTAGCCTTTTGCGTAATGGGATCTTGACTTTATAGGCATGATCAATCCACCTTCAAGTGCTAGACATCAATGGGTACCGACACTATAGATTACTTCACCGTATGGAAAAAAGTTGTCGCACTTAAGGAATCAATCGAGGCATTCATCCTTGAATTTCTCAAGGGTTTAGTCATAAGGTTTAACGTTCCTCAAACCATTATCTTTGATAATGCAAAGGCCTTCCTTAGTGCTAAAATCACCGATTGGTCTCTAAGTCCGGGAATTTACCTCAAAACTCTTCCAACTATTACCCTCAGGGAAATGGTTTGATAGAATCAACAAACAAGAACCTAATCAAAATCATGAAGTGCACAATGAACATTAGCTAAAGATAATGGCATATAAAGGTCCCACGTGCACTCTGGGAAGATAAAATCATAGTAAAAAAGGCAATAATAACATCACCTTACAATCTTGTCTATGGAAAGGAGGCTACCCTTCCTTTAACACTAGAACTAAATTCATTGGCATTTTCCAAGTAGCTGGACTTGGCAGGCATGGACCAGAGAGAAATCAGAATGGTGGAGCTGGTTAACTTCGAAGAACTCAGGAAATCTGCCATGACCAAGCTAGAACAACATCAACAAGCAACAAGGAAATGGTTCAATAGAAAGGCTAGGCCTTAAGCTTTCAAAATTGGGGACCTGGTTCTAAATGGGATGCTGACAGAGCTAAGCCAGGATGTCATTCAAAGTTTGATGCACTTTGGAGTGGTCCATACATCATTAGTTCCTGTAAAGAAGCTAACTCTTTTGAGTTAACTCATCTTGATGGAGGCACACTACAAATCCCATTAAATGTGATCTATCTCAAAACCTTCGATTAAGTTTGCTGCATCATGATTATATATATTAGAATAGTTTCAATTCCTCCAAGTGTGTTCTACGCACATTGTTCATTTGTACATAGTTCTTTCCTTTCACATTCTTCTTGTGTGTGCTCTTTTGTTACTTCCAGAGTGTAGAGCTTCTCTCAACAATTGTGAGATTCATAATAGAGTGTAGAAATGATTCTCAAGTGATCACAGGGGTAGTTTCATGATTGCATAAGTGAACTCCATGCCCAATGGATGCTTTAGGCTACTGATCTCTTTCATCTAGCAAGAATATGGCCCCAAAAGTCACCAAAATTGTTATCTAAATAGCTCTCCTAGAGATTTGGGTAACTCGCATACACATTTTGGCTCTAAGTTATTCATTGCAATATTCTGTGCATGCTCAAAATCACTTGGCACATTCCCTAGGTCATATTCTACCTACATGCCCTTTCCTTTTCTCCTTCCACTTCTCCCTTGTGCCCACCTTCCATGCATTCACCTTCTTCCTAATCAGTTTCTTCCCTTTCTGCGTGCCTCACACTTACTACTAAGTCCTTGGCCCTTCATGCACATCCCCTCTGCACCTTCCTCTTATTTCTCTAGGAGCCCTTTCCCTTTCCCTTCGTGCGCTTAATCTTTTGACATGCCCGAGTGTGTTGTTCATAATTATTCAAAGCACGCCAATAGGGTACCAAGTCCTTGTAACCAATCAACAGGAGACACGGGGTAGAAATGACAAATAGTTGTATAGTTTGCCATCATTTCAGCCAATCCATACACACATGTTTTGCATGCACCGAAAACTCAAATTTTCTCGACAGCCATATCTTCCACTACAAATCTTAGATCGGCATCCACCGGATGTTTTAGAGAACTACCGATATCAGCTACAATATCAAAAACTCAAATTCAAATTCTTTATGGTTTTGGTAGGTGAGAAATGGGAAAATGTCTCTCTGAACATTGATGAGAAGATTTGATTGCTCCAACCATTAGATTTGATATGATCTCTAGGAGGATTTACAAGCATTGAATGCTTCTTGTTGGTGGTTGTGTTTCAAATTTAGGTTTTCCTCCATATCCCTTCTTCCTTCATAGATTTATCTATAAATATAAGAGTAAGGATCAGGTTGTTATGTTGGACACACTGGATCCTTACGTGTTTCACCAAGGACTACTTATTTTTTTTATTTTGAGTTGTATACCTCTATGTTTGGCTCTTGCATGTGAATATCAACCTCCTTCATCATTGTAATAGCTATGTGCATTTCTAGAAGTAATAGAAACATCATTTTAAGACTATTCTCTATCCTAATGTGTTTGCATTCCTTCTTCTTTCCTTTTCTCTTGCATTGTGTGTTGGTTGTGCTATTTCAGTCCCTTGCAGCTCCATATTTAGTTGTGTTCCATGAGAATGATCCGGTTGATATGTGTTTCACTGTGCTACTCATGCCTAGCCTCTTTTCATGCATTTCCCCTCATTCTCACTCAGAACAAATAGTGTTCATCCCTCTTTTCTGGTGCTATCACCTTTTAGTGTAGTTTCCTTTCATGTTATCCCTCTTTCCTTGGTCCCTTGGCATCATTAGATTAGTATTTACTTCTAGCACTAGGAGCAGCAGAGAAGTATGTTGTCCCCTCAAAATTGCCTCTTTTGAAAGTTGAAAAAATTGAAAATTTTTAGTTGGCACCCTTCAAGTCTTTTGGTGAAGTAAGAAATTTGAAGTGATGGTGAAAATTTCATTTCTTGTGGTCATTTTAGTAATTTGAGAGTTTATTGGACATTTTTATCCCTCATATTCCAAACTACCGTAGGCCTCTTATTTTCTGATCAGCTGATTTACCCATAATTCATTGTCTTTTGGGTCTATCGATCATTTTTGTCCCTCATGTCCCAAAGCACCAAGTGGGCCTCTTATTCGCCGATTGTTTAATTTACCCGCAAATCCTTGATCACAATTTTTTGGAAATTTTTTTCCCTCATGTTCCAAGTACACCTAGGCCTCTTATTCACCAATTCCCCGCATCGTCTAAATTGTCTTTTCACACCGTTCATGTTTCGTGACCTTAGACAACCCATGCTCTTTTGGCCCGTATTTCTCGCATCACACCTGTATTGACGAATCAGCTTTTCACGTCCCTCATTTCCCAATGTCACATGGATCGTCCAGTGCCATTTTTTTCCACTTTTCCCACATTTCACCTTTTTGAGTTGGTGTAAGGTGTATTTAATGTGCATTTATGATCTTCTCTCTCCTAAATGACTATTTAAAGGGGCAACCATCTATGCATTTGTCACATTTCTTTCTCGCTATCTCTTTCCCGCATTCTTGCAATTGAGTCATTTGTTCATCTTCTTGTATCCCTTTGCATTTTTATCGTGAATCTATTCTTTGAAGGTCATTCCTCTATGCACTATCAAAATGAAGATCAAGTTTCAAGGGCACGAGCATCTATCCCCTTTGGAGACTTTTGTACCTAATATTAGAGATAGTAAAGTTTATCATTTGGACTTCAATGTTTTCTAGGGAAGATTAGCATGTGAAAATCCTACTCCCATAGCCAAAATGATAAATGACAGTGGAATCACATACACTGCTGGTTTTCCTATCTCTGTACAATGTGCCGACACTGTGCTTGCCTACGTGGCTCATTTCAACTGGATACCAAGGAGATTGTTAATGTGCATGGATAATTGATTACAAAATTAGACACCGCTCCATCGCCACTGCCCTACGCATTCCTGAAATAGAAGACTCCATTGTTCTCACTCTTGCTCAAGCTCAGACTCTGTTTGATCAAGACAATAAGAAATACAAGGCATGAGTAGCTAAGTCATGGTTGAAGTGTCCTAAGAAGGGAGCATCCCAACTCTCCAAGGCATTGTTCAGGGTTGATTTCAATGAAGAACTATCATATTTCATCATCTTTCTCACTGTATTATGGGAATTCCCTCTACCAATGACTTCCATTTTTGGATGTGCCCTTTCATAAGCATCATCTGTGAGGGTAAGAAAAACATAAATTAGGTTGAGATTATCTATAGGAACCTGATTGAATAATTGACAAAGGTTCAGAAAACTAAGAAGTTCTACATGACTTCTTACCTCATGTACACCTTGGTAGCATCTCAGGAGTGGTTCAACTTCACTTACATTGAGGACAAGAAGGATGAACCCATCTACACATATTGCCCTCATTTTACCCTCAAGGCCAGTAATCACAATTTCATAAGGGTAAATGATGCTTTCACCATGTACATTGTGAGGCTCTTGGAGGGTGACACTGCCAGAAGGTTCTCTGATGAGGCTATGGATTTGATAGCTAAGTATGGGGCTTTCTTCATCTAGTTCTAAAAGTTCTCATACATCAGATTGGCTTGTTTTGAAAGTACACCTCTCAAGCTTCCCATGTTCTGTAATGATAAAATGGCTTTGGTTGAGGTGTGCAGGTAGTTGGATAAACTCCATAGAACCTATAGAGATAAGAAGATTATAGGTCTTCATTTCCCTATCACCTTGGGGAATTATACATGCAAGATAACTCTAGATGCCCAAAATATAGAAAGGGATATTATTCCTCTTATTGTCCATTTCTTCAGGCCTAGGAATTAATTTGATCTAAAGAAACTCATTGCTCAAAATCTCAAAATAACTTATCATCATCATCCTGACACTGAGGATTACTGGGTTGATTGTGTTGATGATTTTGAAGCCATGAGGAGGCATTTTGGTAGCTCTGCAATAGATCTTAGACCTCAACTTCTACCAGGTACCTGAGGATCTTAACGATGATGATGAGGATTTTCAATCCTTTGAGTATGAAAGATCAATCAAGCACACTCCTATGGAAACACTAGATTGTTATGTCAGGGAAAGAGATGACTTGAGTGAGATAATCACCCCTGTCATTGTCAGAACCAAGATTTGGTTTGATAGAAATGTACGTGAACTTGGGATGAACAAAGGAATATCTTCTTCAAGAGAAACTTCAACACCTAAGAAGGAAGTACATACATCTAGCAATGAGTTGTTTGAGCAAACTCCTTCTTCTACCATGAAAGGACCAAAGTTTTCTACTTCTTTCTCTTCCACTAGTTTATATCAGAAGAAGATTAAAGATATCAAATAGGAACCGACTAGAACATTATTGTTCTAAGTGAGAATGATGATGATGAGATGAAAGAACCAGAAGAAATCCCTAAAACCACTACTGAGGTTGAGAAGGAAGAATCAAGAACTGAACCTCCAAGTTTAATTGACTCCTCTACAAAGGAAATTCTTGAGGTTCCATTCATTTCTCCACTAGAAACAATAGTGGTTCATACTCTGAGTGCCATGAGTTCACTCGCACTCGGGCCCCTTACTCCTTTTGTTTCTTCTTCTTTCTTTTCCTGGGTGTAGCCCCACGTAGATAGTAAGAAAAGAAAATATTCTTCCCAATTAATAGGGCCTAATTTTGATGTTGTAACAAATCTTCTTGGTACCACCCCACATCCTCCAGTGAAGAAAGCAAAGAATACTTCGAGGTTGGTATCTGATGCTCAAGGCCAGGAGTTCCTAGAGGTTGTCAGAACCAGAGTAGATAAAGAAGAGAAAGATATCTTGATCTCTGACTTTGAGCTTTCCAGGATTCAAATGGGAGAATCCTCACCTGAGAGTGAGGTTAATAACCTTCAGGAGACTGTCACTAAGGTTATTAAATGGGTCGGGAAAGAAAAGAAAACCATGGAGAAGTTGGAAGAAAAGAACCAAGTTATTTCCAACTTTATCAGATCATTATTGGCAAAAGATAAAGTTTTGGATCCAACTCCATTGGCTACTCTCCCACCTCCCATAGTTCTCAGCCAAGATGAGGTTCAAAGAATCAAATACATACATAAGTATTCTACTTATGGGAAGGTTGTTGAGGCCATGGTAGATGATATGACTATAGCAGGTTTAAAATTCATTGAGGAAGCCTTCAAAACTAATGAGAAGGTGATCAAGCTACAACAGAAACTCACTTCCTCAATCAAAGATATGGACAAGGAACTGAAAGTCTGGAGTGGGTGTATTACAAATCTCTGTCTAATGGGTCAAACTGATGAGAGGATCCTGTTGGCCAACAATATTTTGATGATGTCAAGAATAACATGTCAAGGATGTGGATCTTTAGCACCGAATGGAAAATAAAGGTTCTGAAGAAGCAATCGGAGAATTAAGGAATGTATGGAAAAGGGGGGAGTCTTTTAAAACTTGTGTTGTATCGCCTTCAAAGATATCCACTGCCATTTTGAGGATGAAGTCACAGGTGTCCCCTTCTCTCTCCTAGAAATCAAGGCTCAATTTAAAGCCTTTGTCAAGGATGATCTGTTCAAGGAAGAATCAATCACCAAAGAGAAAATGAAGGATGTTTGTTCTCTCCACTCAGCCTATTCTTTGAGGCTAATAAAGAATATCTGACCATAGTGAGTTTGAAAATACATAGAGAAATGCTTAGGCATGTGGACTCACACTACTTCCAACACAACAATTCCTAGGGGTATGGAAATAGCAGAAGCGTTGAAGAGATTTAGGCATCGAATCCTCAAAACAATTGGCCCCCTCACCACAACCTAATGCCTCTACTTTTGGCTCTTGACTCTCTTCTTCTATTTTTGGGTTGGATCTCATTGTAATTTAATTAAGGACTTTATGTTTTGTATTTCCTTGATTAATCTTTTAGTTAAAAGAAATAGTTACCAAATGTAACCACTTTGTAAGCTATATATTGGGCTCTCCACACCATTCCAAAAGAGGGCTGGAACTCTAATATTTTTGGAAGTGTAAAAGAATCAAAAATTAATCAATACAAAATATTTCCCTTCATGTTTCTATCTTCATCGATTTATCCTCTCTGGCTTGTCTAAAGTGTGTGAATCATTAATTTATCACATTAAGAAGCTTTGTATTCTTATGGATGTCATTTCTGGAACTTTGTGTCTATGAAATTATATCTCGTGGTTTTATATGAATTATTTTGTTCTATATATCATCCTTTCACATCATTTATAAAGAACTATTTTGCTATCTATATTTCCCTGGATGTTGTTATATTCAATCTTTTCCCTCGCTTTTCTATTCTTTTGTATTGATGATCTATCTTTACATTAAAACACTTTCATGATATCGATTTCCTCATTAGAGTAGACAGGTTGTACATTTATAAATAGTTTTGTGACTTGCTTTCAATAAGGGCACCTCACCCATTAAAGAGGGGGACTTTCTATCCCTTGATTTGCTTCTTTCATTAAAATCCTAATTTGATAACCAACACAAGTAGAAATAGATAGAGGAATTGGCCTTCAGGGAGATATGTCCCAAGCTTTCAAGGTCCCACAACTTGGGGATGGTTCCATTGTGGTCTCAAAAACCTCGGCCCTTCTCGAGATCCAAGATGTGGGTGCACGTTTGAGCAACCAACATAGACATGCTTTGATAAATTCTTGCCGAGGAAGAACAAGCTTCTAAAAATGTACTTCCACCGGGTGGGAATTACAAAGGAGTGAAGGGTCTCTACATCATTGTGTTCATCCTTCATGCATTTTTTTCACTATGTAATTCTACCCATTTTTTATCATGGGTTGGGACCCCTATAGAATCCCCATTTTGAATTACATATGAGGCTACTTTAAACTGATGTCACTTGTAAATTCTCATTTTTAACATGCGCTATTTACTATTCTGCCATTATGGACTCTTTAGCTTACTACTGATATTAGTAATGAAAAGAAATCACTCCCACATTTTCAATGGTTTACATTACTATCCTTTAGTTGTGTGGCTATGAACATCACTTCTCAGAGTTTCCTTCTTGCCTTGCAGGGATTTCCTTCCTTCCACGGGTTTTTCCTTTTCCCTAATTGTGCCTGGGTGACACGTGGAATCATCCACATCCTCCCCATATCTTTGAATTTTTAGCCTTCTAGACTGCATCACCACGCATAAGCCACATGGTGAATTCTTGAAACTAGGGGAGGGTTTGACTCAAGATACACTTTCAAAAGTGTGCGAGCGAGACAAGTGGACACCCATCTTTCCTCCATGGGAATCGTCTTCTTAATGGTCTTCGAAACCTATCCTTGACCACCCATTATGTTTATAGAAAACATTTTCTACCTTTACAATCCTTGATTAAGAAATAATAACTTCTCACCATAGAGACCAGATTCAATAAGATATGAGTCATGAATTTACCCCTTGACATATTTAAAGTGGAATAATCTGGAAAGATAAAATTAGGACCATTACTCGGAGAAAAGGGGCAAGAGTTTTTGATCTCCAACACTAGCTCCGAATTAGGGATGGGTACTCCTTACGAGTGCTGCTATAACTATTAAATGTAGACTAGGTTCCAAAAATCCATTCAGATACGGATTCAATTATAATACATGACAAGTCAAGTGATAGAAACTATCTTCCAAAAAAATAAGAACCAAGCAACTCGTCAAAGAAAACTAGGGGCCAAAAGAGGAAACCAAAGTGCACATAAAAAATTCAAAAACAAAGTAGGGAAACTATACGTTGTACAATTTGGGTCATACCTTGTTCTGAGAGTTAATCAAGAAAATGCTTTAGGTTCCTACCATTGATAGGAAACTTGAGCAACTCTCCATCTAGATATTTCAAGAAGAAATTATGTTCACCAATCCTGATATCAATGGAATAAGGGCCCATCCATAATGCATCAAACTTTCCATGTTTTCCCTTATCCTCATGTCTATTGTCCCATAACAATACAAGATCCTTGATACAGAAGATTATGGGAATCACCTTTTTGTCAAATAATTTCTTGATCTTTTATATGAACTTCAATTGTCTCTGGTGGGACTCTCTTCTTTCTTCATCAAACTCAACAATCTGATTTATTCTTGCATCATAATGGTTGAATTCCTAATCCTCCGCCTTCCAAATAAACCGGTAGGAAGATAACGCATGTGTAGGGGAATAAGGTCCTAATCTTTGTAAACTAATTAAAATGGGATTTTTCTAGTGTCCATTTTAACAATAATCTGTTCTACCCAAACATCAAACTTCAATTTCTCACCCCATCTTCATTTATTTTTCTCCAATGTCTGTCCGATTATCTTCAAAAAATTTATTGCTTGACTCATCGTATCCATTTCCCGAGGGTTGTAATTAAGTGCATATGTTAGGTTTATCCCATATTTTTGACACATGGCCATTAATAGTTTAGCTCAAAATCTCATAGCATTTTCAGTAACTATCTTTGCAGTACACCAAACCTGTAAATTATATGATTCAAGATGAAATCAATAACAACTTTGATGAGTCACCTTCTTGGTGGGGATAGCTTCAACCCATTTGGTGAAATAATCAGTAGCCACCAATATCCATCTGTGGCTTGCACTAAGGTTATGATATTTTTCCTATAAAATCCATGCCCCACTACTTGAAAGGAGCCTCAATTGATACTAGTTGCAGAGGGAGAGCACCAAAAGCCTTCATTTTCCCTGAAAAATATCTGACAAATTTCACATTTTCTTACCAATAAGGTTGTATCCTTGAAGAGTGTGGGCCACCAAGAACTCCGCCTTTAGTATCTTGTGAGTAGTAACTCTTCCGAAAAATGCCCCCACACACTCCTCTATAAAGACCTTAAATTAACTCGGGGGCTTCATCCTCTGTTACACATCTAAGAAGAACCCCTTCAGGATTTTTCCATGCCAACCCATAATCAGTGATGATATATTTTTGGGAGGCCAACTTGAGTGTCCTTCTTTGATTTTTATCCAAATTCCCTAGACATTCCAAATTTCTGAGGTAGAATATGATGTTTTTGTACCATATAGAATTGATCAACTTCTCATGTACCTCCACATCTCCTCCTTCTACCTCATTTACTTCCATCACTTGTAAGTTTCTTTCACCATTAGTTTTGCTAAACCCAGACCTCTAACCAATTTAGTAGTCTAAACATCCATATCATACTCTTGCAACTTGTTCACCCATCGACATATTTTGCTAGAAACTTCCATCTCTGATAAAATTTCCTTGACCATTGTATGAGGAACATAAGCTATAATCCTTGAACTTAAAATATATGGCCTAAAATATTTTGTTGCTCTAACCAAGGAAAATTTCTACTTTTCACATAATAGTGTATTTTAACTCACTCCTGCAATGCTTTACTAAAGAAAGAAATTGCTCTTTCACTTCATTCCTCATCTTTTTGAAATAGTACAAATGTAATGGTGTTTTAGAAGGTGAAAGAAAACATTTGAAAATCATTTTTGTAATTTGGAGCTTCCAAAACAAGAGAATTCTTCACTACTTCCTTGATTCCAAAGAAAATCTTAGATAACTTCCTCTTCCCATTTCATAATCTAATCCTTTTTAGCATACTTGTGATAGGGATAATCATTTTAGCAAAGTTAGAAATGAATCTCCTAATGAAATTTATCTTTCCAAAGAAGGATTGAATTCCTTTCTTAGTTTTGGGAATAGGAACTTTTCCAATAGCTTCCACTCTTTCAAGGTCAATCATGACCCCTTCCTTAGATACAATATGTCCCAACAACATTTCTTTTTGAACCCCGTAGTGTAATTTTTTAGGGTTTGATGAAATAAAATATTCTCTGCATCTTAACAACATCTTCTCCGAATGTTGCAGGTGATCATTTTTCTTTCTTGAAAATATTGTTACATCATCCTAATATACAACAATAAAATCATTTATGTATCCTGAGAATGCTACACCCATAGCTCTTTTAAAAGTAGATCCAATATTCATCATACCAAATGGAATTCTCACATACACATAACTACCCTAGGGAGTAGTGAAAGAAATTTTAATTCTTTCATATTGTTTCACTACCACTTGGTTATATCTCGAGAACCCATCTAGAGTAGACAACAACTTAGAGCTAGTAACCAACTATAACATGTTGTCCATATTAGGCAAGGGATAATTATCTTTGATTGATTCCTTATTAAAATTCCTAAAATCCACACATAAACTTATATCTCTATTTTTATTTTGAACCGGTACAAGATTTTCCACCCATGAAGAATACCTTGTGGGTTGTATGATTCCTCCATCCCTTAATTTATTTAATTATTCTTGCATTTTGAGGGAAATAAGTGGATTGATTGGCCTTTGATTTTTCCTAAATGGTTTGGCATTAGTTTCTAATGGTATCTCATGTTGGAAAATATCCTCCCTATATGCCTTCAATTCTCGAGTATGACCATGCCAAAAATCATGGTACTTTTTTAACAATTGGACATATGATTGCTTTTCTTCTTTACTCAGGTTACTACCTAGCCATATTTTTCTAGGTTTACCATCTGTTACCAAGTTGTGTTCCTCTACATATCTTTAAGGTGACACGTGTTTATTAACAATGTGATCGAGTATTATCAAAGTTTGACTCTAATGCAACCAAAACTATTGGAATAGTATTGGTCTTTAATTTAATAATATCTTTAGAAATTAGAGTCTTTTTACCTTCATAAACACAAACCATCAATTCTTAGTCCATATTTTGATTTGTAAATTCTCCTTCATTTTGTAAAAACCTCTAAATTTGGGCATCATCTTCAAAAACCTGCCAATGTTTGACATTGTCAGGGATAGATGGTCTTGTCAACACTTCTATATCATACTCACAGTAAGGAGACATTATACAATTTTCAAATCTAGATCCCAATACTACCAATCATGCTGCACAATACTCTATTTCCTATCGTGGTATATAATGTTGAAAGAATAAAAAATTGCAATAAAATCCCAAGTTGCATGCTTATATTGTTTCATTATTTTGTTTTTGGTTACATACAACTTCCTAACTTGCTTGAATACCATTTCTAAATCTCCCTTAATAATAATGTCCCTAATACCATACCTTAAAGCAATCCTTTTTCCCAAAAGTAGTGCTTCATATTCTCGCAACATTATTAGTACACTCAAATTTGATTTTAAAAGAAAAAATGAATACCTCTTGTCCTGGAGATATTAGGATAACACCAGCACCATTCCCAAATTTAGAAGAAGTCCCATCAAACATCAAAATCTAAGGGGAACTAACTTGCTCAGGACATTTTCATTTTTCAATACCATGCTCTTTAAAATCTTCACATCCCACAAAATTATCAACATCTACATCTATATACAATACTTCATAAGAAGTATTATTAGGGTCTTCAATCAGATGTAACATATTTTTCTCACCATACCATTTCACAAGAATCCATTCTACTTGGTATGGTTGCATATGACATATCCATCTGTACACTTCCTCCCACACTAGCAACCCATTTTTTTGTACAACAACATTCCCCATTTGGTCAGGAAATCCACAATAACTACATTCATGGTTAAGCACTTACCTAGGTAAACTAGTAATTACACTATTAATCCTTTAACATACCTAATCACTAGAACTTCCCTTGAATCCATAGCAATGCACTTTCCAAAATCTACTATCACTTTGATATTAATTTCATTCATTACCTCAAGAAGCATAACATTACGTGAGGCTCTTGAATCGAACATAAAGTTGTGCACTATCCTATCTTTAATGATTAAAGTAGTATAAAAGGGATCAACATCAAGTTGAGACTCAACAAGAGAAGTACCCAAATATACCTTGGGTGATTCTCCCAATTCTTAAAGTGATCTTGGTAATTCAAGTTTTGAAATGACATGGGGAACACCCATGCTATTCACATCCTTTCCTTGGGTTATCACTTCCTCTTTAAATACCAGATATTCAAATGCTCTTTTTATATGCTCGGGATCCTGAGAAATTCAAAAATAGGCACAACAAATTTTATCTGACTCAAAATATGGGCTATATCACAAGGAACATATTTGGGTAGGACTGTTTTGGGAGGGAGATTTATGGCTCCTTCTAGAGGTATAAGAGTCTTTACGGTTTGGGCATGAGCGGGGTACAATTTTTACTTAGATTGACTAGGCATTTATTAAGTGTATTGATTTTAGGGGTTCTATTGGGATATATGTGAGAAGTGAAATATTTGGCTTGGCTTTTGGCCATCCCCGTTTGAAAACTCTACTTATTGTATTACATTCCTTTTTCTCGAGAAACCATTGCATTCATTAAAATGTGTATGTCTTCTCGATGCAACCTAGAATTTACCGGATAACACCCTAGTCACATTGGCACATCACTCATCATAGACTCGAGTGCTCACCCAAAGCATGCAAAGGTACTAGGTCCCTCTTTAGGTTTTTTTAACATGATGTTAACATGATGAAGGAAGAGACATATAGATTCATAATAATCCATCATTCTACAATGCATGCTACTCACGGATCTATGAAAGAGCAAGCATGAACAATGATTATGATTGAATTAACAACATGTACTACTCAACTACACATAATGACACTTAGGTTCAGCCAATATCTTCCATCTATTAGTAAATATAGAAGCTCCTACATTATTGTCAATGTATACCAATGCATGTATGGAACTAACACACACATTCTTACATCCAAAATCATACATACACTCAAGCGCTCTCTACTATATACCTAACATCATATATATAGGGTGGGGACTTGCCCTTCACCCTTTATTTATTCAAGAAATAGGCTGCATGCTATTGATAGCCATACATTGTTTACAATCATAGCCACACATGTAAGTGTTCTATCTATATTCCTCTTGTAGTTAGCGGAAGTATCAATTCTATTCTCAGCTTGTCTCCATATAAAATTATTCAATCCACTCCTCTAAAGATATAAAATACATGGTGTGCATGTCTCTACATCATTGGTGTGTTCTGCATGCCATCTTCTAAAAATAGGTCTTCATGCTCAAACTTAGCTAAGTCCTGAAAGCTGAATTTCCTTCCATCCGCGGGTCCTTCCTGTCTTTCCATGCCTTTGTTCCCAACCTTCTATCCCACATGGACTCCTTGTGTGATCCTAGGAAGTATTCTTTGATCAACATTACCCCACACTAATCTCATTATCATCCCGAAAATGGGTATCTCCAAAATTTAAGGAAATAATAGAAGGATGGAAAGAATAAGAATGGACGAATGTAGATAAATAAAGAATTTTTATGAGGTTATTAGGCAACCTCCTCTCAGTATCGCTTGTAGTATCAAATCTAGACAATCCTCCTTTATTTCAGCCTCTAATACCTACAAGTCGGTGAGTGATTTCTCTACTTTTTCTGGGATGTCCACAACAATGGATTCCAACTCATCCCTCACAATCTTTCCTTCTCATTCTATAGAACTAACACAACACTAGACATTGATGTCACCCTTCCTTCTAAAAGGTCCATCTTATGAACAATTAGCTTTCCAAGATCTTCCAGCCAAGTTTTGTGTGGCTCTTGTGTTGTTGCTTTAGGGCCTCATGCTTCGTTTAACAATTGACAACCTTTATGTGTAGCCCAATGTCTCATCTTTCATCACTTTTTGTACCTCATTATTCTCTTCTAAGGTCTTGATGTTGATAAGCACCTTTAGAGCTGTGCATATGTTTAAAGCCTGATCCACTTTCTTCAACACTTCTTGTAATGCCTACAAAATTCCTTAATAAGATGTGATTTTTCTCATCACTGATGCTTTCTCCCATTTGGCATCTTGTTCTAATCTTCTGGAACTTGCATAAATAGAGTTTCATCTTCAAGAACCAAGTCTACCAACTTTCCCACATAGCGTATTCACATCAAGGAAATGTCTATGGTATGTTTTCCTCCAAGTGTGGCATTGCTTTAATGACATTATCCCCAATATCCTCTACGATACTTGATAAAAACCTCATTCTTCTTCTACATAAAGTCCCTCTCCTACATTATGCATGTTATCTCTACATCATTTGTCTTCAATTCCTTGCACATTGCTCTGATCATGGTAGCTTTGTCCATGTTTCTTCTAGCCACCTCAGTAGAAACTTTCACCAATGCATTGTTGACCTACTCATCTGACATGATAGTAGGCTTTACTGTCATGTGTCTAGCTTGAGGTTACTTCTTCAGTCATCTTAGAATGCATGACTCTTCACACAGATCAAAGTTAGGATCATCCATGTGGGTATGCATTGACCATGATAGTTGCTTTCGAGTGTGCACATTTTTCATATCCTCATCCATTAACTCCCAAAAAAATAAATCCTTATGCGCTATCATGCTCTAAAAGCAGGTGCAGACAATGTTTCCTATGTCCTCTGCATACCCCATGGCTGGTGGAATGTGCTCTCCACTTGTCCTTCTAGACCTTTTCTACTTAGGAACTTTAGCCTCCAAATATGGGACTTGTGTCTCTATGTCCTGAACATCCTCTGCAACCGTAACCTCAGGTATTTTCTCTTCTTCTTCTTTTTCCTTTGATACCTAACCCTATTCTTATGTGTTCTCTGGAATTGTAGGTGATTTAGGTGAGCTCTCCTCTAAATCTTCTCGCTCCTCATTTAACTTTATTTTCCTCCCTCATGCATGGTCACCTACTTTTTGGGTAGAGTATGGGTGCTTTGCACATAGTGGTTGGAGTAGCACCTTGGGTCCTTATTCTCCTAAATACCCTTTTAAACATGTGCTCCCCTTGAACTACATTCAAGTCCTCATCATCCCCTTCTTGTGGGTGAGGAGTTGTAACGACCTACTCATCTTGACTCTTATTTGTAGGATGTCTCCTACCCCTATGATCCAAACCACCACTATCTTCACATTCCTCCTCCTCATCCCGCACTTCAACCGATCTTTGGTGTATCTCCATTGTATGCTTCCCCTTTGGCGGTGATAGAAGTACGAACTCTCCTTCCACATATTTTGTATTCTCCATCTTTAGCTTCAATTGGAGATACACCAATGCTACCCCCACATCTACTACAACCAAACTTATTGGTTTGATATTCAATACCTTTGAAATGATTCTCTCTATATAAGAACTTCTACCAGGATACACATACTTCTTCCTCAATGTATGGTAGTCATAATCTACCTTATCTACATTGAAGATTAGTCGGTGTGTGTCTATAAATATTTGAAAAAATTCTTGAAAATACCTTGCAATGAATGCATAATGAAACTTACACAAAGGCTTCCAAACTCCATCTTTCATTAGGAAGCGTGCGATGCAGAAATGCTGATATACAACAAATAGAACTTGTTTCCCTACTATTGATTGTGAATCACAGCACCCCGAATGTATCCGCAACATGATGGGTTGACACTCTCGGTGTGATTGCATAACATGGAGCTTTTCCCAAGTGTGGGACATTGCGAATTTGGAAAGCTCTCTGATGAAGGTTGGTTCCTATTCCTCTATTCGGATGAACACATAAAAATGCAGAGGGTTTAATCAAAAACCTAATCTAACTTGCCAAGGAGACAAGGTTGAGAAGATGTAAGAAGATAAACCTAATCTAACCAAGGTGATGAACCAAAGGAATGATGAACAAATATTTTACCAATAAATACAAACCATAAAAATGTAATATAATAAACATGCACAGTAACGAAGGCTATAATAAGAGATCACTTGAATGTAATGAATACAAGAGAGGGTTGAAATTATCAAAGACTTTGTTTTTATTGCTCCAAAGATTGATACAGTCCATTATAATGGCCAAGAGGCACAAACATGTATTACAGTTTGAATGGGAGGTTTGGAACTCCACAAATCCACTTGCTGATAAGAGAAGAAGGGAGGGGCAAAACAAGAATGTCCAACCTTTAGAAAGAAGCCCCTCCTTACAATTTATAGGAAGAAAAGAGAGGGAGAAGAGAGGAATTTGAAATCTACCCCAACCACCTCTAGATTGCATTTAATTCATCTCATTATGGTGGTAGGTGAGAACCCTAGCAAACTAGAAAAAATGGTGAACTATATTTTGAATTTTTGAAGAAATTTTTCTCACCCAAATAAATATATCCAATTGTAGTTGGGTAGAGGACCCTATAAGATTTCTAAAAATTCCAACCTTGTGTGAATTTGAGCTCCTTGTGAAAAGTTATGGCCATTTGAATATCTCTCGTGTCAAGGTCTGCTTCCTATCGTTCGGGGTTCTCCTTTGCATTTGCATCGGGTTTAGAGGGTGCCTCGACATGTGTTTGATGCTTATTTTTCTTGAAACCCGCTTCGCCAATGTTGCCAAGATTTCCTTTATTTTGGGTTCAGAAGTTGGACTTGCATATGCATTGGGTTTTGAAGGTGGCTTGACATGTTTTCGCCCCATGCTTTCCCGACTTGTTTCCCAATTCAAAACCTGATTTTCCTAGGTAGTGTTTTGGGTTTTGGAACTCCCAAGTGTTAGGACATGCCTTGTGATCTTCATGCTTCATGTCTCATGTTTCCCGAAACCCGAAACCTGAAATCCTTTGTGTCGAGTTTTCAGACTTGCACAACATATTTCTTTGTGTCAGGTTTTTGACCATGCAATGCATCCCCCAAAACCTGAAATGAAGGATTTTGGGACTGGGGACCTGTTTGGCAACCTCTAAAACCTAAAATGAAGGATTTTGGAATTCTAGACTTGTTTTGCATGCATGAAAACCCAAAATGACCTTGGCGGGAGTAGAGGCATGCAATGCACCCTCAAAACCGAAATGAAGGATTTCAATTTCCCTTGATTTCCATATTCTGCTATTATCTATATTTACCTGGGGGGTAGATATATATAACACCTATCACTACTAGTAGGTTCTTTGGGATGTGCCACTCTTCCCCAAATGCCATGCGTAACTCCGTCATACCACTTCTCCACCCTTTTCTTTACATCATCTGTCATGGCTCCCTTGCATAGGTACTTGTTGAATCTTTCCGCTTAGGATTTGTTCTCCATGGGGTATTACCATAATTTCTCCTTTGGTCCATTCGGTACTCCGATCTCCATGAATACCATTGATAGTAGAATAGCCCCAAAGCTGATCTTCCCTCATGTGCGCACTTCTTCGACTATTTTCTCTAAAATATAGCCTACAATGTTGTAGATTGTCCCTTCTGACATCTTATGTGCCAAAAGTAACCACATAGTATTCACTTATGACTACCAATCCCGATCATTTATCTTGGTGACAAGGTGTGCTATAGCTTGTAAAACTAGACAACTCTTCAATCTATCTATGTCCATTCCGTGTGGACCCTTCGTGTACCCCAACTCCTATTTGGTCTCAGTAAAATCACGGCTTTATACGTAAGATAGCTTTTATATCTTCTCATGTGGCCTTTAGACATGTAACTGATGATACAAGCATAGATGAGATCCTAACTCTACATCTTGTAAAGTAGAAGAAGTCTTTGTGCACCCTTCTCATGATCCATTGATAGAAGGGCTCATACTTCCCGAAATATGGAAGCTCATATAACTGGTATTCTCTTCAAAATCTTCTCACCGTGTCATCATATACTGGCATGTCATCCACCGTGCATTTTTTTGTTCTAGCAGTGAGCAAGGAATTGAGCTCCTTATTGTTCTCTGAAGTCCTATGATTGTATTCACTCACTTTTCTCTTTGTAATGGGTGATTCCCATTCTTTGCTGACGATGACTCCTTCTCGGATACTGCATATCTGAAAAATGGCTTTTAGGTGCCATCACTTCCTCCTGGATGACCACCTTCTTCTTTCCTTTTACTGCTGATGTAGATTCCTTCTTTGGTGCCATTTTTACCTTGCAAATGTCTTCTCTCCAACTCTGTAACTCTGAGAATCGAACCCTAGCTCGATTCAATCATGCCCTAGGTGGAAACTTTATAACCTAACTCTTTTTGTCTCCCTACTTTGCTCAAACCCTTCACCACCAGGGATGTAAGCTTCTTTTAATATAGATCTAGTTGTCACACTTGGTTTCACACCCTTCACACCTTAACTCGATCACTCGGCTCTTTGCAATTGGCTCTTTTCTCAACTACTCTTAGTTACAAACGGTTAAAATGAATCTGCATCCCATCCTTATATTATTTTTTCAAATTTTGATGCATTTATTACTCCTTCACATACCAAATATTTCCTCATTCATTGACCAAATCTATTCATTTTTCACGGTACATATTCGCGCCCAATAATAACCTTCTAGAGCACCTTCCTACCTTATGGTCACAAACTTCTCTTCGACGTGTGCTCCTACACACTGAGTACCTCATCACAATACCTTCTTCGATAGCTAACATGGCCTCTTCTTACCTCACATTATAATGTTCTTTCATTAATCTTAATCCTTGGTCAATTTTGAGAAGCAATCTTATTTTAACTTAAAGCATACCTGTAGCAGCTTATTCCTTTCACTTTCAATTCCTACAGTCATTTTCTTGGATAATTATAACCACCCCACACAAAACATATGTGTATTCCTCTATGCATAAACATTCTTCATACAAAGGTGATTAGCTTCAGGTGTGTAAGTGCACTTATTACACAAGAACAATAATTAAATTGATAAATCATAATGACAATGATGAAGGAAATACAAAATTGAAAACCTAAACTAAATGGAAATATTGCCTTATTACAAACACCAAGAAGATTTATTTATAGTAGGACTTCAGCCTACTCTCATTAAAGAAACTAGGTAGTTGTGTTTCATTAAGTACTTCTAGTTGGAAAGCACCTAATTCAAGTATATAAGTGATAACATACGACCCCAACCAATTTACCTTGAGCTTTCCTAGATGGTGCAAGAACTTTGAGTCATAAAGAAGTACCATTTGTCCAATCTCAAACTTCTTCTCCCTTATGTTTCTGTCATGTCATGCCTTCTGCTTGGCTTTTTCATTCTTCTAAATCCATCATGCTATGGCTTAGTTCTCATCTAGTTCACTCATCTTTTCGATATGCTCTTCTAAATCCTATTCATTAGCTAGACCTCCAGTGTGTGCAATGCATAAAGAAGGTAACATAAATTCTATAGGGAGAATAGCTTCCACACCAAACACCAATTGAAATGGTGTGGCTTTGTTCAATCTCTTATAAGTTGTTCTATATGCCCAAAGAATAGATGACACTTTGTTATCCCAATCCTTTCTTCCAACATCACAAATTTCACAAATTTGGACCAAAATTTTCTTGAAAGCCTCAAATAGCTTCCATTTTCCCGAGGATATTAAGGTGTAGTTTTATGATGTCTAACCTTAAACTCATCTTATAGGATCCCGATTATCTCATTCAAAAATATATACCTCTATCACTTTTCAAGCTTAAAGGAAATCCATATCTTGTAAGAACATTCACCTAGAGAAACCTAGTTGTTGTAGTTGTTGTACAATCCTTCCTAGGTATCGTTCTACTCACCATGTGAGATAATCTGTGTAAGTAATGATATAGCGTGATCCAGTCCTACGCGCGACTGGTGAAATAGGTCCTACAAAGTCAATGGCCCATTTCTCAAATGGTTTGGCACTATTAATTGGTCTCAAAGGCATCTCATCTCTTTTCCCTAGTTTTCCTAAGTGTTGATAATGATCGCATGCCTTACAATATTCTTTATAGTATTTATATAATGTCTTCCACCATAATATAGAAATTAATATCTTCCGGTAATCACATCACCTGCACAATGGCATCCTACAATACCACCATGAGATTATTCCATGATATCCTTGAACTCATGCTCTAACACACAATGACGTAATACTTCATCTCTGCCTAGCTTGTAAAGGTCACCACTGATTAACATAAATGGTGTCACGCATATAGCAAGCTTCTTCTTTTCAAATTATTTCATTCCTTTTGGTGCCATAACTATTTGTAGAAAGACAAAAATGTCTTCTAATTCCATGGGCACACATTGTAACCTATATAACTATACATCTGACATTGTTTCTTCAATTGTCTATGCATCCTCTCCTTAGTTGATTCTAGATAAATGGTCTAGTCCAGAATTGCTTTTCCTAGATTTACCACAACTATGAAGTCAAACTCTTGAAATAGGAGCACCCATCTAGATATGCACCCTTGTAAGATGGGTTTGTTTACCAAGTACTTCAACACCATGTGATCCGTATAAAACACAAATGGTGTTCCTAACAAGTCTTGTCAGAAATTTTACAATGCATAGATCATTAACAAAGCTTCACGCTCTATAGTTGTATAATTCCATTCAGCAGGAGTCAGCTTCCTACTAGAAAAATAGATTGGATGATCTATAATAACTTCACCAGGTTGAGCTAACACAACACCAATGGCCATGCCAGAAGCATCCACATGCACATGAAATGGTTTATCCCATGAGGGAAAGCATAAAATGGGTGCGAGTAGTAAGTTTCTCTTTAATATCTCAAACGCACATTGCTACGGTTCTCCCCAATAAAATGTACCTTTCCCCTTCATAATTCTTCCAAGGGTGTAGCAATTTTGGCATACCCTTTTATGAATTTTCTTGTAATATCCTGTATGACCTAAAAATACGTGCACCTCACTTTGACTGGTAGGTGCTTCTAGGCCTAAAATGACTACAACCTTGGTTAGATCAACTAGCAAACCTTCCTTGTAGATTATATGTCCTAACAGTATCCCAAATGGCATAGAAAATATACACTTCTTAATGTTCAAATAGATACTCAATTTTCTACATCGTTCAAACATTAAGCACAAATTGTCACAATGATCTTTCACAAGCCCATATACTATCTAATCATCTAGGTAGACCTATAAGAAGTTGTGAATAAAATCCTTGAATTCCTGAACAACTATGTGTGAGAATATAGCAGGCACATTTTTCAATCTAAAGGGCATCACAGTATAAGAAAAACTACCTCATTCAGTAGTAAATGTTGTCTTTTCTTGATCCTCCTAAGCGATCCTAACCTAATGATACCCAAAAATCCATCTCGTGAAAGAATATATCTCTCGCCCTACAAATCCTAGTATTTCCTCAATGAATGGCATAGGGAATGGATCTGTGACACATGTAGCATTCAACTCCATGTAGTCCACACATATCCTAATCTGTCTATCCTTCTTGATATTGATCACCATTGGGTTAACCCATTCTGACTCATCAAAGGGCTTGATGATTCTAGATTTCAACATTTTATCAATTTCTTCTTTTACCTTTTCGTGTAAAGTAGGATTCATTCTATATGGTCTCTTTCTATTGGTCATGAACCATCCTTAAGTTTTATCTTCATCTCCCCAAGTGATTCATGCATTCCTTTAAGTTCACGATATCCTTAAGGGAATGAGTCCTAATAATCCCCGAGTAACTCAATGATTTTGGCTACCTCCGAGTCGACCGGTAATCTCCAATTATGGCCTCCTTAGGCTCAACCTCCAAACCTATATTCACCTTTTTTGTCTTCATGGGTTCATGGTAGGTGTGTGTATCCTTGTCTGCACTATCCAAGACCTCACGCACCCCATGTGAATGTTCAATATCTAGGTTCTCAACTTCCTCATCATCCACAACGTAAACCATCTTTTCTTTTTCTTTCTCAAGGCAAGAACATTCAAGTAGTAAAGAATCCATTTCTTCTTCCTTTTCAAAACATGCTCCGAACTCTACCTCACCAAACAATTCCTGAATATGCTCTTCTACTTTTGGACTATCTCCCATAGTTAAGCACTTGACAAATTTTAATGCCTCTTCTACAAGAGGTTTAGTTGAGAAGTAGTCAAAGGTTTGGATCATTCCTACAGTCAAATTTTTCCAATTTCTAGTCTCTCTATGTAGTTATGCATATACATACGAGGCACGTGTGCATCCTCATAGTGTGGAATAAAATTGATGCACCCAAAGTGAGGGTTGTAATGCTTCCTGTCATATTGTCTAGAGTCTCTCACACTATTGAATGTGATGCTGAATAGGTTGATCACCATGATAAGTGTAGATCTGTGTAGGTGCATTGTTCCTTACAAACCTAGTAGACAAAGTGACTCCAATATCTTCCTAGTTTATAATATTATCTCTGTGGACTACCCACCAGTGGCTTGTAGTTCCACGTAGTGTATATACTAACATATCTCTCCTTTTAATTTGATTTTTCCACTGTGTTTCCATGGCCTTTAGAAAGGTAGGGAGATCTTCTATCCCTATATACCAACGTATTTTTCTACCTATTCGTCGAATTGAATGAAATCCATTCTTGTGCGCAACCATGATTTTCACCTAGTGTCCTACTAATTCATATGTACCATGAGGCCAATTATCACAATCAATACTCGTAGTATCACTAATAGAATAAGAATCTTCCCACTATAGGATTCCTTCTTTTGTTGGGTCATTGACCTCTAGGTCCTTAATAACACGTACATAGACTCTGTTTAACTCCTCCTCACTTAGATGCTCAACATTGGGTTTAGAATTCCCATCTATTAGAGGCATCACACAACCGTTTCCTCCTTATTTTCAAAGCTGATATACCCCTTATTGAATCTCAAGTCAACATTATTTGCATAACACCAAGGGTGTCCAAGCAGGGGTGGAAAATTGTCTTCTTCTGTAAGTGCTAATACCTCAAAATTCCCAAAGTGAACTTGGCCCCTTGTATAGTTATAGATGCATCTTTCAAAACTCCTATAGGAGTATCCTTAGTCTAATTTTCCATAAACAACACATTAGATGATGTCTCGTAATGGAGGCCTCCCCATTTGTACCCATGCATGTAATGTAAGCACATTTACCTCCACACCTATATTGATAAATATATTGGTCAAAAGCCACCCATCCATAACAGAATTTAGAGTAATTTCTTTGTCATAGTCAATGCTATCATCAGGGGAATATTTGCATGTAGAATCTACCATCTGGTCTCAAGACTTTCTCGTGGAGTGTTCCCTTTTAACCAACTTCCCAATAGTGGAATAATGTTCTCCTAGTACAACATCCTACACACACCCTGCAGATCATCGATATCAGTTTGGACTATCTCTGATGCTTTCTTTTGCTCCTTTAGGTACTCAGTATTTCACCCTAAAGGTTCCTCATAGCTTCCATGGTATCCTGGCAAACTTCCTTCTAATGAGTAGGATCTGGGTACCTTGCATGTAAAACCTCCTCCTTGGTGATCGTAGGCTTCGTGCAATGCCTCTCTTGCAGCGTAGCTACAACACATGTAGTATTCTTCACTATTAATGCCTCGGTCCTTCTATAATTTTGGGCATCCACTAATATTCTACCATGTGCTTTGGATTATACCCATCTTGGTGCCTTTGTTTTCTTGCTTATGTTGCTTACTCAGATGCTCATATAAGTCTGGGCACTCTTTATAGCTATGGTTCTTCCTACACAAAATAAAATGCAATATTATGAGGACATTCATGCCTATAATGGCTAGGATATCCACACGTATAACATATTCCATGAGGGAATTCACCTCTTCCTCTACCACGGCCTCATCCCCCATATCCACCATGATATCCACGTCCCCTTCCATGACCTCCTTTAAAATGTCCCTCATTCTTATCATAGCATGTTTGATTATGATCCTGATCCTGGTGCTCATTCCTACCTTTAGAGTTATCTGTTATACTTATCTGTTGTAATCTAATGTCTATAGTATCCTGGATCTAACCAATCAACTGACAATCCTCAGTATCATGGGTTGTGGACCTGCAAATCTTGCAAATGTAAGATACATTTTTTCTTATCGCGTGCTCTAACAAAGGATAGTGACATCATGATTTAAATGGAAAATCTCATAGTCCAATAGTAATGAGTGTATAGTTCTGCGATGGAAACTGTCTTTGGTGTGATCTTCCACTTCTAAATCTATACATCAAATTCTTGAGTGCGTTTCATCGGCTGAATTTTCGGTTAACTTCTCTAACTACTTTTCCATAACTGCAATTTGTACCTCTAGAAATGGACTAATGCCGTGTCAATGCTCCCAAATGCCTCAAAGCATGCAAATTTTCTTCCATTGCTTTGTGTAGATTAGTGTATGTCTTATGTGATATCTCCCTTCTAAAAGGTGTAATCAATTCTCCAACGAATCATTGTGCATGCTAGCTAGCATGTATATCATAAGATAGCTTAGATAGAAGTGTCTTAAAATGAGCATCATACTCCCATACACTCTCAGTAGTGCCTTGCTTGATATCCTTGAGCACTTATACTCTTCTTCTCAAACTTAGGGATATGGAACTCTTTCAAGAAAGCATCTCTTAGTGCTACATAATCCACACAAGTTTGATCAGGGTCAAACTTCCTATACTAGCTGTGCATATGCCCCTGTAATGTAGTGGTAAATTAACTTACCTTTCACTCGGTAGCTATGATCCCTTTAGTGTACCAAAATATTTCACACATATACACATGTTCAGCAACATCCTCTATACCTCTATATTCCGGAAGACAAAGAGACATCTCCATATAGATATTTTGTGGTTGCTTTATGGACCTTGACCACCTGATCCAGAACCTCTTGTGTTACCTGTACCTCCAAAACCACAAAATCTATGGGAACTAAAACCACCTATACCTCTTGATCCTCCACCTGTAACTAGAGTAGGACCTGTAGATGTACTCCCCTATGCTCCGATAGTAGTACTATACTAAAACCCTACATTCTGTGAGGTAGATCCATTTCTAGAGGTGAATCCAAAATTATACGCACTCGCATTCTGTGTGGATGATGTTCCTAAGAATGATCCTCCATATAACATTGAAGCTATCTGTCCTACCATTGATGTACTTGATCCCTGACTTACTCCTACTCTCCTACTTCCCAAGTTAGCTTTCTAGTTACTTGTTGTACTAGCTACTGAAAAACTAAGCGTAAAGGATAGTCACTAGGTGGATTAAGATGTTCACCTATGGCCCAAGTAGTCTCTCTTGGCACACTTTTGTGTGAGGCCGAGAAGGGATCTCTATCATGCTTTCCAATATGAGGGAGTTCCCGATGCTCGGCTCCACGTCTTTTATGTGAGTTGTAAATCCTTCACGAGCCATATCTATCCTCAACACCATACTTTACTGTAGTGGAACGATGCTTCTCTATCTCCCTCTCATGCACCTCATTATACTTAAGTCAGCTTTCCTCTCTTTTCTTTTATACCACTAGGTCTGCCATCTTAATACCAAACTTGTTCCTTCCCTCGCATGTGGCGAAGTTTAGTTAGCCATCGGTTTAGTTTCAAGGTTCAAATTTACCATTAAGATCTTGATCTCCAGTAGAATACCTTACAAATATGTTCCTCTTGGATACCTCAAAAATGGAATTTAGCTATCTCTAGGAAAGAGTACGTTAAAATTGAATATTTCATAATATAACTGTTTAGAACACCATGAAACCATGTATCCACCATGTGAATCTAGATTAGGTCAGCATCATAGAGGGCCTAAAATTATTCCCATGTCTAGAAAAGTGTGCGATACCTCTAATTTTGCTAAGATGCATAAGCGTAGAGCCACTCATATAGTTCTACTTTGAAATATATCAAAAAGATCTCATATAGATTTTGTTCTACCCAAGTGCATGTGTTAAACTCAAATCCACTTCTCGAACCATCATTCATATTCTTCCTCTAGATTTTGTATCCTTTCCTCAATACTTGCTAGAGTTAATCAGTACCTCTTCGTCGTAAACCATCCTAAAAAAACTCAAAAATAGGAAATGAAACCAATGATTCAACCTAGAATTTACCGATAACATCCTAGTTGCATTGGCACATCACTCAACCAAGATTGAGTGCTCACTCAAAGCGTGTAAACATGATACTCATGAGACATATAGATTCATAACTACTCCATCATTCTACAATGCATGCTACCCATAGATCTATGAAAGAGCAAGCTTAAATAGTAATAATGATTGAGTTAACAACATGTACTACTCAACTACATAAAATGACACTTAGATTCAGCCAATATCTTCCATCTATTAGTAAATACAAAAGCTCCTTATAGTATTGTCAATCTATACCAATGTGCATATGGAACTAACACACATTCTTACATCCAAAATCATACATACACCGTGCTCTCTACTATGTACCTAACATCATATATATAGGGTGGGGACTTTCCCTTCACCGCTTATCTATTCTAGAAATAGGTTGCATGCTATTGATAGCCATCATCATTTACAATCATAGCCACAAATGTAAGTACGCTATCTATAGTCCTCTTGTAGTTAACTAAAGTATCAATTCTATTCTCAGCTTGTCTCCATGTAAAACACTTTGATCCGCTCCTCCAAAGATAGATAATGCATGGCGTGCACATCTTTGCATTGTTGGTGTGTTCCGCATGCCATCTTCTAAAAATAGGTCTTCATGCTCAAAATCGGCTAAGTCCTGAAAGCTGAACTTGCCTTCCGCATGTGGGTCCTTCCTATCCTTCCATGCCTTTCATCCCACCTTTTATCCGACAAGGACTCCTTATGTGATCTTCAAAAGTATTCTTTGATCAACATCTTCATTAGAAGGAATTCCCCCATTGTATTTCTTAATCATTAAAGCCCTATAATATTCAAAGTCTTGATTATGTAAGTCAAATGCATGTACCATATTTATCTCAACATGATCATTAGGAGGAAGAGGTAATACCTAGTGAATGCAATCCCAGAAAATTTCAACAATTATGACAATTATCAATTCAATTGAAATGACTCCTTGTTGTGAAGTTTTAGGGCATTGCATCATGCATACATCATCATAAGCTTCATCATCATTTGTTTCTTCAACCTCCTTACTTATATCACAAGGGGAATGTGGCAGAAAACACTTTTCACACCAATTACTAATATGGGCCTCTTCTACTATAACAACCCCAACAGTCAAAGGATTAGGGACCAATCTATTTTCTCTAGGTTGTGGTTGTTTATTTCCTAATCCCATGGGTCCTTTTCCTCTTTCATCTATTATGTGATCACTCCTAAAATGATTTCCAAATATATCTTATCCTTGTGGTTTATGTTGACCTTGAGAACTCAATCCTATTCCCTTTTCTGCTCTAGCCAACTTATAAGATTTTTCTTTAATTTCTCTAGCCAAAGTCTTCACAACTTCCTCCAAATCCACCACCTTGTTTGATTGAGGTCTATTGGAATTAATCAATTTGATACCCTCCATTTTAGGGGTTTTCCCAAATGCATTAATATTGTTCTCAATTTGTAAATCCTTTGTGAAATCCTTTCTCAACATTCCAAGGTTTTTATCTCTCAAATAATAGGCAACTTTATTTTCAAAGGCATTAGAATACTTAATTAGGCATGACTCATCACTACGCCTCAAAATTATGGTTAGTTTGTTTAAATTCTTATTGAATTTGGTATTGAAATCATGAATAGATTCATTGGGATTCTTCTTTATATTCTCAAACTCAGACAAGAGGAACCTTGGGTCTGTTTTATCCCCATATTGTAATCTGAAAGCATTCTTCATCTCAGTCCATGAATCCACTGAGTTATCTAGAAAATATTTGTACCAATCACATGTATCTTCTTCCAGAGTATGAATGAATAAATTTATAAACACATCTTCATATTCAATTTTTAAGTCCTCCATCAAAGTAACAAAGAGTCTCAAAATTTGGTCACCAGTGATGGCATTATTTCACTAAAATTTAGGTAATCTATTTCTCACATCTTGTGGTACAGCATTAGGATACCCAACCATGCCCCTAAAATTTATTGGCCCAAATGTGTTGACAACAAAAGGAGGTCTAGGTGGAGGTTGAGACATGTTATTTTGAGGAGGTGATCCTATAGGTGGATTAAAATGGTATGGGACCAGGGGCCTTTGAGGTACAGTGTATGATCTTCACAACAAATATCCCCCAAAGACTCATCCTCACAAAAGGATTTATCAGTTTTGAGTGATAAAGGAAAGAAATGAGGGACACTTATTCCAGACACCAATTATGACCCTCACCATTCGAGTATTCAAATTTTCCTAAGGATTATTTGATTCTGAACTATTTGATGACATGTGATAATCCTTAACTATAGGTTGATCACTTTCCACAACTGGAACTACCTTTTCCCTCAACTATTTATTCTCCCATGCTTTCTAGACTTGTCTCCTTTTTGGATTTGTTTTCCCGAGCTCTAGAAACAATCTTCTAATATGATCTTTGTTAAAGAAAGACCTTCTTCCTTCCATCTTTACAAATATCAACAAAAAATCTCACTTGAAAAAGATTAAGACACTGGTATTTACCAAAAATTTCAAACCAATACAGAGTCACCACCAAGGATTTTAACCTTAGATGTGCTAAAGCACTGTAAGTAACTTGTCAAGTGTCTATCAATACTCAATTTCTACAAAGCTCCACAGATCTGATCATCCTTTGTCAATATTTATCACTATCAATAAAAATTTAGTACAACGTTTGCCAAAATCAAGAAGTATTACACAATGAACTTATGATCTTTCTCGATCTTCACAATGCTTAACAAAGGATGATGTTTAAACAATGTATTTTCATCTAAACATGTAAGAATCATTAAAAGAGGTCAGTAAGTGTATTTATTTGCATAAATGGTCCTGAAAATGGTGCTAGATTGGTTTTGGTATATAAATTGGTTCTCCCTTTGAGGAAGAGCAACATCAACGGGATGAGCAGGATGCTTAGAGACAGATAAATCATATTTTGAGTCATTTTGTAGCCGGGGAAGTATTTATCGTAATCTTTGTCACTCGAACTCGAAAAACACAGGCAACGCCATGCAAAGGGTTTGACCTATCCTTACTACTTTTGGTTGTGCCTTCAACTAGGGTGAGAGGACCCATTTTGTAACCTATATTTATGAGAGATATGAATGGATCGGTTATATTGAACTCTCTCTCTATGATATTTGAAAGGAAACCTTAAGAAGACATGGTCAATGCAACATAATCTAACTCTTACGAGTTGTCACTTCTAGATAATGGAGACGTCTTCCAAACAAGGTTCAAGTTACTAAAGATAATAATAAGACCCGATTTCTCCTTCATGTTTCAGACAAAGGGTGGGTAAATTCAATAGATCTCCTTAGAATTTATGGAAAAACAATTAAAATAGGGGTATTTTATGTAGGATTTATCATTTATAAATGGGTTTTGGTGGGGAATTAAGCAGGATAAAGTTGATTATACTAGATTCCTAGGGACTTTTAACAAAGGTTGGGAAATCTGCCAAGCAAGATGATGAAAGTACTTCAAATAGTCAATGGTGAACCTTCGACTAGAAGTTGTGTGCCCATGGAAGCCCAAAGATGCATGGTATCACACATTATTTGAGAATTTAACATAAAATCTCATGTCAAAGACTCAAATAAACATAAGATATTCTGATCCATCATGCCTAAGATACACTCATAGAATGACAAATAATTTGTATGAACAAAATGGAAGTAAATCAAATTTAAATTGTTTATTATGCAATGAAATGAAAGATCCTCTTACTATATAATTGAACATACCAAAATACCACCACAAGGATCATATTTTGTGTGATTCATAAGAATTCCCAACATAATATTGCGATAGGAACATAAATAAATATTTTTAAACACATCAAATTGAAAAAAATTCAACAATGACCATGATTAACATGATTAATTGAGGGATCATCAAATTCATTAGCAAGGGAAAGTTTCATTTATAGCCTCAATGATTGTTAATGGTTGTACACTTGCAACCATCTTTACATGATTCATTCGAGGGGGCTCGGAAGTCACCGGGTTTCTTAGATAAGTCTATTAGAAAATGGTTTTTATCGAGTCTTTTCTCTTTCTTAGAAGACAATTCTTTGAAAATTTTAACCCACCCACGTGAGAGTATCCTCATCACCTTTATACTATTCCATTCCCATTTTATTTTTGGTTTCCCCCAAAATTGGATATTCCAAAATACATTTGTCTTTCACAAAATTTCAGGTGTATTAATAATATGTTTAAAAAAAAAATTAGTTAGCCTGCTAGGTGCAAAGATTATTGGCCTTATTCATTTTGCTCTTATCCTATATGATTAAAATATTCATGTCATTGCTTTTGACTATTGTTTTCATAATTCCTTACACCCGGTGATTTGAAGACTATTTTTGATATCCTTCGAGCACTTTGAGGTGACACAAGTGACAGACACACATGTTATTTACTACCTAAAAATATATCCTCGGTGCAAGTGCATTCCCCCTTCACATCCACTAGGTTTAACCATCCCACGTGGGTCCTATCAAATCAAGCTAATTCATCAACTATGCTTGTCTTGGATTCACTTGACCATTAAATTCTTCTTGTGCAAGTTGAACAATATCTTCCTTTATTAGGTCCGAGATGATCTCCTCTAATTCATAAAATCCATGCCACTTCTACCATAAAACCCAATTTTATCCCATCACCAAGATGTATTATTTTTCTTATCCTTTAGGTGAGGAATTTTTTCACAATCTTCTATCAGTGATATGGCGAGAGTTTCTGTGGAAAATAGTTTGAAGGAAATTTCTTCAAAATATTTGAATCAAATATTTGACCCGAGTGGTCTTGATGGGGATTTCATCAAGGCCTTATTCAACATAGAATGTGTAGGATATACCAAAGGGCCCTTGACTCATCAATAAGTATGGCTCACACTTCTTACAAAGCTAATTAGGATCAACCTTGTCTTCAAAATTTTTCAATCTATGTGTTGTCATCTTTTCCAATGGGAACATTTGAAGACTCCCGAAATCTTGAAGAGATTTTGGATTGAAGGAAGGCTCCAAGTGTTTGGGAAAACTATTTTTTAATTTCCATTCTTGTGTGAAGAAGAATTTATAATAAAGGAGATTCCCAAGGAATCTTATGTATTGTATGAAAAATCCTCCATTGACACCGTGCCTTCCATTTCTCACAAGGTGGATGAATTGAAGCAAAGGATTGCCTCTATGGAAAAAAATACAATATCTACATCCTCGAAACCAAGTTCAATTCAGTAACCATCCTTAGGCAAGAGGATGGTCGTATAAATATCTCAGCCCCTAATTATTATCTTTGATGGAGAAGAGGGGTTGTCCTTATATTTTTGTCATTCAAGAGAAGAAATTTCCTCTTCTTGGGACAACAGGGGAAGGTTTATAGTTTGTTCATCCACTCACTCAAGGCATTATGATCCTTCCTCAGGGCATGGCCTCTTAGGTCCTCAACCAATCCCTTCCCAAGATATCACCTTCCATTTTCGAGGAGATGGAAATCTGAAACTATCTCAAAGTCCCTTATTCTTTGTGGCCATCGTGATGTAGTCCTTGGTCTTCCAAAAATTCTAGTCATCCCTTCTAAATCTACTCACAATAAGTATACCCTTCACTAGGGGAAGGGGAAGAAGACATTCTTCATAGGTGGCTTGGATCTTATAGACTAGGTGTATTCTTACCATTAGAAGATTGAGCTAGAGAATATCATGCATGAACCAATAATGAATCTCGATTCATTCATGGATATGGGGATGTCACAGGATTTAGCAGGGTCCATCATTATTATCCAGAAAACGCAGGGCTCTGATGAATTCTCATTGAGGAAGAACAAGGTATTGAAAAAAGCCGCCTCCACTAGGTGGGACTTATGAAGGAGTGAAGGGTATTTAAGTCATTTTGTTTGTATTTCATTCCTTTATTTTTAATCATGTAATTGGACCCATTTTTTTATCATGGGTTAGTGCCCCTATAAAATCCCCATTTTGAATTATGTCTAAGGATACTTTAAACTGATGTCACTTGTAAATTCTCATTTTTAACATGCGGTTCTTTTTTGTTCCTCTATTATGGACTCTTTAGCTTAGTACTGATATTGGTAATGAAAAGAAATCACTCCCACATTTTCAATGGTTCACATTACTATCCTTGAGTTGTGTGGCTCTGAACATCACTTCTCGGGGCTTCCTTCTTACATTTCGGGATTTCCTTCCTTCTGTGGGTTTTTCCTTTTCTATAATTGCACCTAGGTGACACGTGGAAACATCTACATCCTCCCCTTATATTTGAATTTTCATCTTGTTGGGACTACGTCACCATGCATAAGCCACATGGTGAATGATCATAACTAGGGGAGGGCATGACTCACCATACCCTTTCAAAAGTGCGCTAGAAGACATGTGGACACCCCTCCTTTCTCTACAAGGGAACTACCTTCTTAATGGTCTTTGAAACTGTCCTTAACCACCCACCAATTTTATAGAAATCCTTTGCCACCTTTACAATCCTTAATTATGAAAGAATAAATTCTCACCATAGAGACCAGATTCAATAGAAATCGACTCATGAATTTTCCCCTTGACATATGTAAAGTGGAATAATCTGGAAAGAGAACATTAGGGACATTACTTGAAAGAAAAGTGATGAGAGTATTCAATCTCTAACAAATCCTATAGGAGGATTAAAATTGTATGGTACCAGGGGCCTTTAGGGTACTGGAATATGATCTTTATAGCAAATATCCCCCATTGAATCATTCTCACAAAAATCCCTATCAATTTTGAGTGATAAAGGACGAGAAATTAGGGGACACTTATTCTAGATACAAATGACGACCCCTCACCGGTTAGAGTATTAAAATCCACCCAAGGACTATTTGATTTTTAACTATTTGACAATTTAAGATAATCCTCAACTATAGGTTAATCACTTTCCACAACTGGTACTACCTTCTCTCTTAACTCTTGATCCTCCAATAATTTCCAGACTTGTCTCCTTTTTGGATCCATTTTCCTAAGATCTGAAACAATATTCTAGTAGGATCCTTGTTAAAGAAAGACCTTCTTCCTTCCATATTTACAAATATTAACAACAAATCTCAATTGACATAGATTTAAAACACTAGTATTTATCGATAATTACAAACCAAAATGGATTCGCCACCAAGGATTTTCACCTTAAATGTGCTAAAGCACTATAAGTAACTTTTCAAGTGCCTATCAATACTTAATTTCTACAAATATTGACAAATTTGATTGTCCTTTTCAATATTTACCACTGGTAATACAAATCTTGTACAATGTTTGCTAAAATCAAGAATTATTACACAATGAACTTGTGGTCTTTCTTGATCTTTACAAATATTAACAAAGGATGATGTTTAAACAATGTATTTACATTTAAACATGTAGGAATTATTACCAGAGATCAATAAGCATATGTATTTTCAAAAATAGTCCCCAAAAATGGTGTCAGTTGGAGTTGATACCCAAATCAGCTTTCCCTTTCCCTTTATAGCCGAGCAACATCAATAGGCAGGAAGGATGCTTAGAGATAGATAGATAATAATTTGAGTTGTTTTGTAGCCGAGGATTGATCTATATAACTCTTTGTCACTCAAGCTTAGAAATTTTTGGTAGCACGTCTTGAGGGTATGACCTACCCTCATACTTTAGGTTGTTCCTTCAACTAGGGTGAGAGGACCCATTTTGTAACCTATATTTGTGATGGATATAATTAAATTGACAATATTGGACTCACCCTCTATGATACTTGAAATAAAACCTTAAGAATACATGGTCAATGCAACATAATCTAACTCTCACGATTTGTCACTCTAGAGAATGAAGATGTCCTATAAACAAGGTTCGGGTTACTAAAGACAATAATAAGACTTGATTTCTCCTGCATGTTTCAAGTAAAGGATGGGTAAATTCAAAAAATATCCTTAGCATTTATGGACAAACAATGTAAGCATGGGTAGTTCTTGTAGAATTTATCATTTATAGATTATTTTCTTTTGGGAATTAAGTAGGATAAATTTGATTATACCAGATTCCTAGGAACTTTTAACAAAGGTTGGGAAGTTTACTAAGTAAGATGATAAAAATACTTCGATAGTCAACAATGAACCTTTAACTAGAAGGTGTGCACCCATGGAAGCCCAAATATGCATGATTTCACACATTCTTTGAGAATTTAACATAAAATATCATGTCAAAGAATCAACTAAACATAAAATATTTTTGATCCATCATGCCTAAGATACACTCATATACTAACAAACAATCTATATCAACAAAATGGAAGTAAAGAAAATTTAAATTGTTTATTATGTAATGAAATGAAAGCTCTTCTCACTACACAATTGCAAATACCAAAATACCACCACAAGGACTAGATCTTGTGTGATTCAAAGGAATTCCTAACATAATATTGTGACAGGAACATGAATAACTATTTTGAAACACATCAAATTGAAAACAGACACTGCAGTTCTCACGATTAACCTAGGGCTCATCAAATTTATCAAAGCAAGGGAAAGTTTCAATTATAGTCTCATTGCTTGTCAATGGCTGTACACTTGCAACCATGTTGACATGATTCATTTTGAAGGCTCAAGTAATTTACAAGCTTCTCGAGACAAGTATTTTGGAAAAATAGATTTTCTCATTCTTTTCTCTTTCTTAGAAACAATTGTAAAAAAAAATTTACCCCCATTCATGTGAGAGTATCCTCATTTCCTTTATATTACTCCATCCCCATTTTCCTTTTGGTTTTCCCCCAAAAGTGAATATTCCAAAGTACATTCTTTTTTCACAAAATTCTAGGTGTATCAATGATATATTTTATAAAAAAGACTTTAGTTGTCCTTTCCAGGTGCAAAGAGTATGGGCCTTCTTCATTTTTCTCTCATCATATATGATTAAAATATTCATGTCATTGTTTGTGATTATTATTTTCATTAATCCTTGCACCCGATGATTGGATGGATGCTTATGATATCCTTTGAGCACTCCGACGTGACTTGAAGTAATATACACCTTTTTATTTACTACCCAAAAATACATCTTGGATTTTTTGCATACCTTCTCACATCTACTAGGTTTAACCATCTACCATGGTTCTTGTAAAATCTAGTTAATTCATCAACTATGCTTATCTCAGATTCAGTTCAATCTTTAAATTATCCTCATGCAAGATAAGCAAGATCTTCCTTTATCAGGTGTAGATGATCTCTTTTAACTCAATCGATCCATGCCACTTCTACTATAAAACCCAATTTTACCCCATCACTAGGATGTATTACTTTACTTATCCTATAGGTGAGGAAATTTTTCACAATCTTATACCAGCAATATGGCGAGAGTACCTGTGGAAAATAGTTTGAAGGAAATTTTATTAGAAGATTTGAATCAAATATTCGACCTGTGTGGTCCTGATGAAGCTTTTTTTAGGGCCTTATTCGACATAGAATGTGTAGGAGACACCAGAGGGCCCTTGACTTATCAGCAACTCCAGCTCGCACTTCTCACAAGGATAATTAGGATCAATCCTGTCTTTGCAGATTTTCAATCTATGTATTTTCATATCTTTCGATAGGGACATCTGAAGACTCTTAAAAACCTTAAGAAATTCCCCGATTGAAAGTAGGTCCCAAGTGTCTGGAAAAATTTACTTTCAATGTCCCTTCCTATGTGATGAAGACTTTGTATTAAAGGATATTCCCAAAGAATCTTTTCTATTATATGAAAAATATTCCATCGACACCATTCCCGCCATTTCTCATAAGGTAGATGAATTAGAGTGGAGGATTTCCTCTCTAGAGAAGGGACAAACAAGATCTATATCCTCACAATCAAATTCAATACTAGTGCCATATCTAGGGAAGAGGAGGGGTGAATCAAGATCTAATCCCCCAATCATTATCTCAGATGAAGAAGAGGAGTTGTCTACATCTACTTGCCATTTAAGACTAGCAATTTCCTCTTCTCGGAAAAAAGGGTAGGTTTACGCTTTGGTCATCCAATTTCTTAGGGCATTATGATCCTCCATCAGGGCATGGCCTCTCAGGTCCTCGGTCGATCCCTTCCCCAAGAGAGCACCCACCCTTTTCAAGGAGATGGAAATTTGAATCTAGCTCAAAGTCCCTTGTTCCTTTTGGCCACCGTGATGTAGTCCTTGGTATTACAACCACTCGATTCATTCCCTCTTAGTCTAATCTTAACATGTCTACTCTTCACAAGGGGAAGGGGAAGATGACATTATTCACAGATGGCATGGATCTTATAGATTGGGTGTCTTCCTATTAGAAGAGGATTGAGCTAGAGAATATCATACCAACCAATAATGACTCTCGAATCATTAATGGATATGGGGATGTTGTGGGATTTAGCAATGTCCATCGTGTTTATCTAGACAACCATGGATCTAATGAATTATCAATGAGGAAAAACAAGTTGTTAAACAAACTACCTCCACTGGGTGAAACTTATGAAGGAATGAAGGGTCTCGAGTCATTATGTTCATCTTTCATATTAATTTTAAACATGCAATTGTTTTCTATTCCACCATTATGGACTCTTTAGCTTAGTACTAATTTTAGTGATGAAAATAAATCACTTCCATGCTTTCAATGGTTCACAATAGTATCCTCTAGTTACACAACTCTAAACATCACCTCTCATGGCTTCCTTCTTTCCTGGTGGGGATTTTCTTCCATCCATGGGTCTTTCCTTTTCTTTAATTACGCATGGGTGACACATGGAAACATCTGCATCCTCCCCCTTTCTTTGACTTCTCATCTTGCTAGAACTACCTCACTATGCATAAGCCATGTGGTGAACACTCTCAAATAGGGGGAGAGGTCGACTTGCTATACCATTTTAAAAGTGTGCCAACAAAACACATGGACACCCCCTCCTTTCCTCCATAGGAACTTCCTTCTTAACAGTTTCGAATCTTGTCCCGACCACCCGCCAAGTTTATAGAAATCCTTTGCCTCCTTTACGATCCTCAATCATGAAAGAGGAAATTATCACAATAGAGACTAGATTCAATAGGATTCGAGATTTTAAATTTCCCTCGGCATATTCAAAGCGGAATAATTAGACATGTGATCATTAGGGGAATAATTCAAATAAAAGGTGTGAGATTATTCAAGCTCCAACACACTACTCTACACCCAAACCCTTTCGCCACTACCAACAATATTGCATATCACATATATCTTCCCATTTCCATCGTGAGGTTCTTATTCGGGGTTATGTTTACCGGTGAGTAGAACTAGTGAGGTTATTCATGGAAGATTCATTGAAAACCCCTACAGATCCTTCTTGAATTGGTGTAGGATATATTTATTCTTCATATCCAATGGAATAAATAGCCAAGGATATCATCTTTGGTTCTTTGGAATAATGTGTGAGTACCGTGGTTGTGGATTGGAGCTCATCTAAGTAATTATGGAATAAATTGGAGTAATTTTATGAAGATAGCAGCCCTCCAAGTAGTATTGAAACTGAAAATAAAAATGAATCGAGAAAATACTATAGGAAACCATTAAAAATATTAAATGCAAAGAGAAAGAGTGTACTCAGATGAAAACAAATATTTATTTTCTTAATTTTGGTATCAATACTCAAGAGGATGAGTGCATCAATTTTGAAATGGGAATGAAGTCTTTATAATCATAATTTGACCTAGCTTCAAGAAAACTAAAAATGTTTCAAAAGTTTGAAAAGAGTGCAAGTAGCTTAGATGATTTGTTGGGAAGCCAAAGACATTCAAGTGACAAGTCAAGTTTGGGTTTCAAAAATGAATCAAATAAGGATGAGAACATCTCTGAATCAAGTCAAGAATATACCAAAGAAAAAAAAATTAAAGGTAAGGAGGTCATTGAAAATGATGTTGTTTTAAACAAGAATTCCATTGGTTCAAATATTGATAATATCATCAGAAACATGAAGACCAAATTAATCAGACAAACAAATGATTCAAGATATGAAGGGTAATTTAATGGTTATTTTTTTACTGGCAATGGTTTTGGTCATATGGAAAAGGAGTGTATAATATTTTATAGAACTGATTATCCATGGAATGATAGTAGAAGTGAGCAAGAAAAGAATACATTTTGTTACAACTGTCGTGAGAGAGGCCATGTTGCTAGGTATTTCTTGTATGAACCACCAAGTCAAAATTGGGCTAATGAAGGATACAAAGGTAAGGGTTTAGTTGTATGTTTTAGATGTAGTGATGTTGGACATATTGCTAGATATTGCACTCAAGGGAAACCAAGATAAGGTTGGAAAGATAGAACTCCTAAAGGTATGAATACTATCATTTGTTTCAAATGCAACAAGTTTGGTCACATTGCAAGATACTATAGAACCAAGATGAACACCTATAAGAAGAAGGATGATGTCAAGTATACACATGTTGAGAAAGTGAAGGAAGAATTCAAGAAGGAAAAGGATGATTCTAAAGTTGTTGGTACTATTCATGGTGATTCCATTGCTCATGAAGGTTTGTTTTCTCTTGTTGAACCTCAAGATTTGTTGTTGTCTACCCAAGAATACTATCAAGTAGATGATAGAAAAGAGAAAGTGAAGAAGATGAGAAAATTGATGGAGTACCTTGACTCAGGTCTTATAAGGACATGGATGTTCTACCTCTTTAGGTGATAATAATGTCTTATGCCTCTACTATGATTCTTAGAGGTATATCATTTCATATGAATAATTGGAATTAGGGGAAGTTTTCTTGGTTTTTGTATGACTTTTCCATGGTGTTAATGTAAGTTATGGTAAGTATTTAAGCAAGTGTTATTGCTATATATGGTCAATCAAGTTGTGAATGGGAAGGTTTTAGTGTAACATATCACTAATTTAAAAAAATTCCTTATGGTAATTTAATTAATATAATAAATATGAAAAATTGAAAAAGGGATGTTATTTGATTAATTAAATATTAATATGGTAGACAAGTACTTAGATATCTAAGTACTTAATTTTTAAAAATTAAGTACTCAGATACCTAAATACCGCCTATTGGTATTATTTAATGCAGTAAGTTTCATTATGGCCTATTTTATTATTGTCGTCCTTGGAACATTGGGGAAAATCGTCACACCCATGGAATCGATAGGTAATGTTTGATTCTATGGTCTTGACAACAAAAATTGAACACGGTGATTTAACACCGTGAAGGCTTGAGTATTCAATTTATATATAACTTGTTATAGAGCTCATGATGGTAATGGCATTAAAAAAAACATGGTATGGTCTAAAGTTAATAAATAAAATTTATCCACTTTAGTGGACATTCACGTGGATGAGGGAGATTAAATTTAATAAATGAAAAGCAATTTATATTAATAAAATCCCCACCCACGTTGAGATATGTGACTTAGGGTTTCTTGGGAAGGGAGAAGAAAATGGGAAAAGTGGGAGTTTTGTGGAGTTTTGCATGTAGTCAACTTGGAGAGAGAGATCCAGTTATGGGGAGATTTTACTAGATTTTTCACTGCATATGGTTATTGAACCAATTTAATATTTATGACCCTCGAATATTTGGGTGGAGGCGATTGAGGAATTGTTTCTTTTTTTTTTGAGAAGTTGGAGCTTAAGCACCCAGAACAAACTACTAGGGTTTCAACTATTTCTTGGAGGTAAATTATACTATAGGGAATCAATTTCACCAGAAGGGTTATTTTGTTGTTCTCCTTATTTTTGTTTGATAAAAAGATTAATATGCCTTGTGGGTTTTGCATTCTCCTCTAGTTTTTGGAAAATAATCATTGAAATCATTCTCCAAGCTTGAAATATTTATTTTTAAATGATTTTCTGATATGGGTTATTTAATTGAATGTGCAAATCGATTTTTCTCTGTATAAAAATGTTTTGCAGCTATGGGTTATTCAATTGAATGTGAAAATTGATTTTTCTCTGTATAAAAATGTTTTACTAAACTATGAATTATTCAATCAATGATCAAATTGAATTTTCTCTACATAAAAAAGTTTTACAACTATGGATTATTCAGTTGAATGAGAAAATTTATCTTTCTCTGAATAAATTTTTTTGTTGTTTTGGGTTATTCAATTGAATGTGCAAATCAAATTTCTGGGGTTTTCAATCGATATTTTTGGTATGAAATTGTTGGTTGTGATGGGTATTGGTATCATAGTTGTGAAACAGTTAATAAATTTGACTTCCTTCAAAAAATGTTTGGTTGTGGTTTGTCTTAATTCTTCCTTTTGTTATCTTGTAGTTTAGATTAAATGAATGGGTTCTATTTCTTCACCCGATCTAGTTTTGTTATTACTTTGCATATATCTCAAATGTCTCTGAATTGTATAGCTTCTTAGAAGACATATATGGCTATTGGGTTGTGTGTAAATTAGTGAAAAATCTATGGGTATTATCTTTTTTTCTTGCCATGTATATTCGTATGGTAGTTTGAGGCTGGATAAGAGCATAGAGAAAATTTTGGAATGGACCCTTTTCTTTTTCCCCTATATTCTACTACAAAATTGATATCTTATTACTCAGTAAATGTTATCATTGAAGGTATAAACACATAGAGTTACTCGAGATAAACTATGATGTTGGTTTCACTTGTCTTTATTTGGGTGTTAAAATGTTTGTTTACATGAATTCCGTGAGTACCTTGTAGTTGTGATATGCATGATTTGTTTATGGATTTTTCTCTTCCAATATAATGGTATAATTATTTTATTTAATGTAGTAGTGGATATTAAATTTTTGTTTCTTATTATTTAGAAAATAAATTTTGTGAATTTATTGTCTAATGGTTGTAATATGAAAGGATTTTGTACTAACTTGGTGCATGAAAAGGGAAGAAAACATAAATTGTAGAATTTTGTTTATATTATAGATGTAAATAATCCTTATGCAGGAACATTGTAGATTATGATAATAAAATAAAATGCAAATCTGAACTCAGTTGGGTAAGGATTTATTTTAATGTTAACAGATTCCTTTCTTTTTATTTTATCCCGAGATCTTATGACTCGGAGGGTTGGATCACTTGATCCACACATTTTAATTTTGTATCTTTTGTTTTGTTATGTGATTTTATTTAGATTTGAATAATTCTAGAAAATTTTAAAAGTAAGATATACAAGGGGAAACTCTAGTGAAATGTTTCCAAAAATTGGTACTTAGTCTTTTTATGGGCTTAAAATAAATGATTGACTTTCTTGGTATGAACATTTAATTGTATAGATGTGGGATGCAAAATAGTAAGATTACCTAGAATTATTTTAGTTTAATTCATAGTTGATGGATGATATATGTGCAAGATAGTGTGCCCGAAACATTTTGGGAACCCGATTCTCTTGTCATTCACATAAATCGTGATAGAGGAAGTGAGAGGAATGTATGTGAAGTAGTCCTTCAAGAATGCTTCACATATTTTCCCCACGCATTTTCCATCACCGAAGAATGGGATGGATGGTAGATTTAAGTTCCCTAATTATAATGGATGCACTACCTTACAATGATTTAATTGAGTTAGTATGAAGATTAATCTTCTTATTTATCAAAAACTTAGTAGGGCATGTAGTTTAACTTCTTTCTAGTTCTTTGAACTGACACCTCAAATAAAACAATGTCACGCTTTTAGTAATGACGTGTGGAAATTTTTACTCAACATGTGAAGATCGACATATAATGAAAGTTTATTTGTGGATATTGGATCCAGCTTTTCTATGTATTTATGGTTAAATATACTTTCTTTGAGCAATTTTAACCTTGTATTAGTCCCAGTGGATGGTATTCATCATATATTTACTAATTTAATATACGACTCAATTGTTTATAAATTAATTTGTAGATTTGTGTATGCGTAAATAATGATTGTGTTACGGGTAGAAAAAAAAACTAAATGGTAAGATAGGGAATCACACATTCATTTACCTAGTGTTTCAATTAATTAAAGTTATGAAACCAACAATGCATCTCTTACATAATAAGTTGCCATGAATGTAAAATTTGTATATGAGTAAATGGAAAATTGTAGGGCAGATCCTAAAATATTAGTCATGCCTTCTTAATAAAATCTAAGGTCCCTCTTAATGTTCTTCATCACAAAGGAAACTTGAATGGGCTAAGTTGCAAAATTATGCTAAATGTTTGATATCAATCTAAATCCTTGTCAAATGAATATGGGAAAAGAATGGTTGTGAAATGTGTTTAACAACAAAATTAAAAGGGGTAACTTATAAGATAATAGTTTTATCTCTATAAAATGGAAACCAAAATGGGAGCAATGGTTGGGTCAGTCCTTAATTTTGTTATGAGAGGTAAATTTGGAAAGTAATATAAATAAGGAATAAAATGAAATAGAGTATTCCTAAGCATCAAATTTATTTGGGATTATAATTTAAGTTAAGGTTTAATAATGCATTTAGGGGCAGCGAGGTAAAATGAAGACTTCATGTCCCCAATTCTCCAAAAGAAGGTATCTTAATGCCTAAACTAATATCCGATCAATAATGAACTAAATATGATTGAATAAGATCCAGATAACTGTGATGAGATGATAGTGAGGTGATGGGAAGACAAGTTTAGGTGAGTTGTGTACTTTTCTAATCTAATCATACACAATATAACTAGAAAACTGTGGCCAAAGTAATGTACTTGTTGGGTACATTGTCTAATCACCATGATTCCTCAATCCCAAAGTGTAGGATACAATATAGAGTTACTAAGTGAACTCTAGGTAAACACTAAAGGATCACCACAAGATCTCAATACCGTAACACACGGTAAACTAGTGAATCTAATTATGAAAATTCAATAGAATGTTAAGGGTGATCGTGGAGATCAAATATATATAACCCTTACAGCTGCATAAGGTTATCACTATGTTATAACATGGATCAAATTGTTAATAATTTCTACATTAACTAGTAATGTAGAGGAATGTCTACTCTTTGTTAAAATAATCTGATTTTCTTCGTTATCCGGTAATGCAGAGGAATGTCTATATGTTGTTATTGAAAAAAATTGTACTAAACTTGGTCTAAATTTTCAGGTTGTTACATTTAGTCACGGTTGTCTCTGGTAGTGTATGAGTTTTCTCTCAAGGATTTAGTCTTCTCTATTTGTGTTTCAGTTTGGGATAGATAAATTTGTGTATCATTCATGTCTATTTCTCATAAGAGGTCATTTGTGTCATTATATTCATGAAAAAAATTGTTTTTGGTCTAAATCGGTGGTTAGAGTAGGTGAAAGAGTCTAATGTTAGTATCATCTCATGTTATTTGATCTAAGACTAAAATGGAGTGTCATGATTTTTTCATAAGTTTTAAGTACATGAATCAAGTGTGTTAGAGAATGTATGGTATATAACAAGCTATTAAGTTGTCTCCAAACAAATGAAAGTGTGAAGAGTCTATTTGAGTATTCAAGATCATTCATTGATTTGTCATGGTTATCTATGGTTGTTTAAGTTCAAATGGTCTAGGGTATTTGTTAGCGTGAAGTGATCATCACAATTTCATATGTTATAATTATCTAAGAAGAAGGATTGAAGATGGAATGAATCATAAAAATTATTACTTGATTAGACAATCATTCTAAATTGCTCTACAAATGCTGATGGGATCAAATCGGGTAAGTTCAAGTGCAAGATGAGGTGGATCCAAGTACATACAAGTGGTTTCCATAAATTAAAATAATTTAAAGGAGGCTCATGTCATTATGAGATGTTGATACAATGTTGATAGAAAATTCAAGCTCTTGAAACCAAAATTTGTGCATTTTTAAAGCATTTTTGTCTTAATCTGGTTATGGGTGTTCTCAACAAGCAAAGATGAAGGGAAAGTTGAGTATGAAAGTGAAAGTGGTAGATTCCAAAGCTAAAACTTGGAAAAATATTCTATAAATTGAGTACATTTAGATTCAAGTTGTTTTATGCCCAATAAAGGTGTAAGATTTCTTAAATTCATGACAATCTAGAGAGTTAACAATGAAGGTGCAAGAGGTTAAATACTCTTTGCTATCTTGTTACTGTGTTAGAGGAGGTGACTATATGGAAAAATGGGTTTTCATAACCATTAAGGGTTCCCTAAGAAGATAAATATTTCAAAAGGTATAGATGTTTTCTCCATTTTGAAGGCCTAATAGTGTGTGTGCACACTATGAAGGTGCCAACATGGTTTAGAGATTGTATTAATGACTAATTTGTCCTGAAAAATGTATGATCAATATTGTAAAGTGTTTTGGTGATTCTAGAAAAGGTGTAGTATAAAAATGTGTGGTGTTGGCCATTCTTGATCTCTTAAAGAAAGATGATACAATGATAGAGTGTGAATGCTTTTGTACAGATCCTGAGGGTGCTCTATTGGTAAGAAATGATGTTAGTAACAAGTTTATTTGGTTTCTTGATGTCCTTGAAATACTTGTGAGGATGTTTTGGATGGAAAAGTGTAAAACTAAGGGATTTTAATGTAATGGAATCCTACTTTGACCTCAAAATTCAAAACTTGTGCTTTTGGTACTATATCTATGCATGTAAGCATGTACTTGATTGGATAAGACTGAGAAAAGGGTTTTTATGCTAGTATAATTCTTTATAGAATATTATAATTGACCTAGTTTGTGTGCATACTAAGAAAATATACATAATAAGAACAAGAAGTGGTCATGGGAAGAAGGAAAGTTCTTAGGTAATTTTACTATACATCAAGGTTGTGAAGACTTAAGATTGTATCCTACAGTTTTAAAACATCTACATTTCTCACTCATGTCGAGGGGTGTCATGATTATATCCCTATCAATTGTCTTGGTTTCTATTAAATATTGAATGATCTTGTGTCATAGTAAATAAGATGTTTGATGACTGATTTTTAAGGGTACAAAGTGAGGACAATGATATGTCATAGATGCCTATAGGTATAGATAATTTTCAAGAGAAAGAGTTTGAGTCTCCACTAGTATGAATTTACTTGTTATGTAAATTTTGCCACCCGCTGAAATTAGATAACAAGAATATTCCTTCAAATTCAAATTCCCTCTAGGTTCCAAGCCTTAGGAAATAGAGGAAAAATACTTAGCCGAATCAACGATGAAAAATTGAGCCAAGAAAATCCAACTCGAAAGGAAAATAAGTGGCCTCGCGGATGATGCCAAGTGTCAACTACATGCGAGTTATAGAAAGAAAAAGGGGGAGAAAACCTCAAAATCCCATGGGGCTTACACATGGAGTCAACTATAAGTGTCATGCCCAAGGAATAGTCTTCACATTAATATGCGGTAGGTCCCTTGTTCAAAGAAAATCAGCAAGCTCGTGGACAATGCCAAGTTTCAACCGAGAACACTTCCAAAAGGAACAAAGAAATCGAGAGACCCTAGAGAAGTACTTGGCCTACATGTGGGTCTCACGATAAATGGGCTCCAAGTTTGAAGCAAGTTGAGAAGGAATTGATGAGAAGAAAAATATCACATATGGGAAATTATGAATCCTATCTATAAGTTTTAAATGCTCAAAATATTTTATAAAATATCGAAGACAAAGGGTCATTCGGCTTGTCTTTTCAATGTAACAATGTTAATGTATAGCTCCATGTGAAGAGTATGAACATATGAATAATCAATTTGTTCACTTGCATTTAAAGGGTCATTTTTAACAAAACAATATAAAATAGGTGCCACTGAATCATGATCCCAAAACTTGATGTGTAAAATTTAGATATGTAATAAAGATTTAAGGAAAAGGTCTCAGCTTCAAGAAGTCATTTTAATAATAGTTAAGATATGTATTAAATGAGTATGGCTCTCACTCCTTGAAAAAAAATCATGGGAAAGTGTGAGATAGATCTCGCAAATCTATTGTTGTTACTTCACACCATAATAGACAACCAGTTGGAAAATGGTTTGGGAATTACCTCTTCTCTTCTTATTATCCTATATATTGTAATAAAAGTTTCATAACAAAAAAATATAGATCATCGAGAGTTAGTTAATTCTTCATTCCTATCTCAGATCTTCTTCTATAAAAGTTAGGGGTCTGGAACTCTATCCTTCTCTCTAAGTTTTCTAATAGCACTCATCTTGCCTCATACATATTGTAATATTGTGCATACTTTTTTGGAGTAATATAATATGCCTTATGGCACATTTTTTCCATCCTTTATGTATATATATAGTCTTTGTTATCCTTTATTTTTATGTTAATATATTGTGCATGTTTGTAGTTATTGCTATTTTCAAAGTTGTGCTTAAGTAGTTTGAAGAGGATTTATGTGTGAATCATCTCTAGCTTCGATGCATTTCATCCACCCTTTTCATTTCTCACCTTTTCCCTATTTTAGGTAGTAGCATTCTTGGTTAAATTTTTCCTTTTTTGACGCATCGCCCGTTAAAGTTTTATGTTATGTTTTATCTTTCTTCGACCCTCATCTCACAACTCGTAGAAGAGCCATCTTATTTAAAACCTATAGGTTACCTTAAGGCACACGTCCCAACAACCTAAGGTATCTAATGACTCGGTGATTCATTTGTAAAGATAATCATCAAAAATTTTCTTGGCACACCTAGTGGGACTATTTGGAGCATCCTTTTGGTTCATCAAGTTGGCATTTCTTTCACTCATTCATATTTCTTTCCATTTCCTTCATTTCCATTCATCCTATGAAGTGGTGTAGTTATGAATTCATTTCCGCAATAGAGTCCACATTTTTAGAAGTGTCCTCGATATCTAATGGGTTTCACATCTTCTCCAAACTAGCAACATAGCTAGTTTCAAAGTCACTATGGCTACCCGTATGAGAAAATCCAAGACTAGTTTGGATTTTAAAAAATCAAGGACATGAGTACGTGTTTAGTGGCTACAATCAATTGGACGATGTAATTCTACTAGAGAAGATAACACAAATAGAGGTAGGTATGGTTCAAACTCGGGCTATAATACAAATGGAAGCATTTAGAATAGGATGCGGGGCTCCTTGTCAATGGGTTGGCTCTGTTCCTAGGCATTATATCTCATATGAGTGGCTTGAATTCTTAAAGAAAATTTTCCTTCACTAGTGCGGTGGATCGAAGGTATCAAAATATATGGAAAAAATGTAAGATAACCTTGTCGGCGGATGGGCCAATCACCAACTTTCTGTTCATCTCTCATCCCACCCCAAGTTTTACCATATCATACCACTCTAAATGATGAGCTCCCTTCTCCATCTCCAATCCATCCATCCCACCATTCCCCTTTCTTCAAGAAGTTATACCTCGCATACAAAAAAAAAATGGCTCTAAATAAAAAAGAAGAAGAGCATATGGTGAGAAGTGATGCGAATCCAGGGGATTCAAATCATGAGCTAAGGGCTCAATAGGCTATGGATCTTGTATTCATTTGTCCTCCCAAAAAAGTAGAGCTCCTGAAAGAGTTTAGGCCAACGGGCTTAACTTTTGGATATGGAACCATACATGATGGAGAAATTATAGACTCAAGAACCATCATACAAGAAGGACAGATCATTATGAAACAGGATGATGATAGGATTGATTTCTTATCAAATTTTGGGGATGTCTCAATGAGTAAGGGGCCATGGAAATTATAGCCTTTTTTTCTTCAACACACCTGCAACCATAGCACCCTATTACTCATGATTGCTTCCTTGAATTATTAATTTGATAACATGCATCAGAATTCTCAAGTCCTAGGCAAATGGATTGATTCAGGGCAAAAATCATGTTTCTAGGGTCCCCTCAAATTTTTTCTAACTCCCCTGTCCGAAGAAGGAAAGAGCAAGCTCTGAGGAAAGGTGAAAAAGTGGCAAAAACAAGCTTGGGACAGGAAAAATCATGAAAATTGGCTAAGTCCTAGTCCTCGCAAAAGTTGGAACAGTTGGGACATCGAGGCGCGGATCGGCCGAAAAGCCTCCAGTGGCCCGCGAAGCAAAGGGACATCTGGGACATCGGACGCGAAGGGACGCGGAAAGCCGGTTCGGCCGAAGGAGAAGAAAATCGACTAACTGCTCTGGGACATTTGGGACATGAAGACGCGAAGGGCGCGAACCGCCCGGTTCGGCCGAAAAGGAGAACTTTCGCACTAAGCATTTGGGACATCTGGGCCGCGAGGACGCGAAGGACGCGAAAAGGCGAAGCGGCCGAGAGCAAAGGAAGCCCATTTCGGTGGTTCGAAGAATTTGTCCCAGACCGGGACAGTTGGAACAAATGGACGCGAAGGACGCGAACCGGCCGGTTCGGCCAAACGGGAACTTCAGCACTGGGACAATGGGACAAAGGGACGCGTGGGACGCGGATAGCCGAAGGAGCCGAAAGCCAATCAAGCAACGCCACGTGTCATCGGCCGAATGAGGGACAAGGAAGCCCATTTCGGGCGGATCGGGAGTTTTTGTCCCAAACAAGACTGGGACATCCGGGACAAAGACGCGAAGGGCGCGAAAAGCCGGCAGACCCGAATACCAATCAAATCACGACACGTGTCACAAGGGAGAAAGTCCAAAAGTCAAAGGGCGAGGTTTCAAGCACTGACCCGAGCCAATAAAAAGAGGACACGTGTCCAATGAAGCAAAAACCCACAAGGAAATTTCAAAGAAAGCCCCATTAAAGGTGGAGGAGAGAGAATTACCAATCGAGCGCTTGACACGTGTCATCCAAGTGGCAGAGCGGGAAAGATTTCAAAATATTTTTCCCGCCGACTGCTTTTGCCTGCTTTTGCCCTAAATCTTCGTATCGATCGTCATATCTTTCGATCCAGAGCTCGATTTGCACGTTTTTTATATCAACGGAAAGCATTGAAATTCTCTACATGATTCTAGGGATCAATCTTGCATTTTGGTGTAGTTTGGAGAGAGAAAATTGAGAAAACGTCCCTGACGCGTGGTAATGCCAGAAGTGACGCTCCAACAACCAGCTTTAATGCAGCAGACAGTTCACCGCTTCTGTTAGACAACCAGTTGTTTTGCCAGATCCGCCGCTTCTGCCATAATGAGATGATTTAAAATATGACCTAGAAGTGGTTGGGGTAGATTCTGAATTTCCTCTCTTTTCCCTCTCTCATTCTTCCTATATATTGTAAAGAGGAGCTTCTTTCAAAAGGTCGAACATTTTCTGTTTTGCTCCTCCCTTCTTCTCCTATCAGTCGAATTTGTGGAGTTCGAACCTCCATTTGAAACTGTAATATGACTCTACCTCTTGCATTCTCAGTAGTGTATTGTATCAATCTTTGAGCAAGTAATACATGTCTCGTGGATGATTCTCAACCCTCTCTCGTGTTCATTTTGCATCCTCCTGGGTCTTTCACCGCAAGTTTTGTTATCTCGTGCATGATCTTATATCACATTTGAATGGTCTGTGTTTACCGGCAAGATAGGTGTTCTTCATTCCTGCATCACCTCTATTAGCTTAGATTTATTTTTATGCATCTTCTTACCCCGTCTCCTCGGCAGATTAGATTAGGTTTCGAGCAAACCTCTCGCATATTTCGTGCATCCGAACAGAGGAATAGGAACCAACCTTTTCTCTCGGAGAATCCTTTCTCACTTTTCAAGTCCCACACTTTGGAGAAAGGATTCAATGTTATGCAATCACACCGATGATAGTATGGTCAACCTAGAAACCCGACTCAAAGATCCAGGGGTGCCGTGATTTTGCACTAACAGCTTTTGGCACGCCTGGGGGGGACTAGAGGTCTCATTTTTATCAGAAGCAGGTCGATGTGCATCTCGCTGCATTTTTCTTGCTTAAAAAGAGCTATTATTTGCATATCCGCGACTCCAAGGGGAAAAATCAACTGGTTTCAAAGAAGCAGCAGCCCGAAAACTTATGAGAAGAATCACAAGGTCAAGAGTCGAGAAGAAGAAGTGTTGTTTGAATACCCGCAATTATCTCCAAGAAGAAGGCAAAGAGGAAGAAGGATTCAAAGGTCTCCATCTCCACCAAATAGAACTCTCTCAACTCCTCCACCTCGGTAGGCCTTTCATTCACCAACAAGGGTTTTAAGACCAATTAGAATGGCTCGTAACAACCCCTACGTCAACTTCACAGCAAAGCAGCCCACTTGCTCTCAATGCACAACATCCAGCCCTATCAGCAGCCTCAAGAACATTCCCTACTTCACCGGAGAAAATCGACTACTCCAGTGATCATGTTAAAGATATTGCTAACCTTTGTGCAATCCATGAAATCAATGAAATGCAAGTGGTCACAAGTTACTCGCATCTTCATTCAAGGGTAAAGCATTACAATGGTTTAGGAGCCTTGAGCTGGTTCTATCACAAATCGGAATCAGCCGTGTATAGCACTTCATGAGCAATTTGGAGAGAAGGGAGACAACTTGTCTCTTTTGGAGCAGCCGACAACTATCAAGAGAGCTCCCAATGAGCAAATGACCGATTTCAACTTCAGATTTCAAAAACTTGGGAGAGGATTCCAAAGGGCAAAAAAGCCAACAAAGAAAGGTGCTTTTCTCTACTATCTCAAAGCTTTAAATTCTGATATTTCTATGTTAATTCAGTCCATGGGAGGCACAACTATCCCTATGGCTTATAAGATTGCCATTAGGCTGAAAATTGAATTGTTTTAATCCAAGCTGGCAAACTTGCCCCTAGGCCTCCCATGCCATTGTTTCCAAGTTTAGAGAGTCCAAACACTAGTCAAGCACCTAATTTGGCTCCTTCTCCCACTCCTAGAAATCAGAGTTCAAATGAAGCTTCCACTTCATCTCCAAGTGCCCCAAATGAGCTTCAAGAGGTCATGAAGCAATTGCAAAACCTAGGCAATGAGCTAGTTACTCTCAAGAGGCAACAAGCCCAAGGTTTCAGACCTTCTTATCAACCCCAAGCTCAACCTAATAGGCAGCCATACCAACCACAAAGACCACCTAATCCAGCTGCAAATATGAATCAAACAAGGCCTCCTGCCAATAGACCATTCCAGCCCTATAATCCAAATGTCATATCTGCCTCTAAGGCATTAGTGCCAACACAGAACAACATTGCTCAGGAATATGATTGGTGCTTTCCATGCAACGAGCCTCATAACCAATCCATGTGTTTCAATGGTGCCTCAATCAAGCATTGATGGTGACAACTACTGGTGTGGAGGGTGAGGGCAGTCAAGGAAACAACCAACAACAAGAAACATTCCAACAACGCAATCAGCCCCAAATGACACCACATTGGTGAACTGGCAAGCAGAGGATTTCTGTGGCATGAATCAAGTGGTTTCTCAAGGTGTCAGCAGCCAACACAAGGTCAAAAGGAGAAATTTGGGTGAGAAGCAGCCACTAGCCCCAACCAATCCACAACCTTCCCATGACTCCACAAATGATCGGCAAGCAAAGTCCCATTTCAAATGCACAAGGGCAGCCAAGAACAGCCCCTAGGCCAACTCAAATGCCACCATTGCACCCACGCACAAGGAGTAAATGTGCAAACCAAGGGACAACAGAGAGATCCTTCATCACCATTCAAGATCATTGATCGATGAAGAAGACAAACGTCAATATATCTATGTGGGAATCCCTATCCATCCTGTGCCAAAGAGATCTCACGCAAGCTGCCATGAAGGATTGGCCAACTTTGAATCAAGCAGGTTCATGCAAGACAAAGTGCTTACAAATGCTGCCCACCAAGGAAGTCATGGAGCACAACAAGGTAAAATGTCAAGCCCCCTTTTCTATGTTTCGTTAATCATTGGAAATCAGCTAGTACATAATTGCATGATAGACTCCGGGGCAAGTAGCTCAAGAATGCCTAAACAGATAGCTGATCACTAGGGCTCCAAAGATGAAATAACATCTAAAGGGGTAGTGCAGCTAGATGGGACAAAGAATAGCAATAAATGGAGTGATTAGAAATTTGAGTCTTACTCGCATGCATGTCCAAATGTTGTTGTTTTACAAGATGTATCAATCATAGACCTTCCACCACTCTTTGCATTGTGCTTTGTCAAGAGACTTCACCGCTAAAATTGAGGCTATCTTTCGGCGATTGGTCTCACATGTCATTTAGAACAAGGTATGGAACTAAGGCTACAATTAGGTCTCGAACCTATTGCAAACTTCCATATATTGAGCCTTACACTCCAAGTCAGATTAATGCCAATTGCTCAGCATTTGATCAAGAAGATCACCCTAGCACTGACGAGGCTGACACCAAGGTTGGAAGTATCCCGGATTTGACTCTTGATGAATGGGCAAGCAAGGTGCATGCTTTTGATCCTTATCAAGAAGTAGAAGAATCTGAGCTAGGGGTTTATTGTTTACATGAAGAGGATCAACCTCTCCCCAGCATCACCAAGCCAGATCATAAGGACAAGAATGAAGTATGGCAGCTGTTCTTTGATGGATCAAGGAGTAGACAAGGTGCAGGAGGAGGAGCTATGCTCATTTCACCACAAGGTATAAGGTATTACTCAGCCTTCCGTTTCCAGTTTTCCTGTTCAAATAACACTGCTGAATATGAAGCCTTGGTGCAAGGGATACATTGGGCAATCAAGAAGAAAATAAAGAACTTGCAAGTCTTTGGTGACAGTGAACTAATCGTCAATCAAGTCAGGGGACAACATGCTACAAAGAATGAACTGCTAAAGAACTACAAGAATAGGGTATGGGACCTCGTTGAGGATTTCGAAGCTTTCAATATCGCGTCCATACCTAGGAAGAAAAATGAAGCCGCGGATAGGCTCGCAGCTGTTGGAGCAATGTTTGATGTGGTTGACAACATCAAAAGGGAAAAAACACCACATGTCCATGTGATTGTGAGGCCAGCAGTTCCAGATAATAACACCAGCTGGCAGGTGTTTGAGAACGATCAACAGATCGTCAATTTCTTACAAGAAGAGGCTGAATTCTCAGCTAGGAATCAGGACAGATTAGAGCAGCAATATGGGGATCAAGTAGTGCAAATGCAGGACAAACAAGCTTCCTAGGGGTTTAGTAACATTGGAGTCTATCTTCAACCCTAATGACCAGTTCCGTAAGGAAAAGGCTAACATACAGGTCAAAAGAGAAGATTCAGAGCCAATTCCGGTTGGGGAAAACAAAACACTTCAAATTGGCAAGGTAGCCACTGAACAGGAGAAATCAGATTTCATACAACTTTGCCAAGAATTTCCAGATGTCTTCGCTTGGAGCTATGAAGACTTGAAAGGTTTCAATCCCAACCTCGGCTCAAAGATACCATAGAATTGATCCAGATGCTAAGCCCATCAGTGCAGTAAGCAGAGACCACCAACCCTCACATCGAGCCTCTAATGAAGAAAGAGCTAAATAAGCTAATAGAGGCAAGCATTATATTCCCGATCAAGCACTCAAGCCGGGTCGCAAACTTGGTTCCTGGCCAGAAGAAGAAGCGGAGAAATCAGGTTGTGTGTAGATTTCCGAGACCTAAACAGGCATCTCTCAAAGACCATTACCCACTTCCTTCAATGGAACAAATATTGCAGTAGATCCGGTTCGAGAGATTCTCTCCTAGATGGCTACTCAGTGGTATAATCAGTAATGGTGAAGGAAGATGACCAGCTCAAGATGGCTTTCACCACCAAATGGGGGACCTATGCCTACAAGAAGATGCCATTTGGGCTATCAAATGCCGGAGCCACTTTCCAAAGGGCAATGGATATGGCATTCAAGGGGTTGATCAATAAAATAGTTTTGATATACCTTGATGACATCACCGTATTCTCCAAAATGCAAAGGATCACCTCTTTCATCCGAGGCGTATTTCGTAGGTGTAGAAGATTTGGGGTATCATCAATCCCAAAAATGCATATTCTTGGCTCATGAGGGAAAACTTCTTGGCCATATTGTTTCAAAGGAGGGATTGATGATTGACCCAGTAAAGAGTCAAGCAATTCGAGCACTACCATTGCCAAGTCATAAGAAGGCTCTTCAAAGCTTCTTAGAAGGATCAATTTTGTCCGCAGTTTGTTCCAAACTTTGCAGCTCTCGTAAAGCCAATAACACTGATGTTGAAGAAGAGCATGGCATTTAAGTGGACATCTAAAGGCAAGGCAAGTTTTGAGGCAATAAAAGAGGCTATATCTCAAGCTCCAACTCGTCAATCCAAACTTCTCCAAGGATTTCATGCTATACGCCTTTGGTGGTGGAGATACAATTTCTGCAATCTTGGCACAACAAAACAAAGAAGGATTAGAACAACCAGCTGCTTTCTTCACCAAGGCTTGAGGAATACGAAACTAGGTACTCTTTTCATCAAAAGCATGTACTTGCAAAGTGATCAGAGTTTAAAGAAATTCAAGCACCTAGTCTCAAACAACAAGATCCAATTATTGGTCTCTCATGCGGAGTCGTGACTTCCTTCTAAACAAGGATCTCGAATGAGAAACGTGCAGATGGATAACTCGTGTCATGGAATATGACATCGAGATCAAGGTCACCAAACTAGTACGTGGAAGGGACTATGCGAACAACTAGCCTTGAGTCAACAAGTCAAGCAGTAATGAAGAAGATGTTGTCTCTGGTACTACAGATGGTCAAGAACAGAAAATGATAATGTGCCCACTCCTCGTTGGACTCGTAGTATGATACACTTCCTACGCATGTGCCTATGCCCTCCAGAAATGAGCAAAGCGAAGAGGAGATACTTCAGTGTCAGCAGCTGTTCCATATGCCATTGTTGATGGAGTTTTGTTCAAGAAAGATGTGAATGGAGTGCTGCTGAGATGCATTAGCACAAATCAGATTCAAAGGGTGTTGGAAGAGTTTCATGGTGGACCAGCTGGTGGTCATTTTGCACCAAGAGTGACAGCTCTAAAAATCATGAAGGCTGGTTATTATTGGCCTAAAATCTTCAGTGATTGCTATGCATGGATCAAGAGGTGTAAGAATTGTGCATTCTTCACAGGAAAAGAAAGACTTGCTGCCCTTCCATTACATCCAATCTCAGTTGACCAGCCATTCATGCAATGGGGTTTGACTTCATCGAGTCATTAATCCCAATTCAAGCCAAGGGCACAAATGGATTTTGACAAACCACGGACTACTTCACCAGATGGACAAGGCAGAGCACTCAAAGAGGCAAATGAGTCTAGATCTTAGACTTTTATGAGGGGATAACTACCAGATTTGGCGATACCTGCTACAATAATCTCCGATAATGCATCGGCATTCATCGATCTAAGGTGACTGAGTGGGCTGTCAAGAACGGATCTACCTAAGCACTTCATCAAACTATTACCCTCAAGGTAATGGCCAAGGCCGAGTCTACAAACAAGAACTTGTTGAGGATCATTAGGAGGACTCTTGATGAGAATCGAGGTCTTGGCATACCAAACTGAAATCAGCCTTATGGGCTGATAGGATAACTCCCAAAAGATCCACAGTAACTTCTCCATTCAGGCTTGTCTATGGAAGAGAGGCAATCTTGCCCATGTCACTTGAGTTGCCAACATTGGAACTCATGAAGCAGCTGGAGTTGCTTGAATTTGAGCCCATGGAGGTGAGGTATGCAGAGTTGATGGAGCTGCAAGAGATCAGAAATCAGGCATCCCAAGCAATGGAAAAGGATCAAGCTTTGATCAAGAAGACCTTTGATAGGAAGGATAGATCTTTTCAAGTCGAGATCTAGTGTTGAAATGGGATATGGACAGAGCAAAACCGGGAAGGCATTCAAAATTTGATGCCATTTGAGTGGCCCATACATGGTCACAAAGTGCAAGAACAACAATGCTTTCCAATTGGCCTCACCGATGGTGAAGAACCGCAGATTCCAAATAATGGAATCTATCTCAAGCGTTGCTTTCTAGAGGGAAGTTCACTACCTCTCAAATATTAGATTAGATTTTCTTTCCTCCAAGTGCTTGTGCACATTGTTTTGCTGTAGGTTAGTCTTGTTTTCCCTAAGTGCTTTGGCACAGCTTGCTGTCCATGGAGATGTTTAGCAGTCCTTGCTTTCATCAGGTGATATTCCATCTTCCTCCTTACACATTCTTAGTCAATTGGGATTCTAAACTGAATGTTTGATAACTCCATGCCCAATGGACTGCTTCTGGCTACTGGTCTTTTCACCTAGCAGGCAGGTACCCCCACTGAGTCACCAATTGTTATCCAAAATTCACCCCCAGGGGTTAATTTGATAACATGCATCAGAATTCTCAAGTCCCAGGCAAATGGATTGATTCAGGGCAAAAATCATGTTTCTAGGGTCCCCTCAGATTTTTTCTAACTCCCCTGGCCGAAGAAGGAAAGAGCAAGCTCTGAGGAAAGGTGAAAAAGTGGCAAAAACAAGCTTGGGACAGGAAAAATCGTGAAAATTGGCTAAGTCCTAGTCCTCGCAAAAGTTGGAACAGTTGGGACATCGAGGCGCGGATCGGCCGAAAAGCCTCCAGGCGGCCCGCGAAGCAAAGGGACATCTGGGACATCGGACGCGGAAGGGCGGAAAGCCGGTTCGGCAAAGGAGAAGAAAATCGACTAACTACTCTGGGACATTTGGGACATGAAGACGCGAAGGGCGCGAACCGCCCGGTTTGGCCGAAAAGGAGAACTTTCGCACTAAGCATTTGGGACATCTGGGCCGCGAGGACGCGAAGGACGTGAAAAGGCGAAGCGGCCGAGAGCAAAGGAAGCCCATTTCGGTGTTCGAAGAATTTGTCCTGCATACCCGGACAATGGAACAAATGGACGCGAAGGACGCGAACCGGCCGGTTCGGCCGAAACGGGAACTTCAGCACTGGGACAATTGGGACAAAGGGACGCGTGGGACGCGGATAGCCGAAGGAGCCGAAAGCCAATCAAGCAACGCCACGTGTCATCGGCCGAATGAGGGACAAGGAAGCCCATTTCGGGTGGATCGGGAGTTTTTGTCCCAAACAATGTTGGGACATCCGGACAAAAAGACGCGAAGGGCGCGAAAAAGCCGGCAGACCCACGGACCAATCAAATCACGACACGTGTCACAAGGGAGAAAGTCCAAAAGTCAAAGGGCGAGGTTTCAAGCACTGACCCGAACCAATGAAAAGAGGACACGTGTCCAAGTTTAAGGGCCCACAAGGAAATTTCAAAGAAAGCCCATGCGAAAAGGTGGAGGAGAGAGAATTACGCATCCAATCAGCAGAGCTTGACACGTGTCATCCAAGTGGCAGAGCGGGGAAAGATTTCAAAATTTTTCCCGCCGACTGCTTTTTGCCTGCTTTTTGCCCTAAATCTTCGATCGCCATATCTTTCGATCCAGAGCTCGATTTGCACGTTTTTATATCAACGGAAAGTCATGTTGAAATTCTCTACATGATTCTAGGATCAATCTTGCATTTTGGTGTAGTTTGAGAGAGAAAATTGAGAAAACGTCCCCGACACGTGGTAATGCCGTAAAGTGACGCTCAACAACCAACTTTAATGCAAGCAGATAGCCACCGCTTCGCTTGCTAGATGAAATACCCGCCATTTTTCCAGATCCGCCGCTTCGCCATAATGAGATGATTTAAAATATGACCTAGAAGTGGTTGGGGTAGATTCTAAATTTCCTCTCTTTTCCCTCTCTCATTCTTTCCTATATATTGTAAAGAGGAGCTTCTTTCAAAAGGTCAAACATTTTCTGTTTTGCTCCTCCCTTCTTCTCCTATCAGTGAATTTGTGGAGTTCGAACCTCTCATTTGAAACTCGTAATACGACTCTACCTCTCTGCATTCTCAGTAGTGTATCAGATCAATCTTTGGAGCAAGTAATACATGTCTCGTGGATGATTCTCAACCCTCTCTCGTGTTCATTTTGCATCCTCCCGGTCTTTCACCGCAAGTTTTGTTATCTCGTGCATGATCTTATATCACATTTGAATGGTCTCGTGTTTACCGGCAAGATAGGTGTTCTTCATTCCTGCATCACCTCTATTAGCTTAGATTTATTTTTATGCATCTTCTTACCCCGTCTCCTCGCAGATTAGATTAGGTTTCGAGCAAACCCTCTCGCATATTTCATGTGCATCCGAATGAGAGAATAGGAACCAGCCTTCTCTCGGAGAATCCTTTCTCACTTACTAACAAATCCCATGGTCACACTTTATAAGGAAACAAAACTATTTCTCCCCGCATGTGGCAATATTTTTTATCCTTTCTTTGTTTTGGTTAGTGTAGGAGTAGGAGTAGATTGCTTTCAAGAGAATCGGTGCTTGTGCACACTCTATATGACTCATTTGAGGCATGTATGATTTGTCTCTTTTTACATAGCTTGTGTCCATAATACTCCATTAAAATGCATCCGACTCTCCAATGATCATAGTAGATAAATTCATAGTTTTTTGTAAAAATTGTAAAATCCAATTTAAACAAATGGAAAGCAACTAAAATAAGTCAAGGGAGCATTTTTCTCATGTTTTTTAATTTTCTACTCTCACAAAATAATTTTTAGAATTTCATTATGAAAGTAGGAAGGCGTAAGGATTGGCTAGCGGCATCGAGAGGCTCTGCAACACTTCGGATACTTCGAAACCAAATTTTTAGATCAGCTCATCACAATTTCTTGGCTTCATAGATAGCGAGAAGATCGTGGGTTCTATCCATTTAGCAGGCTAATCATCCCTATAGGTCACCAAAATATTATCTAAACCCACTTGAATTAGATAATAAGAAAGTTCTTGAAAATAAAAACCCGTTAGGTGCCAAGCCTTCGCAACAAAGTAAAAATACTTATCCAAATCAACGATAAAAAACGAGCCGACAAGTCAAATCGAAAGGAAAATCAGCGGCCTCGTGGAAAATTCCAAGTGGCAACCAGGTGCAAGTTCCAAATAGAAAAGGGGGAGCAAGCCTCAAAATCCCGCAAGGCTTACATGTGGATTCAACTCTAATTTTCCCACCCAAGGAAAGGTCTTCGCATTAATATATAGAAGGTCCCTTACTTGTTCAAATAAAAGTAGCAAGCTCATGGATGATGCCAAGTGTCAACCCAATGCACTTCTAAAAGAAATTAAGAAAGAAGATACCCTAGAGAAGTGCTTGGCCTACACGTGGGTCTCGCGATAAATGGCTCCAAGTTCAAGAAGGTTGCGAAGGAATTGATGAGAAGCCAAATATCACGTATGGGCAATTATGAAGCCTATATAAAAAAATTTAATGCTCAAGATCTTTTCAAAAATATATAAGAAAAAGGGTCATTTAGGTTGTCTTTTCAATAAAAAATTTAATTCATAGTTCCATGTGAGGAGTGCGAACCTATGAAGACTCAATTTTTCACCTACATTTAAAGGTTCAATTTTAACAAAACAATATAAAATAGGTTCCGCCATAATCATGAGCCTAGAACCTGATACATAAAATTTAGATATGTAATAAATATTAAAAGAAAAGGTCCACTTTAAGGGATTCAGTTGTAAAATAGTTAAGATATGTATTAAATTAGAATGTATTTCACTCGTTGAAAAACAAATCATGGGGAAGTGTGAGATAGATCTCACAAATCTATTTCTGTCACTTCACACCTTAATGGACAAGCCATTGGAAAATGGTTTGGGAATTACCTCTTCTATTCTTCTTATCCTATATATTGTAATAGAAGGTTTCATAACAAAAAAGATAGATCATCAGGAGTTAGTTAATTCTTATTTCCTATGTCAGCTCCTCTTCTATAAAAGGCAAGTGTCTAGACCTCTAGCCCTCTCTCTGAGTTTTGTAATAGCACTCATCTTTCCTCTTACCTATTGTAATATTGTGCATACTTTTATGGAGTATTATAATATTCCCGTGGGTTCATTTCATCCATCCTTTTCATATTTGTATTGTCTCGATAGCCTTTATTTCGGCATTGGTATATTATACATGTTTGTAATGTTATTACTATTTTGAGAGGTTGTGGTTAAGTAGTTTGAATCAGTGTTCTATATGAATCATCTTTGGCCTCGTGGTGCATTTTGTCTACCCTTTTCATTTCTCACCTTTTCGTTGTTTCAAGCAAAGAGCATTCTTGGTTAACTATTTCCTCTTTCAGACATCGCTCTCGTTAAAGGTTTATGTTATGTTTTATCTTTCTTTGATCCTCATCTCACAACTTTGAGAAGATCCAACTTCTTTAAAACCTTGAGGTTACCTTAGGGTGCGTGTCCCACCAACCAAAGGTATATAATGACTATGGTAGTTCATCTACAAAGATAATTGTCAATAGTTACTATCAATATATTTTTGAGAAAATTGATAGCATATAGAGTGTAAGTTTTCTCAATGGTCAAAATGATGGATCAATGATCTCAATAGGTTTGATGTGGTACTATCATATTGTAAATTTGAAGCTATAATATTGAAGGGTTGAGAATGTAAAGATCAATTATGTAGTTGTAAGAGTGAAAGGAATGTGTGTTCCCAAGATGGTAGAAGAAGCTCTTAGGGGATCTTTTATATGATTTAAATGCACTCTTTTAGTTATTTCAGTTTTCATGAATATGTGAAGATAGTAAGATTCAAAATTCAATATGTTTAGTTCTTAGAAAGAGGTCCTATAGATATATAAGGTGTTTTCAAGGTAGGAGAGAATTGTGAAATTATCCATTTTAACTTTATTGTGTCCAAGGTTAAAAATATAGCTATATCATTCATGGTTAAAAAGGAAAAGGTGAGTATGATTGGCCTAGTCTTCCTTTGTTCTCAATTAGCATGAAAATGTAGGCTTACAATTACAAAGAGGTAGAGTATGATGTAATTTTGATCTGAGTATGGTGATGAAGTGACCATTACGGGATTTGAATAATGTTTTTGAATGATTAAAAGTTATGGTTAGTAAGAAAGAAATATTGGACTATATGGTGACTGTAGATGATGTTATTACCTTAATATTGACTGTGTAAGGAAAAATGAGGGGCTACAAGTCTATAAGTTTTTCTTATTATAGGGAGAGAATGTGGTGTTACCTTTATAAGGTGTTCTAGATGTGTTAAACCTATGAAAGGCATGATTTTTCTATTTTTCTACAAAGACAAGTAATCTATATTCAATTATTGCATTATCTCATTTAAATGAGGCTACAATGACTAAAAAGATGGTTTAGGACTTGGCTCAAGTGTTTGAGCCATATCTATGGCTTAGGAGAAAGGTAAAATCTTGTTTTTGTGTTCTTATACTAGATTGGTATAACATGAGTCCAGGGAGGGTTATAGAAAGGTGTTTTATAGGGTGAATGGTGCTTTAGATATTGTCAAAACTAGTTCCAAATGCAATCAAGGCTCATTTCAGGATTTAAGTCCTAAAGTTACATGTAGAGAAAGATATAGTTTTTACCAGTCAAATTTGTGTCTTGACAAGTTAAGTAAGCCCAAGAATAAAAGTACGTATAGTAATTTTTGGTCTCAAGTAGTATTGTTCACATGTTAATGAGATGTTTCTATCAATCTTAAGTTTGTTATATTGATCTCTTGAAGGAAAAAACAAATTTTGGGTATGAAATGATGAGTTTTTCATGTTTAGAAGGTATGATGATGGTGTTATATCTCAAGGAAGAGGTAAAATATTTCATTCTTTGTGATTATTTACATGTTTAGGTGATGTATGTGCTTTTCTCGGGGGAACAATGCTTGCATGCTTGAAAAGAAGGAAAAATCAAATTTTGTGAAGGAGATAAAGATTATGTGCTTGAATGAGACCTCTAGTTGATGTTTATAACTAAATAGTGACCAAATTAAGATGATAAAGGTGGATTTAATGCAATTACAAGTATTTATTTTTCATTAATGTAAAAAGGGGGAGATGTTCAAGTGGTTTTCCATCAATGACAAAGGGGGATTGTTGGCATGTTGTGTACTAAGTGTTTTCATTGATTGAAAATACCATAGATGACAAAGTGGATGATGTTGTAGGGTAAAATTATGCCCAGAGTGATGATTTCATGGATATTCAAGTATGTTCATGGTTGCATATGTTGATTTAGTGAGAATGGCTTGTTCTTGCAAGCCTATTCAGTGACCTAGATAGCCTAGCTCATGGTGCATGATGGTTGCAGCTTATTGATAGCTTGAGGAGCATGTTGGAAGCATGGAAATCATGATTAGAGAGTTATTAGGAACTTGTATGAGTTTCACATTGCATATACCGGTGGATGGCCAAGTTCCAAGTACTCATTTAGACCAGTCTAGATTCTGGAGGCATGAGGATGCGTTGAGAGCCATATGAGTTTGTGGATGTATTTATATAGTTGTTTCATGGTGTATAAAGTATGTTAGGACCTTTTTACAGTTTTTGATATGAGTTATGATGTTGATTTAGTTAACCCTAGCTTAGACAATGCAAAACCCTAAGTTATAGTTATACAAATTAGATGAGATGGAGACATGGAAAGATATTTTAAATATGAAAATTATTCGATATGATGCACAAAGGTGTAATTGAGGTGTGAAAACAAACTGGAATCTTTATGAAGAATATTTTTCAAGATAAGTCGTGTTTTGTGAAATAGGGTAAGAAGAAGGTCATTTCACTTTTCAATTACACCTTTTGATGCTCACCCTGAGTTGTGTTATTTTCATGGGACCTTGTGGATTTTAAGGATGTTTTTACATTTATTATTTAATATTTCACAAAAATAATGAGGTCAATTCATTTTCAGGTTTTTATGAACGAATAGTAATAAGCCAAAACAACTTCATATGCATTTGAAACCCTAGCTCAAAAGTGGTAGGAGAGAAATTGATCCTAAGTGGATAAAAATTATTTTAATTTCTTATATGATGATTATATCATGTAGATTACTCCTCTAGGTTTCTAGAAAGGTATGGTAGAGCTTGTGGTGATGAGTGGACCCCACTCAAATAGGCTTATTTATGAAGAAGTTCAATTTGGGATAAGGTTTTCCAAAGGAGTTGCAAACTAAATAATAATTATGTTGATTATGTGAGTTTTTATTTATTTACATGATGGTTTTAGGTCATGCAAACATATTTAAATTTTTATGTATGCTTCATTTGTGTTGACTGTTCAATGGCGCTTTTGGGGGTAGTTTCGGTAGTTTACAGAGATGAGATTGGTTAAAGACATTCCAATTAGAGTTGGAAGGAGTTAATTTTTTTACAGAAATATAGTCATAGATATTTCTAATAATGTATGGATTGAGTTTTTATTAGTTGATTCGATGGGTCTTCTAGGTTAGTTTGTGTGTAAGAAGGTTTCATGATTTTTCAGGACAAAATTGCTTTTTCTGAAAGATTGAATTAATCGGGGCATGAGATGAATGATTTGATTCTTTCCACTACCTTGAAATTTAACATAGTTAAATTTTTCATCTATTTAAGGAATTTAAAGTTATTGAAAGTATCGAAAGGGTGCAAACTAGTTGAGTTTGCAAAATGGTCTTTGTGCAACTTGTTTTGGTGAAGAAAAAGTAGTTGTGGTTTGAGTATATGGATGTTTCATGATGTATAACTTTCTTATAATTTTTATAAATTCTCTTTGAATTAATTGGTACATTCCATAGTTGAGATCATCTTGGGTGACCTTGAGGCTCAAAGATGAAATCAGGATACTAGAAGCAACTGTTTTGAAAAGGAAATGAGCCAATGGGCCTATTAAATGAAATAATTTGATTGGTTAAAGTAAAAGTGTGAAAATTTATGATGTTTAAATGTCATATTACACATGTTTGGTGATTTTTAGAGATTTAATAAAAATAATTTTGGTGTTAGAGGATTTTTCTCATCCTAGTGATGGGGTTTTAAGGATTTTTGGTGCAAGTTGGATGGTTTTAGGAATGGATAACATACATGGGTAAATTTTGAATGTTTTAATGATTAATATGGGTTTTTTTTTAATTTTTTATGTTTAAACCAAAAGAGGGAAACTGACCTCTTTTTAATTTGAATCAAGGAGATTCTATAAAGGTGATGTTTTGGGTGTTATTTTGACCTAGTTATGTGTGTATGAAAAGTGTGACCTAGGTGTGAGAGTTTTTAGGTTGCGAGGAATGTTTTGAGAGATTATAAAGTGTTTTTGTGAGTGTTTGAAGATTTTATAAGTTAATATAGTAAAATTTTGTGTAAGTTTGAACACCTAGGGTTTGAAAAAAGGTTTGAAGGAGTGTGAGGTGAATTTGTGATCTCTATCAACTCCGAAAAGAACATGCATAAAATATCTTCATGATAAGGTGGTTGAGTGGGTGCTTGATCATATTGGGGGGTTTTAGTCTCTATGTGGATTTTTTGCTTCACAAAACTTGGGGTTGGTGCTCCTTGTGGTTGGTGATCCTTGTGGGGTTGATGCCTCAATAAATTTGGAACATATGAATATAAATATTGAATTTCAGTGGGTTTTCCTCCCCATGAGGTCTTCCCACTTATATATTGTGTTACGATGTTGATTTCCTTTTTCATGGTTGATTGCATGTATGGTTTTTAATATTGTGCACACATTAATGGTTAGATAAGTGGATTGTGATTTAAGTAAGTAAGTTGATATTGAATGATTTTTTTAAGTACTAATTCACCCCCTCATTCCATTGTGTTTCCAAAAATGAATCTTATTATTATGGATATGGTGTATTGCATTATCAACAATTTAGGAATGGATAAGAAAATTTTCAAATAAGAAATGAAGAATGAAGTGTATCTATTGAATATTGTACCCATAGTTTCTCTTGATGAAGTAATACCACATGAGGCATGGTAAAACTAGAAAACATTCATTACACAACTTAAATTATTTAGGATAAAATATATCATACACTCATAAACATAAGAGAAATTAATTTTATATGAAAGAATAAAAATACATATTCATTAGATACATTGAAGAATCTCTTAGGTACAAACCGAGATATCCAAAGGCCATGAAATTCTACACTAGTAGGGATGTTGATTTTTTGTGAAGAAGGAAGTTGAGGATCCTTCAGTAAACAACATAAAATTTTGCAAAGCTATCAAAATAAACTAACACATAGTAGTCTAAAATCTAAGCTAAAAATCTACCGTAGAACCATCATGATAATAGCTTATTGAAATTCTTACAATGAATTAAACATGAAATTACTCATCTAATTACAAACATTTCTACTTAGTGTATGATTGCTTTTAAATTATGAAGCTATGAAGATCATAAGAAAATAAAATTTATGTTATTTCTTCAAGATGATAAAAGGATCTCACTAAAATGGCTACAAGACCATGTTTAGATATTCCTTTACTTATCAAGCATGAAGAAATGGATGCAAGAGATGATCAATCTATTCCAAATGAATGGATAAGGATCTTAAATCATATGTATTATATGAAATACTATTCAAATCATGGTGTAAGGTGTGAACATATATGAGGGGTCCTTTATATAGCTTTGTATTTTTAGAGAAGATTGTATCTTGGTGCATGTTTGGTAAAGGATAAAGTAGATTAAGACTTGTTAAGCTTGATTAGTGTGATTAACAAGTGATTAGTAACTCATGGAAGTTAGGGGTGCTTTAATTAATAAAATCGATTAATTAATAGGCTAGGATAAGATTTTAAAGCCTTTAGAGATGATTTGGAGGGAAATGGGGTGATTTTAAATGGTTGGAAGAGGGGTTTTAACTAATAAAAGGGTTTATTGATTAGTTACAAGGGTAAATAGGCTTAATTAACTAATAATAACTAATTTTTTTATCGAAGAGGATTATAACTAACCAAGTGTCATTAATTGGCAACTTAGAATCGATAAAGGCTAGTTAATTAATAAAGTGTTGTTAATCAATGAAAATAGATGGAAACTTTAATTAACTAGCGGAAAATCATTAATTATAATGGAAATTGTAGGAATGAGGGTAATTAGTGCACTTTTAGCAATAAAATTGTGTAAGAAAATTTTAGGTATCTACATTTTCCCTCTTTGAGGTGGTGTAAGTGACGCCACTTCAAAGATAGTAGACAAGTATAAACAAGTAAATTTTGAAGAAAAATTAGTAGAATGAAGGATTCCCCTCGAGTGTTAGTGGGGTGATATAAGAAGTTGATCGACGATAAAATAATATGAAGGAAATGGATAGAAGAAACAAGTTGGGGATAAAAATGATTTTTATTGTCCAAGGTGTTTTGGAAGAAAAATTGATAGTGATAAGACATGATAGTGAAGAATATGGAAATAGATTTTGCATCCAACTTGTTCAATAAAAAAATTTATTTCATCATTTTGCTCATATGATCTACATCATCGGCTCTTATTAAAATATATGCATACAAAAAAAGTGTAAAATAACATGAAAAGATATAATATTAACATTTGTTCATTACTAAAACTCTAACTCCATACAACATACATAACGTAATGCAATACGAGAAAGTAAAGAAGCTAGATTGACTTGGGAACATGTACAAACACACATACTCAAACAAACAACATTCAAGACAATTTCACCAATGTTTTTGCTACCTAACTTTGGTTACCAAATGTTTGCATGAACGAAAAGGGTTAAAATGGTGCCCCAAGTAAGGATAAATGTGAGGGGAATACATGGAGGATGTAGGGATCCTATGGAAAATCAATTGCATGCAATATGACACATTACCGAGAAACTCATTGTTGGTAGGGAATACAAACATAGTATGAAAACCAACTTTATTACTAGAGGTAGATTCAAATGATCTCGTAAGTCATTAGAGAACAAAGGAGGACCGAAGAAAAATGTTTTTAGGATAAATTTCAATGTTTGAAGAAATACATTCGATACATGTTTCACCTACGCAGCATGCCATTTTCAAAAAAATTTTTTTGAATTTTACAATTTTTTGGATTTTTGAAAATTTATTAATTTTTTTTTTTTTTTGAAAATTTTAGATTTTTTGAATTTTACAAATTTTCATGAAGAAAATTATCTAGAAGAATGAAAATATCATGATACATCATCAAAAAAACATTGGAAAGTAAAAATATTCCCTAGTGCAACATATAAAGGTTGTCAGGAAGCAAAAACATGCCCCAATATAGCGAAAATGGGCAAAAAATGATTATTTATTAAAATTAATCATTTCGATGAGTGCTATAAGAATTTGAAAGAATAACGATGATCATCTAACCCATTAAAGGTGTGAAAATGATATAGGGTAGTCAAAATGACTATAAATATCAAGCCGATGGGGGGTAAAATCCATCGGAGCTAGTTATTTTATATTTACCCCTATTGAGATTTATGAGAGAAATGGTATTGATTCAAAACTAGAAACACCACACGGATCGAGTTTGAGAGTATGGAAGGCCTCCTACGGACCCTACAATTGTATGTAAACCAATTTTTTTACGTTTTAAGTGCATTTATTATGGTTTTAGGCTAGGGAAAAATCACAGTACACATTAGCGCAAGACGTAGGGCATGCTACTTCTAGGACTTGCGCTAGTGTAAAAAAGGTACATACGAGTGTGAAGGGTGGTGTGCATGCAAAAACCTATAGATAGGTTAGTTTGAGCATGTGCAAGTGTGAAATCGGGTAAGTAAGCATGAAAACGAGCGTGCATGTGAGTATTCGTGCATATGTGAAAATGAATGTGTAGGTGTGAAAAGGCGTGTGCTAGTGCAAAGCTTATGACTTAGGTCAGTTTAGAAGAAAAATATGAAATTTTTGATCTTAGTGAAAAAATTAGGAATGAATAGAAGAGTATAGAATCAAGTAGAACACCTTAGGAATATGTTTTTGGAAGAAAATGATGTTAATGAAGTGTTGTGCAATTTTGTAAGTGAAATTACACAAATTGGACATGCATGAGTGACACGGGTGACTCAGAGCTTTCGATTAGACCTTTACAATATGGGAGAAGTGAGGGTTGATTGTTATTTTGGAGGCTAAAGGCCTTAGTCATGCATCATGGATTCCATAGATTAGACTAGATCATGTGTTGTTGATTACCTTAACAAAGAGATGACATAACAAGAGAAAATGTTTCGTACTACCTACTAGTGAGATGAATGTGGCTTTAGAGGATGTCCGGAAATGCTTCAAGTACCGATTTAAGGTAGATAAATAGATTATGATGGGAGCATGGTCATATCTGATCCCGCCTTTTGGATATGTTCTAATGTTGAGATATAACACAAGAGGGTATAACAATAGACCCTCTATACACTCTTTGATGATCCAAATTTTCTCATGACAGTGTATTTGATGGATTTTATTAGCAGACTCTTGCTTCATGATAATACTGGAACAAACTTTACCCTTAGGTTGACTAGAGTAGTGCACAAATTGATGGATGGTGAGATTATCTATTGGGGCTAATGTATATTGGCCGATTTATATCAAGATCTTCCCTTGATAACATACCAAGGTCAGAAGAACCTCAAATTAGACACACATCTGTAAATATGTGCATTGAACCACATTGCAATAGGTCACCCACATGGAGTAATCTGAGACAGGGATCTAGACGACCCCTCATGCTATGGATGGGAGTTAGTGGGTGAGGATGTGTGCTCGCACGTGGGAGACACCCTCTACTATAAGTGTGCTTTTGATGATCTGCAGCCTGGATGATTCCATGGCAGACCTACAAGTTATACGAGTGGCTAGATGATGGTATAAATATTTGTACTACTTATATTGACCACTTTGTTATTGAGATAAGGTGATACATCGTAGAGTGGTACCATGTAGACCGGGTTCAAGTGATAGCTTAGATGCATTTAGGGTATCCTAGGTGACGAGATGTGGTATGCGCCTAGAATGTGTAAGACTTATAATATAGGACCACAGATTGGCTGCAAAGTGAGCACTTGATAGTTTTATTTATACCATGTTTTAACCATGGATTGTAAATCCCCTAGTAATATTCCCTAATACCATAGCAGATTATGGGACATGGTATGCCACAACCCTTTGGCTACACCTTATGATCCCTCAAGTTATTATAGAGGCAAGTATACCCACCGCATCGTAGGGATTACAAGGACATGATATTAGATATAGATCGATATTAGTCTAGTAGGTGGCCAAAGCTACACTTAAGGGATAGGGTCCACATGTAGAGTTGCTTACACGGTATAGGCTCTCGTGCAAATATATCGTGTTCTAGTGCATGTTACACCCATACCATTATCACCTCCTCATATATTGAGTCCACCACACAATCCTTTGAGGGATGGATGGGATGGAGGAGATGGAAGATATGACAGATATGGTGGAGATGGTTGGGATGGATGGGGGTCTCCACCACATAGTATAGTGGGTGGGGGATGGAGAGAAGTATACAGATCACCACAATGATCACCCCCGAGATAGATTGATCAGGGGATAGGGGATCTAGCTTCCTTGAGGTAACAACTATAACAGTCACCGTGGAGAGAAACCAGTTAGTCACTAAGAGTATATAGCTCTAGGTAGATGTGGATAAACTCACAAAGAGAGCATGATTGTCTACATCACGCAACATTAGGAGTAGCGTATCTAGACTTGGTTTACAATTTTACATCAGAATCATGGAGGAAATTCACTATAGAGCCCTATAACATGATACCATCCATGAGGGAGAGAGGAGTCTCTTTTAGTCAACTTGCAAGAATAAAATCCATATTGATATCACACTGGACATATTTTTCAGTGAGATCAATGCAAAATCGATCCCCTCACCTATGATTTTCTACATAGAAGGGTGTAGTACAAGATTTTTGCAACCACTTGGTTCCAAGCCGTAGTAGTTCGGGTATCGGTGAGACTCATGGTTGACTCAAACTATTGATGTAATATTTTTATGTATGTCTCGTGTTGAAGGAAAATTTTTGTATGGATGTATATATATATATATATATATAATTTTTACTACTCCTCACAATGAAAGTACATTTTTATCCATGCCCATGATGGCTTATTATATCTGATGTATATCGAGACACATTGTTTTGTACATGGACATTTGTATTTATATGGATATATGATGATGATGGAATGTGTTTATTTATCACACCTTTTGTTATGAGATATGATGTTTAGCCCTTGTTTTTATTATGGTTTGTGATGAGGGTGTGATAGAGGGTGATCCTTCTTGTCCCCTTTTAATGACACCATATGATGTTAGCTTAACATATGTCTTTAATTTTGATTTGTATGATGATGTAGCTTAGCATTTATTGATATGTGATGATGTTTAGATGTGATGATAGATGATATTGATGATGAAATGATAACATTTATACAAGCAAACAAGACAAGCACAAATTAATCAAATCTAATCAAAACAACACAACTATATACAAGTATGTAAGATAAAAATGAACCCAATGAACCTCTACAATAGATTAAAGTAACACTTAATCTAAGTAAGAAAATGAATCCAATTTAAATCACACAAGATGAAAAATCAAACCACCAAAACTATGTACAAACCAAAAACTAAAGTAAGCAAACTACTACTTTGTTTTTGTGGGACAATTTTGAAACATTTTGCACTGTTTTTGGTATTATCTTGAGACAATGTTATATTATTTTTTATTTTTCTATGAGACATATTTAAATGTTTTGATTTTTCCAACTAAACTTATTTGAATGTTTTAGGATTTTCAAAACTTATACAAATGTTTGTTTCTTGTGATTTTCTAGAATTTTTCTCGAAGCTATGTGCAAGAAAACAAAGAAATGTGGATACCCCCAGCAATAGATGGGATGTATAAGGGTAGAATTCCATGCACTATGTGTAAGAAGTGATGATACAAAGCTTCCCCCAACATGACATGGAAATATACCAATGCCAACTCTTTGCATACATAAGTAGGATCAGCCGGATCAAGGCCAAGAGTGATAGGCTCAAAACTATCTCAGACGCAGGAAAAGACTAGCTTAGTACAAAGCCATCATATTCCTAGATATGAGATATTTGTGAAAAACATGTTGGCATCCAAAGTGATTCTCCCATTGAAGCGGAGCATCATCACAAATTGAGCAGGATGCTTAGAGATAGATAAATCAGAATATAAGTCATTTTGTAGCTAGGGAAATATTTAACTAACTCTTTATCACTCGCGCTTAGAAGAATTAGATAACACCATGATAAGGGTTTAACTTACCCTAACTAATTTAGGTTGTGCCTTAAAATAGGGTGAGAGGACCCATTTTGTAACCTGTGTTGCTGGAGAATATCAATGGATCAACAATATTTGACTTTCCTTTTGCATTATTTAAAGGAGACCTTGAGAAAACATCGTCAATGCAACAAATTCTAACTCTCATGAGTTGTTACCCTAGAGAATGAAGATTCTTTCTAGACAAGGTCCAGTTATTAAAGACAACGGTAAAACCGATTGATCCCACATATTTTGGTAGAGGATGGGAAAATCAATGAATTACCTTAGCATTTATGGATACACAGTTCAAACAAGGGTGGTTCCTATAGGATTCATCACTTAATGTATAATTTTTTGTTGGGAAGTTAAGAAAGATAAATCTAATTACACAAAAATTTTGGGAACTTTTAACAATTTTTGAGAAATCCACTAAGAAAAATGACAAACATGCTTCAAATAGTTAAAATGAACCTTCAACCAAAAGATATGCATCCATGAAATCTCAAAGATGCACAATTTCACACATTCTTTAAGGATTTACAAAGGCTCATGTTAAAGACTTAATTAAACATTAGAAATCCCTGATTTATTATGCCTAAGATGCACTCATAGGCTTACAAGCAATTTGTATCATTAAAATGAAATTAAATTGAATTTAAATTATTTATTGCATCATGAAATGAAATCTCTCTTCACGATGAAATTGCAAATTCCACAATACTATCACAAGGACAAGATATTGTGTAATTCAAAGGGACTCCTAACATAAGATTGCAACAAGAACATTGGTAATTACTTGAAAATATTTCAAAATGAAAGCAAACATAACTATGCTCATGATTAACACGGTTTACTCAAGGTTCTTTAAATTTATCAGTAAGGGAAAGTTTTATTCACAGTATCAAATATTTTCAATGGTTGGACAAATGCAACCATCTTGACATGATCAAATTTAAAGACACACAGGAAAAATAGGTTTCTCAGATAGGTTCCTTGAAAAATGGCTCTTCTCTACTTTCTCTCCTCTTCTTTTCTTTGAATATTTCTCAAAAAAATTAAGTCCCCCTTTTGGCATGATTTTCTCCTACTTGTATATTACTCCTTTCACTTGATGATCTTTGAAAATTCCCCCAAAGAGAAAATATACTAGGGAATATTTCTTTTTACAAACTTGTTCTAGAATATGAAATTTACAAATTTTATCCTACACTGGTGTACAAAATGTAAGTATTTTCAATGGGTTCCACTTGTTCTCGACTAGGATATCTAGTCATCATTTCTAGTAAATTAATTTCATCATTATATCTTTATATTGATTAGATAATCATTTCAAATGATCTTTGAGCACTTCCAAATGACTTTGATATGACATATACCCACATTCATCTTTCAAGAATCCACCTTGGGCACTACACACTCCATTTTATGTCTTATTGGATTAAATTCCACACATGGTTCCTATCAAATCATATTGATTTACCATCTCTGCTCATTCCTAATCTCTTTCAACTCTTAAATCCTTTTTGTGTGAACTGAGAAAAATATCCTTGACCTCATGGGAAATATTTCACTAAATCAGAACCATATGCACTCTTTTAGCTATAAAACATGGTTCTTCTTCATTATCAATATGCATTTCCCTTCTTGTTCTGAATATAAGGAATTTTATCGAAAGATGGCGAAGGTACTTATGGAACATAGCTTGAAAGAGATTTCCTCAGAGGATTTGAATCAAATATTTGATTTGTGCGGTCTTAATGAAGCCTTTTTAGGGATCTATTTGACATGATACTAGAGGGCCTTTGACATATCGGTAGGTCCGATTAAAACTCTTGAAAAGGATCATTAGGACCAACCTTGTATTATCCACCTTTCAAGTTATGTATTTTCATATTTTCAGATGGGAAAACTTGAAGCCTCCCGAAGATTTAAAGAGATATTAGGTCAAGAGAAGACCTCAGTGTCTAGGTAAAATGGTTTTCAATGTCCATTCTTATTCGATGAGGGATTTTTGTTGAAGGATATTCCCAAGGAATCATACGTGTTATATGTAAAATCCTCGATTGACATTGTTCCTCTTATTTCCCACAAAATGGATGATTTAGAGCAAAGGATTGACTCAGTAGAGAAAAACAAGTAGAAACCATGTCTTCGCAACTAAGCTCTATACCAACATCATCTCCGAGTAAGAGAAAAGGTGAATTAATACCTCAACCTCCAATAATTATCTCGGATGGAAAAGAGGATCAATCACTATCTCATCTCCACACAAGGGTATCAATCTCCTCCACTTGGGATAGTAGGGGAAGATTTGCAACTTGGTCATCTATCCATTTAAAGCACCATTCTCTTTAGTCTAAGCATGAGGTTTTGGGACCTCAACCCATTCCTTCTCTGAGCAACAATCCACCCCTCATAAGGAAGTGGGAAACTGGGTCTAGCTCAAGGCCTTATAATTTTACCTATCAACAAAGTGAAATGCTTTCCCTTCCCACTCGCTCTGGATATCCCTTCCCAAAATACTCCTAGAAATTCGATCCTTCATAAGGGGGAAATGGAAGAAAATATCCTTCTCGGTGGTTTGGACCTCTTGGATTGGATATGTTCTAGTGTGAACATTAGGATATTATTATTGTGGATATATTATTATCATGGATAATATAATTGTAATGTAAATGTAAAGTTACATATAGTAAATAGTATTTACTATATGGTAACTAGTTATTAAGTAAGTTAGATAATAAAACAATATGGAATTATTTTATTATTAGTATTGTTAATTAGTTGAAACCATTTGGGAGAATTGGTTTCATATGCAACCAAAGAAATTGTTGAGAGGTTGCATATAAGATAGAGATTGTTATGTGAGTTGTTAGTGTGCAGCTCCTATATAATGGAGTGCATAGCTATGGGAAAATATATAGAAGAATAAATCAAAGCTAATCCATGCTCCAAACCTGGAATTTTCTAACATTTGGTATCAGAGAAGGTGAAGGTTTTCAAGACAAGGTTTCAAATAAGAGAAATATGGGCACTAATTTTTTAAGAAGGATCTCAAAATTCATGGTGTCTCTAGTAATGTAAGATTAATGTTTATATTACAAATTTATCTTTACATTATTTGTAGCAGCTTAAGAAATCCATCAGAAAATTATTCCAAGTAATCTTTTCAAGAAAATGGACATAAATTTCGCATAAAATGTCATATTGAGGTGTTCTTTTTCTATTAGAAAGGTATTGAAAATACACACAACTTTGTAGTTTTAATCAGATCGATTTGGTGCGTAAGAATGACAAAATAATGTTATAAGTCATGTGAACAGCTTTGTGAAAAATAAAATAGTACGAGATAAATACTTATATCATTGATAGTGTATTTTTGTACTATTATTGAAAATAAATATTTATTACAAGAATATTTAAGTATTTTACTTAATAGTACTTGAATAATATGGAAAGGACTAATCTAAACCAGATAGATAAATTTGAAGGCCGATATTTTCACACACTGTAGCTACTGAGATGAACTTGCATCTCATAGAGAAGGATATATGGGATGTGGTGAAACTGAATTCAACTCCACCCACTGGAGGAAATGAATTGGAAAAGTGGAACATGAAGGATCAGAGAGCCATGGGGACCATTGGATTAGGATTGTCAAAATCCTATTTACACCATGTGGATTTATCCAAATCTGTAAAGGATATTTGGGATTCCCTCAACAAGCTTTTCGGATCTGAAGTAGAAACAACAAAGACATCACTGAAACAACATCTGTATGGATTGAAGATGGAAGAGAGTTCTAAAATGGTAGATCATATTAGTAAGTTTTGTTCCTTATTAAATCAACTTGCTGGAATTAAAGAACATGTAAAAGATGATGATGCTAAAGCTATTCTTCTTAATAACATGCCTAAGAGTTACTCAAATATTGTATTTACTTTGAGTAAAGTTACTATTAGTCTAGAAGGAGTGATTTCTACATTGTTAGAAAAAGCAAGTCATGTAGAACATGAAGAAGTACTATATGTAAGAAACAAACCTAGCTTCTCATCGAAGAAGGAAAAACATAAACAAAATTAGGTTCCTTCACATGGAAAAATAAAATTATTTTATTATAATGAGGTTGGGCATGTAATATTGAATCGTAAAAGAGAGATTAGGATCTTCTTGATGACAAGATAGATCAGAAATCCCTTCTAGCTGAATTAGAAAATGATTGGGAAGCCTACTAAATTGATGAAGAACTTTCTTGTCCTAGTGATGAGGATTACCTATTGTAGACTCTTCTCTTGTTAGAGGAAGGAGGCAATGGAGGAAGGAGGACAATCAATGTCCTCTCATCCTTCACCAATGATGGGTCATAGGAAGATTTGGTGATGTTGTATTTCAGTTGTGTGGTGTGTTCATAAACAAGGGGGTGAAACTATTTTCATGTTTTGATTTTAATGTGTTCACGTAGACTAACAACAGCCTCGAGTATCTATTTGGTGTAGAAGAAGTAAACTGCTTGACTCAGCTTATAGGGGCATAACATCTATGTACGGTCCTCTCATTGCCATACTTGGGTGGAAGGTACTTCATTAGAAGGTGATCATTCGATGAAGATGTTCATACGACAAGGATGATAATTAACAACAAGATCCGACCACAATATCTAGTAGAACGGCTAATCCGACAAGTCCAATGTTTCTAAGAGCTCTTACCCCATGTTCACACTAAGGGGGTGTGTTAGAGATATTCTATGTTCTAGTGTGAACATTAGAATATTATTATTATCATGGATAATATAATTGTAATGTAAATGTAAAGTTACATATAGTAAATAGTATTTACTATATGGTAACTAGTTATTAAGTAAGTTAGTAAGTTAGTTAATAAAACAATATGGAAATGTTTTATCATTACTATTGTTAATTAATTGAAACCATTTAGGAGAATTGGTTTCATATGCAACCAAAGAAATTTTTAAGAGGTTGCATATAAGATAGAGATTGTTATGTGAGTTGTTAGTGTGCAAATCCTATATAATGGAGTGCATAGCTATGGGAGAATATGTAGAAGAAGAAATCAAAGCTAATCCATGATCCAAACCTGGAATTTTCTAACAGTATCATCACATCACAAGAAGATTGAGCTTGAACAGACCATGAGTCATCCTAGGATGACTCTAGAATCATTGATGGACATGGGAATGTCCTCGGACCTGGCAGGGTCAATCATTTTTGTTCAGACAACACAAGGTTCAAGTGAGTTAGAGATGAGAAAGAATAATATTTTCAATAAGCTCCCCCTACTGGGAGGAAACTATGAAACATGACTAAAAATGTCTGAATGTTACTTTCTTTTCATTTTTCATACTTCTGGCATGTATATATCTTCCTTTATCATGGGAAGGGGGCCTATAGAACCCCATTTTGTTCCTTATTCAAAATACAAGAAGCACAAAAACATCAATAGTTTACATGTTATTCCAAATGTATGTAAAAATTTATCTAAATCAACATGAAACTACTGCATTCTTCCACCTTACAATTGAAATAAGGAAACAAATGAAGTTAAAAATAACAATTACATCCACTATAACAGAAATATCATTTTAAAGTATCAGTCTAAAGAAATAATATGAAAAGAGAATACAACTTAAGGAAAAACATGACTAAGCATGTTCATCATCTTTTACATCTACATTCTTTTCCTCTTCATCTTCCATTTATGCATCTTGTTCCTCTGGTAACCTTGCCACATATGCATCATACCTTTGGAACAATTCATTTAGCTCATCCTCATCTATTCCAAAGATGGTGCTAGAAGATTAATGCTTTCCTTCCTATTGCATCAATGCAATGGCCCATTTTCTATTTGTATTCCAATGGTCTAGCCTTTAACTCTGTAATCCTGTTCTCAATCTTTCTCATCATTTTAATGATTTCATAGGAAAAATCATTTTTCTGAATGTTCTTTTCAAAGGAGTTAAGAAAAAATCAATTTTCAGGTCCCCATAGCTCTTTTTGAATTTATCAGCTACCATGTCTTCTAATTTCAGGTCAATAGCATTAAAAGTTTCATCAACCTTTTTCTCTTGATTTCAAGATTTTCCTTGATTTCATTCAAGGTCTCTACTCGATCTTTGATAATTCTTGGATGGCATGATTGATTCCTTTGAATTATACTAGTACAATGTTCTCTTTCTCAACCAACTCATCACTGAGTTGGGTTATGCGATCCAGTTTAGGAAGAATTCCCTCAAAGTAGAATATCTCATTGTCACAATGCTCAATTATTTCATTAATTCCATTGAGTCTATTTTCCATATCTTTGTACTTTGATATGGATTTTGTAATTGTTTATTTTACCCTTTTAGTTAATTTTTCAATCCACGTGTCCACCGCTTAGACCTTCTTGACAACATTGTTTATCTTATTAATTCCCTAAGGGGTGTTTATAGAGGCACTTTCCTGAGTGTGACTAGGCTGCCTAGTCAGCTGTTATAAACTAGAGCTCAAGGCTTTAACCTATTCTTTTAATTACCTTTTTTCATTTTATCTTCATCAACCTTTTGCAAAAGGTAATTTAATGCCTAGGACACTCCTTGATTCAATTGGTCCCTTGAGGGATTCCCTAAGGTAATGATCTAAATATTATAGTCTACTATTATAATTTACCTTGTTTTTCCTTCAAAAGGGGTTGTTATTTCCAAGGTCTTAGCTCTGAATGAGTTGGTGTGAGTTTTGGTGATGGTACTGGCCTTTTTGAGGCCCTTAATACCTTTGGAAAACACATAGTAGTAAGGTCAATAGCTTGAACAGGGAGGACCTCATTTTCCTCATTCGAGATTAATTCACCAATCCATCCTTTTTCCAAAATTGTTCCATCCTTTACCTTTTTTTATTCCTGCTAGGGCTTCTCAGGAACAACCATCAATTTTTTGGACACCTCCTGTTCATTTTGAACTAGTGATTTTTTCTGTTCTTCATCATTTATTTTGATGACCTCCTTGCTACTCTCACCCTGTATTAATAAATCCATCAAATGCTCTTTTTCTTGGTCTATAACTTCAGATTGATCATTCTTTTCTTGAGTTGTGTCAATAGTTAAGGGATGTTCCTTCCTTATTTCTCCAATTGATGCCATACTGGACTCAATTTCTTCCCCAACATTTTCTTGTACCAATGTTTGGCTTGTGGTCTATTTCCTCCCCAAATTCTCGCCGAGTTGACACCCTACCCTCCTCATGCTCTGATGATACATATGGTAATGACATGGTAGGTTTTTCCTTTGAAACCAACTTCACACTTCCATATAAAGGATTTAAATCCCTATCAGTAATGATTTTCTTGCCAAAAATTTCATCTTGTGCCATTTCTAATTTCTCTTCAAAGACAGATCTTCCTACTTGATAAAGTTCATCAGCTTTGGTAACTTTAACAGAAATGGAGACAATCTCTTCTACTAACTTTTCTTCATTAATGTCTTTCCATAAAGAAATTATGGTTTTCCTAATTCTGAAACCACTTGTCCTGGGAAGGAGCTTTAGTTGCTTGGATTTTCACTTCAGTAGTTGGTACATGAGTACTCCTTTCCAATTCTTTGCTTGTTTGAAAGCTATCAACTGGTGTCATTATTGGTTCACTTACAGAAAAATTAAGTGCATCTAACATAGAAAATCCCTCACCAATATCAACATCAATTACATCAGTCTAAAACTTTGCAAATTCTTGTAGTGTTTCAACTGAAGGTACATTTACATCCTTAGCAAGCAAGGTCTTACATACTTTCATACCTGGAGTTATAAATTGACTACCTACTGGATTAACTACAACATTTTCTTGGGAAGATGGATTCTGAGTGCTTTCCATTGTTGTTTCCACAAAAGAAAAAGGTGGGAACATAGGATCTGATTGTTCCACTTGTGGTAGTGATGCATCATGTTGTTCTTGAAAACATCACTCCTTTTAGACTCGGGGGATCAATCACTACATCTTTGTACTTGTGGTTTTTGGGCATATGTGCACCTATTCTCACCAAAATTGGCTTGTGAGAAACCTTGTGTTTCTTGTGTTCCTTTTCAAACTTTTTAAAATCAGGTGCTACTCTTTGTTCCTCCCTATATGCCTTAGGCTGAGTATGAGCACTTGTTATGAGCACTTGTTATGGATCCACTTATTAGTTTCTTAGAACTATGTGGTCTTTGGCAAAGAACTTGGATGGACCATTTGAGATGCCAAACCTTTCCCCTTTTCCTAGATTAGCACTGTAAAATTAATGGGGGAATTTTCCATATATTTTAAAAGCATTTCTTTAGTGTTTTTCCTGAGAACTGACATAACAATGCCGGTTCCACTTCTAGGTGATGTCCAATCATCTATGAGTTCAGAAGTAGGCATTTTGGAGGGAAATTGAGGGGATTTTCCTCCCAATGGGTAAATTCTATATGTGTTGTCCCTTAGAGGTATAATATACTCACTTCAGTTTCCCAAATGTCCTGAAGTTGTTTAGGATTCTTGTACTCTAGATTGACAAGTCAATATTCTTTTAAGCCAACTAGTTCATAGTCCTCCTCATTACATCAGTTATCCTTATATAAGAATCATCATATTCTATCTCATTCCAATTTTGAGGAGCTATAGTTTGACCCTCCACATTATAATCAATATTAAATTTTCTTACTGTGTGTGGATCATCCACAATTCCCTCTAGGATAACTACAATTTTGAAGTCTATTATTTGTGAAAGAGTCATTCTAGAGAAATCCCTTAATCTGACTTCTTCTTCATCCCTATAATTCATCCAATAATCCTCAAAGTGAGGCTCATGCTCAAAAGTATTTGCAATGTTGTTAAATACCCATCTGATGTCATAATTGGCCCTTGCCTCAAATTTCTCCATGTCAAATTTCTTCATTTCATCCTCAAGTAACCTGGCTTTTATGATGGAAGGGCATGAATACCTTCCAATTCTAATCAAGAATTTGATATTTGTTTTTTGCCTTCCAGAAATCAACTTGTGCACAGGTGTTAGTTGCCTTTCCAATTCACATAAAACTAATTTTTCATCAACATATCTAGGAAATTTACAAGGTTTTCCTCAAAACCACTAACCCTTATGTATGTGAAATTTTTGTACTAAATGAAGTAGCACCCATACTCCAAAATTACTTGTCTGGCTTGTTCAGAAATTTTGTATTGTCCCCATTCTAGTCTAAAAAGGTAGATGATTGGTGCAAAAATAACATCATTAACCAACCTCACATTACCACTCCAGTTGATTAACTGTAATTGAGGAAATCTTTTGTGCATTTGACATTATTTGAATTCAACACATGGTAATGCACTGGAAACATCTATGCCTTGCAAAATTGTAAATTATATATGTCATCATGTAAAATTCTAGTTCAACAATATCTCCCATCTAAATTTTTGCTTTGTCGAGTAACCATGGATTTCTTCTACAATAAAAGTGGCCGAAAATGTTCCCTTTCCTTTCTAGAATAATCCACATGTATGTAGTCATCCACTCCTTGAATTCATTTTTGGTTTCCAAACCTGCCATTTGACTTAATAACATAATGATATCTTCAACCTCCTCAACAAACTGTGCCCTAACTAGCCTTTTAGGGATTCTAGTTGTTGTCTTTTTCATGAGGAGCCACTTTGTATTTATGATCTTGGCATAATCCTTTTTCTTTTCTTCATAATCCTATAAAGCTAATTTGATGCCAATGGTGATTAGGTTTGTGATTATAGGAAATTTTAGCATTATTCTAATGGTCACCAATGTCAATTTCAATACTGCATCCCCACTCCCATCTAATACTTCCCTCTTTTTGGATCATAATTCATAGCAAAATGCCACACTAATTCTGGGCACTGAACGGATGGTGGGATGGCACTAGCTAGAGAAATGTGCCTATCTTGAGTTTCCTTTAAGGAATCACTATTACGAGGGCCACTTAATCTCTGGAGAAATGTATTTAGATCAAGTACTCATCAGTATGTGTATGTGATTTTGTCTAAATTGCTTGTGACCCCTGACATAACCAAAAATGAAGATGGCATGGTCTTCATCTTCAAAAAACCTAACTTTATCTCAAATTGACTTGCCAACAAGAGAGAAACACATGTTTCAATTTCTTACCAAATTTCCTGCAAGTACCCAAGTAATTTAAACTTAAAATGACAACCTTCGTAATCCTCTGGTCCTTAAATCAAGCTCCACAATTAAACTCGTGATATTTATCAATAAAACTTACTGATAGAAGTGACAACAAACCAACAAACTAATAATAAATGATGAATGAATTTATATACTTTAAACGTCCTTGATTTGCATAGAATCATTAATGAGGGTAGAAATAAATGCATTGTATCTTAACTATTCATTTCGTCATTCTCAATTTTGAAAGTGAGCCATCCATGTGGAAAATACTTTTGCTAATGCAAACTAGGGGGAACGTTTTGTAATTTTGCAATGATTTAAAAATCATACACTTTTGGCTACTTTGACCTACCGATATGATTTTCACTTTCAACATGGGCTCGACATGTGGTTACATTTGGGTGATAGAGGAGCTGCGGGAATTTTCTACAATTTTCTTCCTTTTCCAATAAAAACCAAAAGTATCATAGTGCTCGATGACCGCCTCCCCACTTCTTTAATAAGAAATAGCCCTATGTTCATTTTAGGGTCTCAGGAACCTTTTTACACTTTCACATCCTTTTTCCTTAGAGAAAAAACATACACTTATGCACCACTTCCCCACATCCACTCATCTTGTGACAAATGTACACCTTTGGGGGCGATTAGGAAAAGTTTTTATGCCTCTTTATGGTTGCAAATATTTGAGGAATATTCATCAAGTCACGAGACCAATTTTTTATTTTGTGAATGCCATAGAAAATTACAAGTTTGCGAGTTAGACCCACCATACAACATTTAATTTGGAGCTGCCACATATCAATGGGAGACATGATGAACATTGAAAATACAGATACGACCAAGGAACATTTTATAATAAGAAAACCTTCAAGCTTCGGACTGAATCTCAATTGGATTCCCATGAGAATTTTCAAAATAGTACATATCTCAACATGATCCTTGACTAAAAAGAGGAAAGAAAAACCCCAACAGAGAATAAAGATCATTAAGCACCCCCATGGGAAAATAGAAGAATACAACAAAAATGAAGGAAAATCTCAAACAAATAGAGGCAAGATTAATTTTGAGCAAGCAACACAACGGACTCTCCAATGGCATTGAAATTGGTTTTCTCTAAAGGACTTGTTGAAAGTGCCAAAATTGTGTGGTTTTCACATTTGGGCATATTAATTTCTCTTTCCTTTTCTGATTTTATGTTTTTTGGTTATTTTTAATATTTTAGGGACCCCACACTTACGTATGGAAACACTTAATATGCATAGAGTTCATGTGTTCCCAAAATTCCTGAGTATCAGAGTAAGCAAGCTTGTAGGCATCTAAACCAATTTTAGTCAACATAACATATGGCCCTAGCTAGTTAGGCTCAAACTTACCTTTATTTTCATGATGCTTTATGGTATTGAACTAATTATCTTTTATAATAAGGTCTCCTACCTCAAATTGGTGAGGTATCACTCTTTTTTTGTAACTTATACGCACTTGATTTTGATACACTTTGAGGTGATCAAGGGCATGAAGGTGCTTCTCATCCAATAACTCTAGCTATGCTAACCAAGAAAGTTTGTAGTCTTGCTCTTTATCCAAGTAATCTCTTAGCTCTATGCACAAAGAGGGGAGCTCAATCTCAAGGGGTAATATGGATTAGTGTTGAATACTAGGAAATATGGAGTAACACCCATAGGAGTGCAGATGGAAGTTTTGTAGGCCCGGAGGGTGGGATGAATCTGAAAAAGCCAATTATGTCTTGCTTTATTCCCCATATTCTCCATAATGTAGACAATGGTTTTATTTGAGGCTTCACCTACCCATTACCCCCGACGGTAATAATAGGGGTTGCGTATTTGAGTTGGATTTGAAAGCATTGACACAATGTGTTGTCACACGAATCATGCACCCATTGAATCTTTGAGTGATCCTATGCAACGTTGGAACATCCCCAAGGTGTGGGACCTTGCTTTGCCTTCGGATGAACCTCTTGATAAGGCTGAATTCATTTGTAACTTAGAGCACTTTGATTTAAGATAAATTTGCAAGGCTAAAAACACTTTAAAATGACTCTAATATACTCAATTCATGGGGTTTAGAGTTAGAAATAACAAATAAAGAAATAATATGATACACGAAGAGAGTCTAATTAGATAATTTTCTGATCTTTAGATCTGAAAGGGTTAACTTGGAAAGGATAAATTAAATATCACAATCCAATTCAGGTTATGGTATTTAGACAGGGAAAATAATATACCACAGAAATAAGAGCATGCATTTCCTTCTAAGATCGCAAACATACCTAATAGATAGATCAAATCTACTCGAATGCACAATCAATAAATCATAACAATATATGATATACACATGCCATACATCCCCTCATCGCCATGGAGGTTTATGATAATGTAACTTTATAATAGAAGGAATATAATATTTCCACAAATGATATTCAAGATAACCAACTCATTCTTCCATAGATTGAAATAAGATACTCTAAAATAAAGGTAGATGAATCACTTATATTAAGAAATTACACATTCACAAAGCATACATTGATAAACTATTAACACAATAAATCAGACATTCCATAGAAACATATTGTTTTAAAAATAATTAAAATTCTCCAAAGTATTCAAAATACTCTTCCAAGATTGAAGAGTAACTTCCCAATGATCTAAAAGTCTATCTAAACTTAATGCACTCAACTATTTATAAGTTCCAAAGGTTGAGCCATTACATTTGAACCTTAACTAACAAATTACTAAAAATATAATGTAATTAAGTTCTAGGTAATAGTCTCCATAAAATACAAAGTAGTTGCAAAGACTAATTGCAACCTAAACTTTGACTCAAGTCTTCAACCTTGTAACTTTGGCCGATCCAGCTTTTTCTCTCTTTGGAACTATCCTTTCAATGAAATGCTTGATGATTCCTTTACTTCCTTCTTCTCTTGTACCTGTAATGATTCATCTTTTTTTCCTCTTCCATTTTCTCCTATTGTTTCTCCCACATGGTCATCCTACCTCATCATCTTTCTTTACCAAATATTTGAAATTTTGATTTGATTTGATCCACTATAAGGGCATCAATATTCTCATTGAAAAATTTGTAGTTGATATTATCAAACTCTTCTAAGATATCATTTAGACCATCCATTATTTCCATGCATTTTTCATCCAACTTCTTGATCAAATCTTGTAACACCTAGGATCTAAATTCCATAGCCTTCTAAAACTCAAACAATTTATAAATATCATCAATTACTTCTTCTTGAAGAAGTAAATATGGATCCTCATCTCTAATCTCACCCCATGTGGTCAAATTCAAATTCAAATTATTGTTATCCTCGATAGAAATTCATCTATCCTATGAATGGAGGCTCTTTTAGTTTGCAAATCATTATATAATTCAACAACTTCTTTAATCAAAGGATTAGCTTCCTAAAGCATGTGTTCTATCCATCCATTCACTGATCTTCCCTTCTGACCTATCTTCTCAATCTCATGATATGAGATATCATCTAGAGCGGAAGAAATTGTCAGAGCATTTTTGTAGTTGAAAGATTAGTGGTTGGAGTGGGTTGTGTTACTTTCCTTAATAGAGCAGTGAGTTGTTCAACCTTCACCTTTAGTTCATCTTTGGAAGATTTATCTTTATCATACTTCTCAAAAAATTCGATCCACTTGCACATCTTGTTTGGCACCTTCATGTGTTTCCTTCCCTAGTGAAAATCTAGAGATTTCTATAGTTTGTTGCTGTGATAGTCTCTTTAGTCTTCCCCTCAATGGGGGTAGTAACTTCCATGACTCTCTCTCCTAATTGGTTTATAGATAAACTAGAGATGATCTTTAGCCATTTGTCTTGTCTCCTCGGAGTAGGTTCCAACACACTTAGATCTATCACATCTACCAAAGGCACCTTCTTATTTTTCTTTGGAGTTTGGTGATATAGGCCATTTCCTATAAAGATGTAGATGAAAGTGGCATGAATGATTCAACACCTGGAGCAACTAGATAACACAATAGCATCAGTAACATTAGTTGGAAATGAAATGGAGGTGGTAATGATGGATGGGGTGGATGTGAGAATAGCCTCAGAGTAGATGCAATGGGGCTGGAAGTTGAAATGGAAGGAAATGAAAGTTGAGGTAATGAAGTGAGAACTAGAGACCCAATCATTTCCCCTACTAAGAGAACAAGAAGGATGAAAATACTTGGGCCATGGATGGGGATGGAAAATAAGAGATGAGTGTAGAAGCAGAAGGTAATGATAGAGGAAGTGATAATGGTAGGGAAGGAGGGGGTGGCATATTTTGTGATACAACTGGAGAATCAATAACTTCAACAACTTCTGATACTGGTATTGTAGAGGACACAACCTTGGAAGTAGGGACTTTGGAAAGAGAGAAAATTCCAACAACAAATGAAATCTTCCTAGGAATTATATTGGCCTTTTGGGTAGACATTTTTCCTTTTGTGGGTGTAGGAAGACTTATTATTGGTTGGGCTTCTATTCTTATAGATTGATCCAACCCTTTGGGTGAAATTCCCAAGGTATCCAACCAATCATATGTTCTTTGTAAAATGGGCCCCCCCTTTCCTTAGTATTGCAATTCTCCTCTTGATACTAATCGATCCATGGAAAAGGTTGATTGGAAACATTATTACCCTTGTATATTGGATCCAACACTTCATCATCATCCTCCATCTCCTTTGGAATCTCTACAATACCAAATTTTCTAACCTCATCCAAAGTCAATATTTTTATTCTCATTTCCTGATGATAACCTCATCCCGACAATGAATCCAAATATCCTCTAGCTAAGGCACGTGAGAACTAGCTAAACCCATTTCATTGAACTTACCCCAGTAGTCAAAGTTGGTTCTGGGATGAAAGGTTCACAAAGTAACTTCAGACATTTCTGCATCCACATTATTTTCTTTATAAATACTAGCACAAGTATACCTTCCGATTGAAATGGGAAACTAGACTCCCACCTTATGTTGTTTGTTTTGGATTTTGTGATAATCCAACAATTTCGAACCAATTCTAACAAAACCCATTTATCAGTAGGGCATCTTGGTAACTTTCTAGGGGCACCCAAGAAATCACAGGAATCCTAATGTATGTAAATGTTGGAAACTAAAGATAAATGGCTCCCCACTCCCATACTTATTTAAAATCCTCATCATAAATCCTTCGATTATACAAATTCTTATCAAAATGATAAAGGAGAACAACAAAAAAGGCATCATTGACCCTACAGAAATGTTTTTTTCCTTCTTCCATTGTATTTGAGGATAAAATTGATAAATCTATGACACACTTCTAACACCTTTTGTGTTTAAACCATTGAATTCCCCCATGGTGGAAATAACATAAATGAGAAAGGAAGTCATGAAGAATTTTTTAGACATTAAAACATTTCCCAATTGAAAAAATTGAGATGTTGATATGTTCCCCCATCGTATGAATTCTTTGTTCTTTTTAATAGTAAAATGTAGAGAACATCCATTCCTAAAACTCCTTTGTAGAAGAAAGACCCAAAACTCGACTCAACAATACAATAAGATCACTTACTTCCTAGATGAAGTCTGAGCGGAACAATGTTTTAGGAAGCTTAACGACATTTTTGGCCAAGTAAATCTTCATCATGAATTTTGTACACATTTATATTTCTTTGTCCCAATGTTCCACGATAGATTCTAGTGAAATTTTTTCATATCCTTCAACATCTGGAAGTTTAAATAAATCTCAAAGAAATGGCATCCAGATTGATTATGACCTTGCCATCATCATCTTTTACCAATTCAAAATCCTTATCAAAATGGGTTGCCACTACTAAGATGAACTCAAGACAATGCATGGATGAAGGAAATGTCAAGTGAGAGCAAAACCACTATAAAATATGGCCTGTATCCAAGGCTTCTTGTTAGGGGCCTTTAACCTTACCTAGAATTTTGAAAATCTACTTGTCCAAGATTAGTATCTCTAATATTTCCCAAATCTGAGGAAAGGCATGAGTGAGGAGAAACTCCTAAAAATGTGTACTTCATCTTTTCTTTTCCCTTAGATGAGGAGGTTGACATTTAATTCAGAATTTAGAATCCGAATGGCCTTTGGAAATTTTGTAAAAACTTGTAAAAGTTCTAAAATGTCGAAGTCTCAAAAGTCTCGAAAAACAACAACTCCAAAAAGGCTTAAAAAAAAAAACTTGACTCAAAATCCATAAATCTCTAAAAACCCTAAAAAAAACTCTCCAAAACCTCCTCCAAAAAACCAAACTAAAACTCAAAAAACCTTTGAACCTCAAAAATGAAAATCTCCAAAATTTGCAAAGTAAAGCAAGGTTCTCAAATAGAAACTAAAACTCAAAAAACTCAAATACTTGTGAAGATCTGAAGGAATTGGTGTGTAATTGGACTAGATGCTTGCACATATTGGAATTTGTAGTTGTGGGAATCAGATAACATGATTAAGGGAAAAATGGTGGATGATGAGGGTTCCATTTTCAAATAAGAAAAGAAGAACAAAAAAAAGAATAAACAAACAAAGAAAACCCAAAATGATCATAAACCAAGAAGAAATAACCCAAAAACAAAAATTACCTTAAAAATGATGCCTCAAAAGTACAAAATGGTTTAGTAAAATTAAGAGTGTCGAGAAAAAATCCAGGTGAAAATGACAAGTAAAAATTTGAGTTTATATAGAAAAACTTGGAATTAATGCTCAAAGCCAACACGTGGGGGTTTGAACATTAAATGCTCATAGAAGCTCTAAAATCAAACCCCAAAACTTCAAAATGGAATGCGAGTTTTGCAATATGAAAAAAGTCAAACCAAAACCCTAAAGTACAACGTTCTAAAATTTTGGAACTTCTTCATTTCGAACTTGAACTCGAGGTACGAAATTATCAAAAGATGATGGAAGACTCCAAAACCCAAAAAGTACAAAACTAAAGTTCCAAAATTTTAAACTTTGGACTTCTGAATTTCAAAATCTAGTAAGGAATTTTCCAAAAAGGCAATGCAAAAATCTAAAACCCAAAAGTCTAAAGTTCTAAAATTTCAGAACTTTGGAGTTTTAGACTTCAAAACTCCTAATTGAAAAAGTGAAGAAATGCCAAATAATGACTCTAAACCCAAAGTCTGAAATTCTAAATTTCAATTTTGGAATTTTGAAGTTCGAACTCCAAATCAAAAAATTTTTTTTTGTAGTGACTTCTCTCCAAACCTCTAAAAAAAAAAACCTCCTAAATTCAAAGTCCAAAATTTTGGACTTCGAGTTTTGGAAAACTTCAAATTTTTAAAACACTTTCAAGTGAAAGATCTCAAAAGGATTTAGTCAATTTTTTAAACATCTTCTTTTTAAGGTAAGATTTAAAGGTTAACATTTTTGGTGACCTCCAGGAATGCTTTCCTGCTAATCTTTTAGGCCAGTAGCCTTATACAAACCATTGGGCAAAAAGAGTCCTAAAAAAGAATACATTTAGAGCACACACTAAACAAAAGAAATAAAAAAGAAACATCACAATGTGTGAAGCACTTGGAGGAAAAGACAAAACAAACACCATATACATTGTGGGGAATGATCTCAAAAGCAAGCTTTGAGATGTATCCCATTCACATGAATGGGAATTTCTTCTCCATTCATCCTGGATAGATGAAACAAATTTACCTCTTTGTAACTTGTGATGATGTATGGCCCGCTCCTAGAGAGCATCAAACTTGGCATGTTTTCCTTGGTTTGGCTCTATCTTCATCCCATTTGAGAACTAAATCTCCCTCTTGAAAATATCTTGTCTTTCTTGTCAAATATTTCTTAACCTGATCTTGATGTTGCTCCAAAGTCTTCATAGCCTTTGTTCTGCACTTCTTCTAACTCCATGAATTCAATAGACTTTACTGTCATCAAAGGATCATTCTCCATAACCTCAAGTTGATGAGCTAACTCTAAAGAAGGTAACTCCTAAGGAGAGTGAAGTTTTTCTTCTCTTCCATATACAAGCATGAAAGGATAATTTCCGATGGCCCTTTTAGGTGTGATCCAATCTTCCCATAAAGTAATTCTTAAGTTGTGTGTGTGTGCCAAGTCCTCATGTTAGTCTCCATTGTGTGCTTGATAATCCTTATGAGGTTCTTATTGCTAGACTCAGCCAATCCATTTTTCCTTGAGGATAGTAATTGGATGAAGTCTTGAGATAGACCCCATTTTTAACAACCCATTCACTTAGCTTCAAACCAAGGAAAGCCATTGCATTGTCTAAAATAACTATAAATGGACATCAAACCTTGTCATTATACCTTCTAAAAATAAGAACTGTCCTTCTCATTTCTCTCCTTCAATGCTACTACCTCTTGTCCATCGAGTAAAATAGTTCATTGTAGTAAGGACCCATTTATGTCCATCACTAGATGGAGGATTAATCATTTTGATGAAATCCAACCCCATTGAATGAAGGTTGATCCACTTGAATTAGATGAAGAGGAGGGATTTAACCTCTGTTTCCTATGAAAAAAGAACATTCCTTGCATTTCCTTACCCAGAGGTGGGCATATTTGAAAAATCCGGCAATAGTAACCACTCTCGTACATGATCTTGGTAGCAATTGTTTGTGAATAATGTCCTCCAGATAGGCCATTGTGAAACTCTTCTAGTATCTTGCTTACATTTCAGTCCCACGCACCAAAGAAGAACATCATTCAAATCCCTTTGAAAGAGAACATTATCTACCAAACATATGGAATAGATGAAGATGGAAAGTATGTCTTTGATTTTTATCATGTTCATAGGATATACTCCCAGAAAAGGAAATTTTAACCTATGTTTATTTTGATAACCAAACCATTCAATTTGATCATCATATTCATCTATGTTTAGGAGCATCACATCCTCATCACTTTTGATTCCATGTCTACAACAAGTTTCTAACATAAACCTTTACCTCTGACAAGTTTGGTAACTTTGATATGTACGTCATACTCCATCACCTTCATGATCCATCCAAATGATTTTCATTCATCTCTTTGTTTAGTAAAAATTCCTTGACACCTGGATGAGACACCATTAGATGAATTTTGTTGTTGACAACATGTGCTTGAATTTCTTCAAAGACTCGAATAACTGCATAGACTTGTTTTTCAACAAATGAATATTTGAGCTCATAGTCTTTGAGGGACTTGAATTAAAGAAAGCAATTGGTTTCTCCATCAGATCATCATTTTGTTGAGTGAGGATACCTAAAATGCTCTCTTGACCTATAAAATCATAAAGAATAAAATCTTTATCAAACCAAGGGTTCACGAGTGTAGGATCTTGAGAAATTGATGTATTAATATCCTAAAAACTCTCTTTCCCTTCTTTTTTCCATGAGAAAGGAATGTTATTCTTTAAGATGGTTGTTAGTGTTTTAGCTAATGCTGTGAATTGAGGGATAAATATTCACATGAAATTTATGGTTCCAAGAAAAATTTGGAGACCCTTCTTGTGACTTGGGAGAGATAAAGACACAAACAAATGAATCTTAGCTGGATCGATTGATAAATCCTTCCATTTAAAAAACATTCCCAAATAACTTCCCCTCATGCACCTTTGTAAAAAAATACATTTTTAGGATTGAGTGAAACCCCAAACTCCCTACACCTTCGGAAAAAATTCCTTAGATGCGTGATGTGGTCTTCTATGCTTAGAGTATATAGTTATATCATCAAGGTAAACCAATATGATATCATTGATTAGTCCCTGAAATTCCATGTCCATGGCTCTTTGGAAAGTAACACCAACATTGGATAATCCAAATGGCATTTTACTATAGGCATATGTACCCCACTTAGTAGTGAATGTTGTCTTGAACTGATCAGATTCTTTAACCAAGATCTGATTATATCCAGAATATCCATCAAGAAATGAAAACCTTTTGCTCCTACTACTATTGTTTGGAGAATCTTCTCCATCATGGAAGAGGATAATGATCTTTTAATGAGGCATGGTTAGATCTCTCGAAATCCACGCATAGCCAAATCTCTCCATTCTTTTTCCTTACATGGACCAAATTGGCCACCCAAGATGAATGTTTGATAGGAAAAATTATAGAGGCCTCAATGAGTTTGGTGAGCTCCTTCCTCATTAGTGGCTCAATTTTGGGATTAATTGGCCTTGATTTTTGAAGAATTGGCTTGCAAGAGGGTCCAATTTGATAGTATGTTGTGCTAAACCTGGATCAAAACCACGTAGATCTTTGTAGCTCCATGTACAAAATATTTCATGATACTCTTGAAAATTTTGATGAAAGCTTATTTTTCTTAGAAGTGCATACTTTACCAATCTTAGAAGTTTTCCATTCACTACCTCGACTTCCTCAAAATCTTCTTCTTTGACCACCATGTTAGAGCTTTGTCTTTTCGATTGATCATTTGAATTGAAGATGGATTCCAGAGTAACTAAGAATTTTGGTAGCTTGTTTATTTTCAATTGTATTTTATCTGCCATATGCTTCTTGCAATTTAGCTTGACCTTTCGTGGAAAATTTTTCCTCTACTTGTAGAAATAGAACAATTTATTCATCATTATCAAACACCTACCAACTACTTACATTATCAGGGACTACAGGTCGAACCACTATTTTGATAGATTTCTATCCTTATTTTGTGATATCAAGCAGTATGTCCTATTGCAAGCCAATTGTAGAAAGCCTATCAACATCTTGATTTTGATTTCTAGGAACAACATGGATCCCAAAAGCTTTGAAATATTCAATTAAATCCCAGACTTAGTTTTTGTATGATCTTAAAAGATAATTTTGGATGCACTACATGTCGTCACTTGATGAACTACTAACTCATTGTCTCCAAAAACAAATAGGGCTTTAATACCCCTCTTTTGAGAAAGCTAAATACCTTGCACAAGGCCCTCGTATTCTGCAACATTGTTAGTGCAATTGAACTGCAACCAAAAAGATGAGAAGTATTTATCTTCTTCTAGATAAATTACCATAACACTAGCACCAGATCCATTCTTACTCCTTAAGCCATCAAGAACAATTGCCACAATCCTTTAAGATTGCTTTGTGTTTTGAAAAGTTGTGGTATGGTTGTTCCTTCTTTTTAGATGTAGTATGTGCCCAATATTGTTTCTTTCAACAACAACAAATCAAATTTTCCTCTACCAACACATCAAAGCATAGGGATGGTAGTGAAGTTCTCCACTCACTTCATTCAAAGACAAGATTTGGACTTATTCCACAAGAGTGGTAGGTTCATGATCAAGAACTTCTTCCTCTCGATCATAGATGGTATAATTCCCATTTGTAGGAATAGAATTGTAGGGTTCTACATGATTATGGAAGATTGTTCTACCATTATAGTTACCTTAGTTCGCATCAAGCCCGAGTATCATATGGGACAAATAATTTGATAGGTAACTACCCATTTTCTTGGGCATAACTCGAGGTATTCACACCAAAATTGATCATGTAGTTATGTACCAAATGATCACCAATGATCAAAGAAGTATAGAATGGTGGTGGTTTGTTCACCTTAGGAATAATTTTCCTTCCAATTGACACAAAAATTTTGAAATTTTTGTTCCATGACCTAATGATCCATCATTTGTACCAAAATTGTTCAAATCCTCTCATAGCAAGTTTCTCTAAGAAGGAATCGAGAGTGTGTCCCACATAGTAACACTCAAGTTGGTCTTGTTCATTTGTTCCAGGATACTCACAGTGGATTGCTCCTACTTTTCTAATGTTTCTTTGAGCATCCTCTTTTAGAAAGTGCTTGTTGGGTATCATGATGCCTAAAGATACATCTCTTTTTGTAATCAAGGCTAGCATGTGTCTCTCAAGATTTTTTTCCTCATCTTTATCAAATGTTTCCTTTTTAATCGATGATGTGAAGTAGATGCTTGATCAAATTTGGAAGGTCGAGATTCAATTTCTCTCTTTTTAAAAAGATTATTTTATGTTATTTATGAGGAATCTATATTCAGTTATCTAAATAACTCTCCTAGTTTGGGTAAGTGCTTGATCAAATTTGGAAGGTCTTGTATACATATTATGTTATTTATGAGCTATTCATTATCTATAACTCTCCTAGGTATTTGGGTAACTGCTATACATATTATGTCTCTCACTATTCATTATTCCCCTTGAATGCTCTAGTTCACTTAGCACATTCCCCTGGTCATAGTTTTTGCACGTGCCCTATTTCTTTTCCTTACACACTCTCACACACTTCCCCTTCTTCCCTCCCTTCCCCTTTTCCTATATGTTTCCATCTTCCCTTTACATGGATCTCTTGTGCATCCTCCTTCCTAACAACTATTCATCCCATGCATGCCTTGCACTTGCTTCAATCAGGTAGGTCCCTAGCCTTCTGCACGCCCCACACATATCTTGTAGTAGTTGTTCCTACACCATTTGTTATTCACTTAAATATTTTCCTCATCTCCCCATGTGTGACATGCACGCTTTCCTCTGTGCCTTCTATTGCCTTCTTCTGTGTGCATATCTTTGCACCCTCCTTTGTACCCTTCTATGCTAGGTCATCTTCTAACTTTCTTAAGTGTGCCACACACAACCAATCAAAGCATGCCAATATGGCATTGAATCCTTGCAACAAATCAATGATGACACATGGTAGAAATGAAAAACATTTGTGTAGTTGGCCATCCTTTCATCCAATCTACATGTGCCACGTGTCTTATGTGTGCATATGACTCTACAAATATTTTGAAATCCATATCTTTTTTTCTACAAAGCTCGATCAGCACATGCCTAGACTTTTCAATCGATAGTTGCTGACATGGGATATAATGCTAGATATTCAAATTCAAATTCTTGGTGGATCTAATAGGTGAGAAATGGGAAAACGTCTTTTTGAGAATTAATGAGTAGATATGATTGCTCCAACCACCCAATTTAATCTGATTCACCTTCCTTCCTTCTTCAACATGCCAAATAGGCTTGGGGAAGTGCATTTGATAGATTTCTAGGTGGATTTATAGGCATTGAATGCTTTTTTTTGGTGGTTGTGTTTCAAATTTGATTTTCCTCCTTCTCTCTTCTTCTTCATTCATTCATCTATAAATGTAAGAGCTATGCTCATTTATTATGTTGACACTTTTGGATCCTTACAATTTTGCTAAGGACTTCATATTTTCTGTATTTTGAGTTCACGACCTCTATTTTCTCATGCATGTGGATATCAACCTCTTTCACCATTGTAATAGCTCTGCATTTTTGGAAGTAATAAAAGTATTGTTTTGTGTCTATTCTCTATCCTAACATGTTTTTACATTCCTTCTTCTTGCCTTTTCTTTTTGCATTTGTGTGCTTGTTGTGCCATTTTTTACATCCTTTAGCAGCTTCCTTATTTAGTTGTGTTCCATGAGAATGATGTGGTAAATATGTTTTAAGTTGTGCTACATCATGCCTAGCCTCCTTTCATGCATTTCCTTTCATTCCCACTTAGAATAGATAGTGTTCATCCCTCTTTTTTGTGTTATCACCTTTTAGTGTAGTTTACTTTCATGTTATCCTTCTATCCCTGGTCCCTTGCATTATTAGCTTATTTTTCCTTTCAACACTAGGAGTAACCGTAGTAGTAGTAGAAAATAGATAGAGGAACCAACCTTCTCTGGAGATCCATCTCAAGCACAAGGTCCCACAACTTGGGATGGTTCCATTGTGATCTCAAATAACTCAACTTCTTAGATCCGAGATGTGGGTGTAGGTTTGAAGACCAATAGTTTTTGGCATGCCAAGTGGGACCAACATTGAAATTTTAAATTTCATATTGCTAAGTTCTGGTGTGTGGACTTAGTATTTCAGCCTTTAGAGGCTCATTTCAACACATCTGTGACTCCCAACATTTGCAGATCTTTGTTTTAGCATCCCTAAACACCTTTCATGAGAAGAGTGCATACAAAGAAAAGTGCAACAGCTAAAGATTCTTTTGAGTACCTCCAGCTATCCCCAGGATAATTTTTCCATAAAATCCCATGCACACATCTCCATCTCTAGCGTGCCTCACCCATTCAACTCCTCCTCAAAATAGACAACTTATGCACCTCTGCAATGGCACATCAACCACCTCCTCACTTAGGAACTTTTCTAACTTCACTGGAGGAAGTCCCTTAGTTCTAGGATGTGTAAAATGATATGCCAAATGGCACGCTCAAAATATTCCATACTTTACTAGTGAGAATCAAGTCACCCCTCAGAGCATATCCAGGATGTAGAAAATGTGTGTTCACTCTATTTGATCACACATGATGATGTAGTAGTAAGGCTACTTGCAACCTCTTTCAAAGGTAAAGTACTTCAATGGTATGATGATGTAGTAGTCAAGCTACTTGCCACCTGGGATGAGCTGGGAACAACTCTTTGTAATTATTTTAAAGATAAGTTAGATCACTTGTCTTTGGTGGAGCAACTGACAACAACAAGAGGGCACCCAATGAGTAGATGATTGATTTCAACATCAGATTTCAGAAGACTTGGGAAAAAATCCCTCTTATGGTAAGACCTATAGCCCAACATGATTTTCTGTATTATCTAAAGGTGTTGAACATAGTGATATCTCAGTCATCATGATTCAATCCATGGGAGGTAGGACTTACTAACATCTTATAATATTGTAGTAAGGGTAGAAAATAGTCTTATTCAGGTGGGAAAGATAGCTCCTAGACCACCTATGCCCTTGTTCCCAGAAATGTCACAAGCACCCCAACCTTCTTGGCCCCTATATTCCTATTCCCGATTAAAGTGCAACTAGTTGCATCAACATCCTACTCTCCAACACAACAAAAGGAAGATGAAGAATTGAAAGACCCTAATTAGAAATTTGTCAAACAAAGTCATATCATTAGAAAAGCAACATGTGCAAGCCTATAGAGGTAATTCTAATCAGTGCATAGCCAAAGAAATCAGCCTTGGTGAATCAATATGGAAACCAAAGATACATGCCCAACCAAAAAATGATAGATGGCATGCTAACGCACATCTTCCTTGCAAGTTGTTCCTCCCACCCCCTCTCTTCCAACACCTAGTAAAGTAAGTCATGTGCTTGTTCCAGTTTAGAAAATTTGGCATAGAGTCGAATGGTGCTTTCCTTGCAACATGCCTCATATTCAATATCACTATGCAATGTTGTGCATGCACGCAAGCCTACATGATCTAGAATGCTTCAACTGTGAGCCTTCAACAAGTTCCCCTAAAGCAAAAAACCAAGGAAGGCCAAAAGCTCCTCCAAAATGCAAATTTGATGTTCTTTTCGGCTGCCGAGGACTTCTGTGTAATCAACCAAGTTGTAGATGATATAAGTAGACCATGTGCCCAAGTTGCAGACAACACAAGATACAAGAAGAAGAATGCTAGAGTCTAGCATGCAGTCACACTCCCAAAGAACACAAGCCAACCTCAAAAAAAAAAAGAAGCAACAAAGGCATCTAGTAGTAAAAGTGCTCAAGTCCCTATATGCATAGAGGCTCCACACAAATCTCTTAAAGTGGCATGTGCACCCTCCTCCTTTGGTAGGTCAAGCCTCTCGCTGTTAGCTAAAGTTCTTGCCCTTCACTGCTGAAAATCAAGAAAGGATGTTGTTTCCCCAAATGCACAAGTCATCAAGTTTTCCATTCAACATTATGGACTAGATGAAGAAGAAAAAACATAAATGTCACAATGTGGGATGCCATGACCATTCCATCCAAAGGACATGTTTTATGAAGCTCTTGGTGTAAACTTCCACTATACTTATCTAACTATTCATGAAAATGTCACATGCTTCTATCAAAATCTGCCAAGAAGAGGAGAAACAAGTAAGTAAGGTTGTTAAAACCCCACCCTTCTATATGTCCTTGATCATAGGCAAAACACCTTGCCATAATTGCATGATTGACTCAAGCACTAGTACTTCTATCATGCCTAAGAAGATGTTGATGTCTTAGGTCTTAACTATAGCCCCTTGTCTAAAGGAGTCCTGCAAATTGATGGTTCAATTTCATACTACTTAGGAATCATCAAGGATCTTGAGTTAACTCTTCATGCATGTCCAAGTCTAAAATAACTCAAGATGTGTCAATCATTGACCTACCTCCTTTATTTCCTTATGTCTATCAAGAGATTTTACTGCTAAAGTGGGTGGTTACTTGTCTTCTGATTGGTCTCATATGTTACTCAAGACAAGGTATGGTACCTAGTTTACCATACAAGTTGAGCCAATATTTTCCTATCATGTAGAGTCATATGTCCCATCCCCTCTCCAAGCCAACTGTTTAATCCAAGAACAAGCTTCAGCTCCTAAGAGCATCCTCTTCCACCTTCTATTCCTGATCTAGTACTTGATGAATGGGTGAGAGGCACCATAAATTTGATCCATATGTTGAAGAACTAGAAGCTTATGAAACTAGGATTAGTACTTACTGCATTCTTGAAGAAGAAGTTATGTTGCCGCACGTGCTCAAGAAAGACCAAGTTGAACTTGGTTTATGGAAGTTATATTTTGATGGATAGAAAGAAATGGCAGGGAGGGAGGAGTTTTCTCATTTCCCCTAAGGATGAGAAATTATTCTTCATGCACAAGTTACAATTCACATGTTCTAACAATGTGGCAGAATATGAGGTGTTGGTGCATGGTCTTTTTGATTACTGAAAAAGAAGAAGATTAAGTCACTATAGATCTTTGGGGATACAGAATTGGTTATCCATCTAGTTACCAACAAGTGCTTAAAAAAAGAATAAGCTTCTCAAATCTTATAAACACAGAGTTTGGGACCTCCTTGAGAGCTTTGATGCTCTAAATCTACATGGTGGTACCATGTAAAATGAACAAGGAAGCTGATCAAATGGCACGCTTAGTTCACAATTCTCTCCTACTAAGGACTTTATTAAAGGAAACACTCAACACATTAAGATGGTGATCAGACCATCCATTCTAGACAACAACACCATTTGCAAGTGTTTGACAAAGACATGTAGATCATCTAGTTCATCCAAAATGAAGTTGAATTTCTCATCAAGCATGCAAGATGACTTGCATGATAGCTATGGTGACCAAGTAATTCAACTAAGACAAAATAAGTTTCCTAAAGGGTTGGTCACCTTAGAGAAAATGTTTATCCCTAATGATGAGTTCAAGGGTGAAGAAAAGTATATGTGCATCATGCAAGAAGACTATCTCCTATCACTATTGCACATGGGAAAATAGTTGCTTCTCTCAAGAAAGCTTGCATGCATGAAGAAAAACAGGTCTTCATCTCTCTGTCAAAAATACAATGATATCTTCTCATGGGAGTATGAAGACCTCAAAGGTTTTGATCCAAGTGTTACTCAACACTCCATTGACCTTGATCCTGGTATCAAGCCCATCGACAAAGAAATGACCAATCAATCCAAAGATAGAGCCCCTCATGAGAAAGGAATTATCCAAACTCATTGAGGAAAAGATTATTTTCCCATCAAGTACTCTACCTTGGGTCACAAATCTAGTTCCAGTGTACAAGAAGAATGGTGAAAATCAGACTTTGTGTTGATTTCAAATATTTAAACAAGGCATCTCTAAAGGATCATTATCCTTTTCCTTCAATGGAGCATATTCTGTAGACTGTGGCTGGCACGCAAAGATTCTCAATGTTAGATGGGTATTCAGGTTTCAATCAGATCTCTAGTCAAGGAAGAGGATCAATTCAAAACAACATTTACAACCAAGTGGGGAACATATGCATATCAAAAATTCCCTTTGGTATCTCTCAAATGCACAGTGCACATTCATTTGAGTGCACCATGGATATTACCTTCAAAGGTTACATCAATGAGTTCATCTTGGTTTACCTTGATGACATCACTATCTTCTCAAAGTAAAGCGCGGATCATATGACACACTTGGAAAAGTATTTGAGAGATGCAGAAAATTTGGGGTGTCTCTTAACCCCAAGAAGTGCAATTTTTCAATGGGCATAGGGAAATATTTTGGGCCATGTGGTTTCAAAGGATGGCATCACAATTGATCCTTGAGTGCATTTCAGCCATCCTAGATCTTTCCTTGTTAGCACAAAAAAGGCCTTGCCTCCTTCTTGGTAAGATCAATTTTGTTAGGAATTTTATCCCTAACTTTGCAGGACTGATTCGACCCATCACCCTGATGCTCAAGAAGGACATAGCCTTTAGATGGACAATAAAAGGAAGAGAAAGATTCAACAAAATCAAGAAAGATATTACTTGCATGCCAACACTCATCAACCCAGATTATTCCAAAGGATTTCATCCTTTATGCTTATGGTGCTGATGTGAGTGTTGTTACTATCCTAACACAAGAAAATGAACAAGGATGGAACAAATAGTGGATTTCTTCAGCTAGACACTGAAGGATTATGAATTAAAATACAGTCACATGGAGAAGTAGGTCTTCACCATCATGCACACGCTCAATAAATTCAAAAGTATGCTCACCAAAAATCATATTAAGGTGTTAGTCTCCCACTCTTTTATCAAAGACTTCATCATGGGAGAAGAAAATCAATGAAAAGAGAGCATGATGGGTGACCAAAATCATGGAATATGATGTGACTATCAAAACCACAAAATGTAAGAGGTAGCACCGTGTTATGAAAGTAGATTGCTGAAGATGTGCATAATGAATTTGAGACTTCATTATTTATGGATGAGGCTCTCCGCGTGTAAACATTGAATAGAATATAGATCTTGGTGTTCATGATTGGATAAAGGACATGATCACATTCCTTTTCAAGGGTCCATACCTCCCAATTTAAAAAAGTAAAGAGAAGACATCTAAGGTTACAATCTATCCCCTATGTTTTGATTGATGGAATTATATTCAATAAGAATCTTGATGGTGTGTTGTTTAGATGTATCAATGGTGCACAGACTGAAAAAGTGTTAGCATAATTTCACGATGGATCATTGGTGGAAACTTATCTGCCAAAACTACAAAAATGAAGATTATAATGGTAGGTATCTTTTGTTCTACCTTATTTACAGACGCACACAAGTGGGTCAAAAAATAAAAAGAATTTTATTTCTTTGCAGGAATGAAAATATTAGTAGTGTTTCCTCCAACCAATCCAAATAGATCACCCTTTTGCGCAATGGGGTCTCAACTTCATAGGTATGATCAATCCACCTTCAAGCGTTAGACACAAATAGGTGTTGATTGCATAGACTACTTCACCAGATGGAAAGAAGTTGTCATGCTCAAGGTATCAACAAAGTCACCATCCTCAACTTTGTCAAAGGTATAGTCAAAAGATTTTGCATTCCTAAACCATTATCTCCGATAATGCAAGAGCCTTCCTTGGGACCAAAATTATTGATTGGGCTCTAAATTAGGCATCTATTCAAGACTTATTCTAACTATTACCCTCAAGGTAAAGGTCTAGTAGAGTAAATGAAACAAACCGATCAAGATAATGAAGCACACAATGAACATCAGCCAAAGATAATGGCATAAAAATTCATCAAGTGTGCTCTGGGGAAGATAAGATTATAATAAAAAGGAAATAGTAACTTCTCCTTACAAAATTGTCTAGGGAAAGGATGTTATCCTTCCTTTGACACTAGAGTTGAACTCAATAACGCTTTCCCAATAGCTATAATTTGAAGGTGTAGACTAGAGAGAAGTAAGAATGGTATAGATGGTTAATATTGAAGAGTCAAGGAACTCTTGCATGACCAACCTAGAAAACATCATCATCAGCAACAAAGAAAATTTTGAAGTAAAGGCCAAGCCTAAAAATTTCAAGGTTGGGGATTTGGTTTTGAAATGGGATGCTGATAGAGCTAAACCTAGGTGCCACAAAAGTTTGATGCACTTTAGAATGGCCCATATATCATCATTTCACGTAAATAAGCTAACTATTTCAAGTTAACTCATCTTGATGGAGGCACACCTTTCAAATCCCAAAGAAATGGGATCTATCTTAAACCCTTCCATTAAGTTTGTTATCACCAAATCATAGCACCCTATGGTTTGCACAAGTGTCTTTTCTTGAGCTCACAATGTGATTGGACAACATGGGTTACTATATCCAAGTTGTGGGACTTGCTTCTTGAGATAGACATCCAGAGAAAGTTGGTTATTGCTCGTAAACTACCTGCCACAATCTATTCTAATGCAGGCAAAACTATCTATCCTAATCTAAATTTCCAAGGGACTAAAGAGAGAGAGAGTGCATGAAAAAAAATCCTACACTATAGCGGTGATACACTAGAAAATAAGAGTGAGAATAGTCTTCTAATGTGTGAAAAGTAGAAGCAAAATGCAAACTAGAAGCGATGATAACAAATTCTCCACAATCTAGCAACTACATTCACACCAATATTTCATGCACACAAAATGATAATAGATCCCTACAGAGCATAAGATAGACAAAATATATATGTAATGAGATTGAAAGAGCAAGAGGAATACAAACAAACATAGCAGGGGAATATACATCCACAAACTTGCATCTATCGCTTCGTAAGTATGCATAGTTCAATCTATTAGAAGATAAAATCTTGGATCACCATACAAGGAGTCCACTACAAGGGCATACAACATATTGGATTCACAAATAAATTTTGAAAGAGTATTTTTACTTAAAAACTATCTCCCTTTAAAATGAGCTTAACACTCCAATTTATAGAATTCTGAGAGAAGAGAGAGAGAGAGGAAAAATGGAAATCTTGAAATTTGTCATTCAACCACTTGCAAAAGGTAGTAAATGGAATGAAATGATGTTATGTTACTTGAAAAAGGCCCCCCATACTGTCCCATAACTTGCAGTAGTGAAATATGTTAGCCCATGCTTCATTGAATGCATCCCAACTACCACTGAAATAATTATTCTGAACCTGATCATGTTTTCTATAAAATCTCTATCGATCCTTCATCAAATTTTGAATATCTTGATTATCGTGCATTGTGATTTTTTTCTGAGAATTACAAAATTTATTTGCAGAATTGTAAAAGTTATGGCTTCTAAGAATTACAACGGTGTCAATTTTGTGCTTTTTCTTTGATAATTGCAAAATTTATGGCCTTCTGAGTCGTAACTATTTTGAGTTTGCCAGGGATTTCTTTCCTTTTACGGGATTGAATATTTAAATTTTGGAACTGTATACATTTCCTTCCTTTCACCTACCTACCCTCACCAAAATTAATATTTTGTATTTCCATGGTGTAGAGGATGTTGAGATCTTTCCAACAATATAAAATTTATTAAATTTCGAGCACCGGGTCAAAAGTTATGCCCATTTGAAAATTTGCATTAATCCACACAAGAAATGGCAAAAATACAAATTTGCAAATGAATTCTAGGGCCCGAAATTGCAAATTGCGCCATTTTCAAAAATGCCAAATTCTCAAAATTCCTCCAAGCCCCCAAACCTGAAATTAGTAAAATTCTCAAAAATCCCCTGCCCCCAAGCCCGATATTGGAAAATTTCTCAAAATTTTCCCCGAGTGCCCCCAAGCCCGAAATTGGCAAAATTCTCAAAAATTCCCCACCCCCAAGCCCCAAGCCCGAAATTGCCAAAATTCTCAAAATTCCCCAGCTCGTGAACTCCGCTAGGCCTCAATATGAAGAGTTAGAAGAACTTTAGATTTTTGGAAAGGGGAAGAAATTTTCTATCTGATGAAGATGCTTTTGGGAATCATTAAATACTTAAAATACATAAAAAATAGATCTTTCAATTTAGCACTAAAAGGGGGAAATGGTGTTAATTGACAAAAATTAAGCATGAGCTTATTTTAACAACGAAGTATAAAACATTAGTTTGTATATATTAGAGTAGTTCACTTCCTCCAAGTGCTCTGTGTGCACAATTTTTATTATACATAAGTTGTTTCCTCTCATGTGCTTCCCATGCGCACTCCTCTATTGCTTCCAAAATGTAGGTCTTCTTTCAGCAGTTACAAGATTTAGAATAGAGTTGAGAAATGATCATTTAAGTGACTTCAGGGTAGTTCTTTAAATATACAAATCAGATATCATGATTACATAGAAGAATCCATTCCCAAAGGATTCTCTAGGCTACCGATCTCCTTCATTTAGTAGGAAGATGGCCCCAAAAATTTCCAAAACTGTTATCCAAATAACTCTCCTAGTTATTTGGGTAACTTGTATACATATTCTATCTATGATCTATTTATTGTAAGGTTTCAAATGCTCTAGTTCACTTAGCACATTCCCTTGGTTGTAGTTTTCCCACACACCCTATTTATTTTCCTCACTTTCTCAAAGCGTGCTTTCACTTATTCCCTCCTTTTTCCTTTTCCTCTTTGTTTCCATCTTCCCCTTTTGTGCATCTCCTACGCATCTACCATCTTCCTATAAGCTATTCATCCCATGCGTGCCTTACACTTGCTTCAATCCGATAAGTCCCTAGCCTTCTCATGTGCCCCACACATATCTTGTAATAGTTACACCTTTACCATTCATTCTTCACTTACCAGTTTACCTCATTTCCCCATGCGTGTCACATGCACTTTCATTTTGCCTTCCTCTCGATTTCTTCCACACACATACCTTCACGCCCTCCTTTTATCCCTTCTATGCTAGGTCATATTCTCGACATGCTTGAGTGTGCCATAGGAAACTATTCAAAGTGCTCCAACAGATGTTGAATCCTTACAACAAATTAATAAGTGACACATGGAAGAAAGGACAAAAATTTGTATAGTTGGCCATCCTTTTCATCTAATCCACATGTACCACCGTCTTATGTGGATAGGATACTTTGAAAAAATTATGAAAACCATATCTATTGCTATAGATCTCTGATCGATGCATGCCTAGTCTCAATTGATAGCTACTAATGTGGACTATAGTGATATGCATTCAAATTCAAATTCTTGGTGGATCTAGTAGGTGAGAAATGGAAAACATCTTTCTGAGCATTAATGAGCAGATCTGATTGCTCCAACCACCTGGTTTAATCTTATTTACCCTCCTTCCTTCTTCAACATTCCAAACAGACTCAAGGAAGTGTATATGATAGATTTCTAGGAGGATTTACAGGCATTGAATGCTTCTTATTGGTGGTTGCATTTCAAATTCAGATTTTCCCTCCTCCTCCTCTTCTTCCATCAATTCATCTATAAATGTAAAATTTGGGCTCATTTTTTATGTTGGACACTCACGGATCCTTACTCATTTTTCTAAGGATGTCATATGTTTTTTATTTTGAGTTGTAGACCTCTAGATTTTGCTCATGCATGTGCATATCAACATCTTTCACCATCAGAATAAATCTATGCATTTATGAAAGTAATAGAAGCATTGTTTTGTGATTATTCTTTGTCCTAATGTGGTTGTATTTCTTCTTATTGCCTTTCCTTTTGCATTGCATGCTTTTTGTGCCACTTTACATCCCTTGCAGTTCCTTATTTAGTTGCGTTCCATGAGAGTGATTTGGTATGTACATTTTTGGATGTGTTTCTCGTGCCTAGCTTGCTTTCACGCATTTCCTTTCATTCCCACTAATAATGAGATAGTGTTCATCCCTCTTATCTCGTGTTATCACCTTTTAATATAGTTTACTTTCATGATTATCCTTCTATCCCTAGTCCCCTCACATTATTAGCTTAGTTTTCACTTTCAACATTAGGAGTAAGCAAGAATAATAGAAATAGATAGAGGAACCAACATTATCTCGAGATCCGTCTCAAGTGCGCAAGGTCCCACACTTGGAGACAATTCCATTATGATCTCAAACATCTCAACTCTTCTAGATCTGAGATGTGGGTGTAGGTTTGAATACCAACATATTCAACCCGTAAAAATCTTTTATTTGCCAATTTATCAAAGTCGTTTCTTCTGGCACCTGTGGTTGATATACTATTTCATGCTTAGATGAATTTTTTTTGGCTCTGAAGGGATAGATACACTTTGAACCATAAGGGCTTGGATAATAAATCCATTGGGGAAAATGTTTTAATTGGGAGGCTAAGAACAAGGATAACACCATTCATAATATTGAACTAGATTATTCTAGATGGGTACAATAGGTTTAAAAGAACTAGCAGCGAGAGGATTCATAAAATTTAGAGGCCTGAAATTCATAACTTAACCTATAGCTTTGCTTTGAGGATGATTATTTCCTTGAGAGGGATGAAAGTTAGCTTGATATAGTTGATTTTGTGGCTGGTGTTTCCTTTTAGTGCAACAAGATCATTCCCAATAGTTTGGAGTAGTGACTTGACTTCAAATAGGTTTTTCAAGGGGTGGGGAGAGATTGAAATGGCTATTTGGAAGCTACTAGAATGGGAGCAATGGTAGGTTGAGTATTTGTAATATCTGGAGACAACGATATTAGCGATCATGGAGCTATCTTTCTACAAAAATCAAGGAATTCTCATCTCTTATGATAACTTCTTAGGCATTAGGTAATATAGTCCCTCCCATAGACTAGATCATAATTTCTACATCACTATCCAAGACCCACAAATAGTATATTAATGCATTGTTTGGAGAAGGCTTTATGAGTTCCAAAATTATATTCCACATCCTTTAGAATCAAAAATTTAAATTGCTTGTGTATTCTTGGGGATCTCTCTTTATAGAAGTTAGTTTTTCCAAAAGCTACAAGTGATCTCTCTTGTCTTTGAACTATTTATAGAGATTCTCCCCTAACTCATCCCAAGTGGTAATAGTTCCATCCCTCAAACCAAAAAACCACCGAAGTGTTTTACCTTTGAAGGAAGTAGCCAAGAGTTTGACTGCAATGTTTTCCTCTGTGACATTATGTATGGAAAAACATTGGCTACATCAAGAATATGTTCTACAGAGTGATATGAGTTTCCCCAATGTAAAAGGGTAAAAATTTTAGTGCAAAGAATGACTATGGGATCTCATTTGACTAATAGAAGAGGGATGCCCACATTGAATGTAGGAAATACTTGATTCCCGGCCATTCTTTTGAGAGGTGATTATTCCTATGTGGAGGGAATCTTCCGTAAGGAGGAGTATAATGACCCCTACGAGGAGATGTTGTGACTAGTGAGCTTGAAACACCTCTTCTTCTTCTTGAAGGAGACACTGATAACTCAATATGTTGATAATTTCCTTCTCATCTCACAAAATCTATTGTTTGAACTCTTGGTATATATTAACATACCGAGATATGAAATCGAGAGATATGGAGTCGCTAGGTACTTTTAGTTATGCAAATAGGAAGATAGGTACCAACTCTTTGTCCCATCGGGAATGTCGAGTTTTTTTTTCACACGATCATGCACCCATTGAATCTTTGAGTGATCCCATGCAATGTTGGAAGATCCCTAAGGTGTGGGATCTTGTCCCTTGGAATGAACCTCCGTGATAATGCCACCTTCTTTTTGTAACTTGGAGCACTTTGATTTAAGATCAATTTGCAAGGCTAAAAACACTTTAAAATGACTCTAATCTACTTAATTCACAGGGTTCAGAGTTAGAAATAAAAATAAGGAAATAAGGTGATACACCAAGAGAGTATAATTAGATAATTTTATGATCTTCACACTGGAAAGGGTTAACTCGGAAAGGATAAAGTAAACATCACAATCCAATTTACCTTATTCTATTTATACAGGGAAAATAATATACCACAGACATAAGAGCATGCATTTCCTTGTAAGACCCCAAACATACCTAACAGATAGATCAAATCTACTCAAATACACAATCAAAAAATCATAACAATATATGATATACACATGTCATACATCCCATTCTCTCCATGTCGGCTTAATTATAATGTAAATTAATAACAGAGGAGATATAATATTTCCATAATTGATATTCAAGATAATCAAATCATTCTTCGATAGACTGAAATAAGATACTCTGAAATAAAGGTAGATGAATCACTTATACTAAGGAATTACACATTCACAAAGCATACATTGATCAACTATTAACACAATAAATTATACATTCCATGGAAAAATATTTTTTTGAAAATAATTGAAAGGATTCAAAGTATTCAAAATACTCTTACAAGATTGAAGAATAACTTCCCAATGATCTAAAAGTCTATCTAAAATTAGTACATCTCAAATATTTATAAGTTCCAAAGGTTGAGCCATTACAATCCGAACCTTAACTAACGAATTACTAAAAACAAAATGTAATTAAGTTCCAGGAATAGGCTCCCATAAAAATAGCAAGGTAGTTAAAAAAATTTTCACTAAGCAACCCTACAAATTTGACCGATCCACGAGCTTGGAATTGTCCTGTCATGGCCTCCTATCTTAGCTTGGTCCTGCAACATCTTTTTCCTCTTCAGTTTTCTCCTACTCTTTCTCCCACATAGTCATCGATGCTTGTAATCAATGAAACATTTGATTATTCCTATTACTTTTTCTTCTTATATTCCCCATGCGTAATGATTCACCATGTCTATTGTATTAATTTATCTCACAATTTTAGTTGGTAACCTTTTCAATTTACTCACCACTTTCCTCAGTTGACTTGTGAAATTATGACACAAGACCAACATGTCAATTGAATCACTATTAAAATTCCTAGTTACCTCATCATATTTCTTTACCAAATCTTTGAAATTTGATTTAATTTGATCCACTGAAGGGCATCAATATTCTCATTGAAAAATTTGCAGTTGATATTATCAAACTCTTCTAAGATATCATTTAGACCATCCATTATTTCCACACATTTTTAATCCAACTTCTTGATCACATCTTGTAATATATGGGATATAAATTCCATAGCCTTTTGAAAATCAAAAATTTATAAATATCATCATTTACTTATTCTTGAAGAATTAAATATGTATCTTCATCTCCAATCTCACCCCATGTGGCCAAAGTCAAATTCAGTTATTTTTATCCTCGAGAGAAATTCATCTATCCTACAGATGGAGGTTATTTGAGTTTGAAAATAATTATATAATTCAATAGATTCTTAAATCAAAGGATTAGCTTCTTGAAGCATGTGCTCTATCCATCCATTCACTGATCTTCCCTTCTGACCTATCTTCTCAATCTCATGATATGAGATATCTTCCAAAGCGGAAGAAATTGTTAGAGAAGTTATAGTTGAAAGATCAATGGTTGGAGTGGGTTGTGTTACTCTCCTTAACTAAGAAGTGAGTTGTTTAACCTTCACCTTTAGTTCATCTTTGGAATATTTATCTTTATCATACTTCTCCAAAACATTCCCGAGAGCCACTTGCACATCTTTTTTTGACAACTTCGTGTGTTGCCTTCCCTAGTGAAAGTCTAGAGATTTGATAGTATTTTTTTGTTATAGTTTCTTTAGTTTTCCCTACAACGTGGGTAGCTACTTCCATGACCCTTTCTCCTAACTGGTTTATAGATAAACTAGAGATGATATTTTTCCATTTTTCATGTCTCCTCAAATTAGGTTCCAACACACTTAGATCTACAAAGTCTACCAAAGGAACCTTCTTATTTTGCTTTATATTTTGGTGATATAGCCATTCTAGTATAGAAACATAGATGAAAATGGCATGACCGATTCAACACCTAGATCACTAGATATCATAATAACACCGGTAACATTATTTTGCAATGAAATGGAGGTGGTAATGATATATGGGGTGGATGTGAGAATAGCCTCAGGAGTGGATGCAACGTGGATGAAATTTAAAATGGAAGGAAATGAAAACTAAAGAGGTAGTGAAGTGAGAACTAGAGAACCAATCATTTCCCCTCCTTAGAGAATAGGAAGGAATGAAAATATGTGCACCATGGATGGGGATGGAAAAGAAGAGAGGAGTGTAGAAGAAGAAGGTAATGATAAAGGAAGTGATAATGGCAGGGAAGGAGGGGGTGGCATATTTTGTGATACAACTGGAGAATCAATAAATTCAACAACTTCATATACTTGGTATTGTAGAGGACATAACCTTGGAAGTAGGGGCCTTGGAAAGAGAGGAAATTCCAATAACAAATGAAATCTTCCTAGGAATTATATTGGCCATTTGGGTAGACCTTTTTCCTCTTGTGGGTCTAAGAATACTTATTGTTGTTTGGGCTTTTGTTCTTATAGATTGATCTAACCCTTTAGGTGAAATTCCCAAGGTAGCAAACCAATCATATGTTCTTTGTAAAATTGGCCATGCCCTTTCCTTAGTATTGCAATTCTCCTCTCGATGCCAATAGATCCATGAAAAGGTTGATTGATAATCTGTTATCCAAAATTCACCCCCAAGGTAAATTTTGATAACATGCATCAAATTCTTTAGTCCCAAGCAATTATATTGATTCAAGGCAAAGCATCATGTTGCTGGGGTCCCCTCAGATTTTTTCTAACTCCCCTGGCCAAGAAAGAAAGAGCAAGCTCTGAAAAAATGTGGAAAGGTTGCAGAAGATAGGCTCGAGCCAGGAAAAATCATGAAAAATGGCTAAGTCTTAGTCTCCGGGACAGCCGGGACAAAATTACGTGAGGGACACGTGGGATGCGAAAGCATGAAATGGGCGAAGATAGAAGAGGAAAAGTCAACGTTTGACTCGCGAAACTTCAAACAAACCCATAACTTTTGACTACGAGCTCAATTTTCACAAAATTTGACTTTCTCGAACAAACACGACATCCTCTACGCCACGTAAACTGGATTTCTTATTTTTAATGAGGGTAGATATATTTAATTAAGATAAAATATTTGGCTCCGGTCCGCTTAATGTTCATTCTCGTCAAATGACAAAAACGCCTGCCGGACCCAAAATAGCTGCCCGCACTCGAGGCCATAACTTTTGCATTTCTCAACGAAATCACACAAAATTGGTACCTTTGGAATCGTGGTTTTGAGGCCTGATGTAAAAAATCAAGAAATTCCAGATTTGATTAGAAATTGATTGAGTTTTTAAGAAAACGTGGCTGGGTTCGAATGCAGTGTTTTATTTGGTAGCTTCTGGAGCGCAATTAAGAGGCATGGTCATCATTCTTTCTCTCTCACTGAGCACATGGGATAGTATGGGGAGCCTTTTGCAAGTAATGTATAATCATTTTACTCAATTTAATGCCTCTTACAGTGGTTGAAGGATAGATTTCAGGATTTCCATTTTCCCTTCTCTTTTCCTTCTCTTTTTCTATAAATTGGAGTGTTGGGCTCATTGTAAAGAGAGAGTTTTTGGGTAACAAAGCTCTACCAAAATTTCTTTGTGAAGCTAGTGTGTTACAGCCCTTGTTGGACTCCTTATGGTGATCCGTGCCCTTATCTTGTAATAGCATACTGTGCATACTGAAGCAATAAAATACAAGTTTGTGGATGTGTCTTCCCCGCTGTGTTTTCTGCATTCTTCATTCTTCTTTTTAATCTTTCTACAAGAATATTGTGTCTTTTATTATGTTCTTGCAGGGATTCATTAACATTGTGTATGCTTGGAATATTGTTGTGAATGCATTTTGCTAGATTATGGTGAACTGTCATCACCTCTTCTAGTGTGCACTTTGCCTCTGTATTTCACACATTTGGAGATTACTCTCCCACCCTCCTTTTCTCGGTGTATCACCACTTTAGTGTAGTCTTTCATTTTATGTATTCTCTCTCCCCGATCCTTGAAATTTAGATTAGAATCTGTTAGCTTATCCTGCATTAGAGTAGATTGTGGCGGGTAGTTTAGGAGCAAGAACCACTTTCTCGGAGGTCTATCTCAAGTAGCAAGTCCCACAACTTGGAGATAGTACCCATGTTATCCAATCACACTGGATGCTTAGAGTGATCAAACTATAAATCTGATCAACATCCAGGGGTGCTGTGATTCGGTGATAACAATAACATCATTACCATTGTATATTGGATCCAACACTTCATCATCATCCTTCATCTCCTCTAGAATCTCCGCAATACCAAATTATCTAACCTCATCCAAAGTAAATCTTTCGTATTCTCATTTCCTGATGATAACCTCATCCCGACATTAAATCCAAATATCCTCTAATTGAGGCATGTGAGAACTAGCTAAAACCGTATCAATGAACTTACCCCAATAGTCAAAGTTGATGAAAGGTTTACAAAGTAACTTCAGGACATTTCTGCATCAACATTCTTTGTTTTATAAATACTAGCACAAGTATACCTTTTGATCGAAATGGGAACCTAGATGCCTGATGAGAGCATATCAGAATAGTTGCAGGTAATAGTCAAAATAATAATAACAAATGATATTCAGTTAATCTTCTTCAATATTGATTACACATATATAGGAAATATACTCCCTAAATAATAGGAAGTAGTTTATAACAACTCACTAACTTACGTGAGTTGTTTCTAACACACTAACCAAATATAATTGTTATTGTTGTTTTATATAACAACTAATAACAATTTACTAACACATACTTACAACATAATAATTACTTCACGTAATTATTGTTTACTAATGGAGCACTAATTAAATATTTCCTAACATTCCCCCCCTTAGTGCGAACATGGGAAAAACCTGCCTTTGTACTGCAACGTGCCGCTACGTAGCATGCTCATGATCTGGATGGTTTCAAGGACAATACCAACAACCTCTGGATGGTTTTCCAAGTGGTTAACCAACAACCACACAACAGATGGTTTTTGAGGACAGTACCAACAACCTCTGGATAGTTTTTCTGGATAACTAACAACCACGATATCATGATGATGCAGTAGTATCAACAACTCTCATCACTATCTCACTGCAGGGAATAACATAGGAAATTCTACTGAAATTTGTTGCTCATACATACATAGAAAAAGCTGACATACTGGAAATGGAACATTGGATCATGTTCCCCCCCTCAATGTGAAATTTCCACTTATTGAAAATAGGATCACTGCAAACTGAGGCACACCACACTGGAAGCACTAAAATCAAACTACACACACACTGTCACCAAAGCTGATATGCGGCCCCGTCGTTGGCAACTGACGAGAGGTCGCTGAATGACCTCCAACCTCCGATGCCTCCTGCCTCCGGTGTCATGCTGCTAGTTCAGCCGGATGTGATCACGAAGCTCAAAATACCTTCAATAATTTGGACGTCGCGTACAAGCGAAAATGCGTCCAAAATTGAAATGCGGGCAAATTTTTTTATTTTCCGAACTTTGGAAGACGACACTTTTTACAATAGCATTGACCCACAATGAATTTTGACTCTACCACTTTTGACAACTTTCAAGTAATTGACAATAAGAAGACTTAACATAAAAATGATTCTAAACTCTTGACTCCTTTTATTTATTTTGACTCAAAGCTAATTAAACAAACCTATTATACTTAACATAAAATATTTTCAATACAATAGACACTTTTACTAAAATAGAGAGGACTTCTTACAAACTTTTTACAATACTCTATCAACAATAAACCTTATATCACATAAGCCCAAAACTATGTAACTTTATATTAACAAATGATTTGGTGAACAATACCGACTCAGACTAAAACATTAGACCCAACTAAAAAAATTGAACAAGACATATATGACACAAATATAGGAATAAAACCAATATTTACAACATAAAATACCTATATCCCGAAAAAGGTTGATGAATGCACAAATTTTTAGCGAAATAGGACCACAACCAAACAAATAATGTGAGATCTCATTCAGTCTTGTTAGAAGAATATGTGGAATAACTCACTGCTAACCGACAAGTATATTACGCATTGACCGGGAGCTCGCGGATTTAGTTTGACTGGTGCACAACTGATAATATTTAGGACTTCCATACGTGATTTCAAACCCTTTCACTAAAATTTCTCATACACATATGTGTCAGATCTGCGTCGAAGGACTATAATGTACTGATCAATATGCACGTATTGCCAAGAAAACTGTGTACAGTTAGAGGAAATTTATTTCTGAGTGATAAACGTCAAAGAATCTACGGATATAGACAAATCTGGCAGAGACCTGTACGTGGCAGGGACTGCGAGTTTTCATGTTCCATCCACAACATCCAATGAATTCGACGCCAAGAGATTAGATTCAGATGCCAAACTGTCCATTAATTTGCATGCCCAATGAAAATAAAACTAAATCACAAATACTACAGGTCAGATTGAATCCTTGACAGCAAAATGATCATCGTGATAGTGTCGAGGTTACAAAGACGATCCACTGCATAATATTCATTGGCCGACCAAAGGAAATTCGGGAGTCACCACAACGAGATTGATCAGGATTTCTTTGCAAGAGGAGATATGCGAATGATATCAAACGGCCTGACAATCAATTTAAGCTTGTTTGAATTCAAAGGCAGACATGACAATTCAAGCCATAGACAATCTCCACTAAACGGCATATGCACAGATCCTAGTCATTATCACAGTCGCTTCATCATAGAGCCGTAGCCTGCTCTGGTACCAATTGAAGAGAGCATATCAGAATAGTTGCAGGTAATAGTCAAAATAATAATAACAAATGATATTCGAGTTAATCTTCTTCAATATTGATTACACATATATAGGAAATATACTCCCTAAATAATAGGAAGTAGTTTATAACAACTCACTAACTTACGTGAGTTGTTTCTAACACACTAACCAAATATAATTGTTATTGTTGTTTTATATAACAACTAATAACAATTTACTAACACATACTTACAACATAATAATTACTTCACGTAATTATTGTTTACTAATGGAGCACTAATTAAATATTTCCTAACAATGCCCACCTTATGCCATTTGTTTTGGATTTTGTGATAATCCAACAATTTCCAAACCAATTCTAACAAAACCCATTTGTCAGTAGGGAATCTTGGTAACTTTCTAGGACACCCAAGAAACCAGAATCCTTATGTATGTAAATTTTGGAAGAAGATAAATGGCTCCTCACTCCCGTACTTCTTTAAAATCCTCATCATAAATCCTTTCATTATAAAAATATTTATCAAAACGATAAAGGAGGACAACAAAAGGCATCATTTAGTCTACAAAAATGTTTGTTTCCTTCTTCCATTATAATTTGAGGATAAAAGTGATAAATCTATGACACACTTCTAACACCTTTTGTGTTCAAATTATTGAATTCCCCATGGCGTAAACAACATTAACAAGGAAGGAAGTCATGAAAAAAATTAGACATTAAAACATTGCCCAATTAGAAAAAAAAAAGAGTTTTGATAGGTTCCCCCATCGTATGAATTCCTTATTATTTTTATAGTAGAAATGTAGAGGAAAATCAATTCTTGAAACTCCTTTGTGGAGCCAAGACCCAAAATTTGACTCAAAAATACAATAAGATCACTTACTTCCTAGATGAAGTCTGAGTGGAACAATGTTTTAGGAAGCTTATTGAAATTTTTGTCCAGTAATTCTTCATCATAAATTTTGTACACATTTTCTGTTTCTTTTTCCCAATGTTCCATGGTGGCTTCTGGTGAAATTATTGCATATCCTTCAACATCTGGAAGTTTAAATAAATCCTCAAAGAAATTGGCTTCCACCTCATTACAACTTTGTTGTCATCATATTTTATCAATTAAGAATCCTTATCAAAATGGGTTATTGTTGCTAAGATGAAATTAGGACAATGTATGGATAAGGAAGTCCTACGGTGAGTGAGCCCACTATCAAATATGGCCTGCATCTAAGACTTCTTGTTAGGGGCCTTTAACCTTACCTAGAAGTCTAGAAAATCTACTTGTCCAAGATCGGTATCCCCAATATTTCCCAAGTCTGAGGAAAGGAGTGAGTGAGGGGAATCTCCTAAAAATTTGTAATTCATATTTTCCTCACCCTTAGATGAGGAGGATGACATTTAATTTGGAATTTAGAATCCAAATGGCTTTTGGAAATTTCATAAAAGCTGTTGAAGTTTTGAAATGCTGAAGTCTGAAATTGAAAGCAACAACTCCAAAAAGGCTCTGACTCGAAGTATAAATATTTGGAAACCCAAAAGGAAGACCTCTCGAAATGAAAACTACAAAAACTTGAACCTATGAAACTCTAAATGTAAGGTTCCTAAATGGAAACTACAAACTCGAAACTTTGAAGATATGGAAGGAATTGGTATGCAATATGGACTAGATGCCTACACATATTGGAATTTGCAGTTGTGGGAATCAGATAACATGATTAAGGGAAAAATGGTGGATGATGAGGGTTCCATTTTCAAATAAGAAAAGAAGAACAAACAAAAATGAATAAACAAATAAAGAAAACCCAAAATGATCATAAACCAAGAAAAAAAACCAAAAAAAAAAATACCTTGAAAATGATGCCTCAAAAGTAAAAAATGGTTCATTAAAAATTAGAGTGTCGAGAGATAAAGATAAGTGAAAATCACGGGTAAAAATTTGAGTTTATATACAAAAGCGCAAAATTAATGCTTGAAAGTTAACATGTGGTGGGTAGTTGAACATCAAATGCTCATATAAGCTCTTAAATTACAAACCTTGAAACTTTGAAATGGAATGTGAGTTTTGTAATATGAAACTGAAGTTTGAAACCCCGAAAGTAAATTTTTGAAATTTCAGAACTTCAAAATTTTGGACTTTGGAGCACGGGTCTGAAATAATAAAAAAGATGATGGAAGACTCAAATCAAAGTCTGAAACTCTAAACTTCTAAAATTTTGAAACTTTGGAATTTCAAGGTTTCAAACTTCGAAACTCTTGTAAGGCATTTTCTAAAAGGAAATGTAGAAATTTGAAACCCAAAATTCGAATTAGTAAGTACAAAGTTTAAACTTAGTTTTGGAGTGGCTTCTAAAAATACCTCCAAAAAGAGAAACCTCTGAAATTTGAATTATGAAATTTTGGACTTCGGAGTTTTGGAAAAATTTTAAAATTTTAAAATACTTTTAGGCGAAAGTTCTCTTAAAGAATTTAGTCAATTTTTACACATATTCTTCTTAAGGTAAGATTTAATGGGTAACACAATGCATTGAACATTTTTTTGAATGACTTACCATTGTCAAACTTTCTGATGGTAGAGGGGATGCCATATCCAAAATAATATGGTTCATTAGAAATTTGGATATCTGCGTACCCTTGACATAAGTGAGAGGAACAACCTCTACCCACTTCATGAAATACTCGGTGGCATTAATAATGAACATATGCTCATTAGATGATGTAGGGGAAATTTTACTAATGAGCATGAGTCCCCATTTTGAAAAATGCCATCACGTCGTAATATGTTGTAATGACTGTGCTTTGAAACATGTATCAAGCTGCCATATTTATGACATTGCAAATATTTCTATATGTACTTGCAACATTAATTCTTTGTGGTAGGCAAATAATAGCCAACTATTAGTATCTTTTTATCGAAGACTATCCCATTTTTATGGTCCCCATAGATGCCTTCATGCACCTCCCTAACTACTCAAATGGATTTTTTTGAATTTAGATAACCCAATAGATTCTCGTCATAGCCTCTACAGAGAGAGTTCCCCAAAGTAAGGTGTAGTGGGCTATACACTAGATGAGGTTTAATTTTTTAGAAAGGGAAATGTCTGGAGGGAAGGTTCCATCATGAAGGTAGTCAAAAATGTCACTATACTAACGGGAAAATGGACAAACAACTTCACATACCAAACAAGAATTCGAAATGTCATATGCTGGTATTCGTAGATGATCGACGAAGAAAGGAATATCATTGTTCCAAGGTGGGATTCACAACATAGAACCTACTATGGCTATAACATTTGATGTTGGATTCTATCCTCTTGGAATCTGCTTTAATTTTATCAACAAACTCCTTTAGAGTGTAAACCATTTTTGTAAGGGAGAATTTTTTCATCCTTAAATTTATACTCATCAGTTACCTATCTGATGATAAACATAAAATCACCTATTACATTCACATGTCTAATGACCCACTTGATAACCAATTTCATCCCTATAATAAAGGCTTCACATTACTCGCTATATTGTTTGTATATATAAACCCATGTTATAATGATTGAGTGATCAAATATCCTAAAGGGGTGATTAACATAACTCGTGGATCTGAACCATGAAATATAAAGGACCCATCAAAGTATAGATGTCATATAATAGATGCTTCAAGGTATATTGTATAAGCATCTGGAAGTTCCAGGATCAAAGATTCAATATTTTTCAAAATGACTTCACTAGTTGATTTGCCAAAACCTTCCCTTTAATTGATTTCGATGAACATGCTCAATATAAAATTCATTAAATAATATCATCCAATTGGCCATATTTCATTTAAGTGTGGGATTTGAAAAAAATTACTTCAATGGATAAAATTTTTATATGAGCTTGGTCTTACTATTCAAGAAATAATGATGAAAGAAAAAATAACAAAAATAAAGCCTTCTCTATCTGCAGTAGTTAAGCTCATAAGTAATCATCATACAATTTAGGTAATAAACAACTTTTTTTTTTTCTTTATCATATTTGTCAACCAATGCATGAATTAGAAAGTGAGTAGCAAAAATTACATCGTTTAGGTTCACCTATCATGGGTGGCATTAGAACAAGGGGTTTGGAAAAATATTCCTTAAGCAAAGAAAACACTTATTGTTGTTTTGGACCCCAATGAAATTTGACATATTTCTTAAGAAGATGTATAAATGAGTGGTAATTTTACGTGATCTGGGAGATCAATCTTATAATTACATGAATATTTCCTTGTAAGATGCGTATTTATCTAATATTCTTCAGAGGAGGCATTTTTGTTATGGTAGTAACCTTTGCAGGATCTACTTCAATTCCTCCCTATGAAATAATAAACCCTAATAGTTTTCCTGATAGCATGTTAAAGACACATTTATTTGGGTTGACTAATAACTTGTAGTCCCTAAGATGCTGAAAGATGTGCCACAAGAACTCGGGTGATCTTCTTGAGTCCTAGATTTAGCAAAGATGTCATCCACATAATCTTCCATTATGTCATTGATCATGTCATGAAATATTATAGTCATATCCTGTTGATATGTTGCACCTACATTATTGAGGCCAAAGGGAATGAATTGATAACAAAATGTCCCCCATGGGGTTGTAAAAGTTGTCTTATATTGATCCTCCTCAGAATATTTAATTTGATTATACCGTGAAAATCCATCCATGAGTGATAACATTTCATAACTAGTTGTTGAGTCGACAATCATGTCGATGCTAGGAAATCGGAGGAAGTCATCCTTAGGATAAGCTTTATTTATATCTCTCAAACAAGTACACAATCTAATACTGATAGGTTTCTTCATTTGAAATCCACTATAAATAATCAATAAACATAATGAAGCCTACTACCAATAATTTTTCCAGCTTATCTTTTACCAATAAGGTGACGCAAGGATGTATCTTTCTAAGATTTTGTTCGATATAATTTTCCTTTGTGTGTACAATAAGTTTATGCACTAATAATTCCATATCTAACCCTGACATGCCGTGTGGACTAAGAAAATATATCTGTAAGTTCACACAAAAGAAGCACAAAGGTTTTTGTTTTTGGGCCGAGAACGAAGCTCCCAACTCGACCATTATAGGAACTTCCTTTGTACCAATATTGACATTTATAGTATCCTCCACAAGCTACTTGGATTTTTCCTCCATGTGTGTAGGATTAGGGTGGATATTAAGATTGTCTCCTTCCAAAGGTGTCTCGAATGAGATTTTCACCTTCAGGCTGGTCAACTTCTTTGTCTTTTTATTTTTGTTTTTGTTTTTCCACAAGTTCCTCAAAGAGGTTTTCACCGTAGGAATTAGACCTATTATTTTTGCAAGGATTCTCTATAGTACTTTTGTCCTTTTTTATTTTTGTACTTAGATGACCGCATAACTCATCCTCCTCCTCATAATACATGCATGTGTTAAGTTTGATGAAGAATCCCTTCTTATGATCACCAACTTGAATGTCATCATGAAGACCCAAAAAATCACCAATAACTTCATCATTTTCAAAAATTTTGATTGGAACATGTTGGTTTTTTCCTAGTTAACAAGTGACGGGTAGAAAAGGTTTAATGTTGGAACAATAGGGGATATGATAGGGGTTATAGTCAAGATCAACATGTCGAAAAACATGTTTTTGAAGGAAAGGTATTCGTAAATACTACACCAAGAATCTATTTCACTTTCGTATTCAAACAAACTATCTTTGCACTCGGAAGAGGTAGCATGGATCTCTAGGGTATGAGACCCATACGACCAAATTAAAATACCATACTTACAAACCTTGTTGTGGGATGTCGAGAGATCTTCCCGCATACCTTGTTCATTGATGTTGCAGCCATGTCCTTTGTATCCCATAGTATACATCATTTTATTGGGGATAAAAAACTGGGGTGATTGATATCATGGATCCATTTCATCATCTAAAGGACAAGATACAATATTGTTAAGAATCTTCTCATTTGTTAATAAACCACCAGGAGTGAAAGTGTTGATACTAAAATTTTCTCTAGACCATTAATACTTGTGGCTAGGCCTAACATGTGTCTTGGGTGATATGAGGAGCTTGGAAACTAAAAGGTATTATTGGATATCATATTATCCACAACCATTTTCAGCAACCTTCATCTCCCATGTAATAAAAGGAAAGTTTGATGTAGAAGCACCATTATCATTAGGACACAAGGTATCTAGATAATCTCATGAGGTGAGTTCCTTTGATTGAATTGGAATGGCCATATCTATAGAATAACACTCATACATGGTGGGAAAATAACTAGAAAATTCTCTTCAATGAGAAAAAGGTTGGTGATATCCCTAAATAGTGATGGTTTTGCTTTCATGATGTAAATTCAAACACTGATGATATGTAGAAGGTATGACCTACATGGGGTGAATCCATGAGCAGTGAGCAATATGTTGTAAGGAAGCTCCAAGTCTAAAAAATGGAACTTATTATCATGAGTAGTAGGACCTACTTCCAAAGGAGAAAGTGATCATGTCTGCTTACTTCCATTCTTCATTATCATATGCCTTAATGGTGATGACCTTAAATTCTAAATCAACCTCGGTCAACCTAGTTTAAGAACAAGATTTACCATAAAAATTTCAAACTCTATCCGTCATCCACAAGAATCCCATTTACCTTTTTACGTTTGATAATGACCTTAATGTGTAAGGGAAATTTATGGGAAGGATTTTCTTCAGGAATCTCTTCTAGACTAAAGGTTATGTACTCTGTCAGAATAATCTATGCTACCATTTCTTGGAAGAATGTATGGTTCATATCAACTGACACTCCTAACCCCTGTAATGTTTTACAAAGGATTTCCTTGTGCACATTAGATATTTTTAGAATATCTAAGAATGAAATTTTAGCAATGGTTTTCTTTAATTGCTCTAAAAATCATAATGATTGTTCGAGGGTAGATGTAAGAGGTTTTGAAATAAAAAAGGTGATAATGTCACATTGCCATGGCATACTCATTTGTCTTAATATTACTCGTATTGTTATGCTCAAAAGGTGGATTAACACAACCAATTAGGGCATCAAAATGACTATCCATTTTTGCAACATAGTTAGCATTTTTGGTTTGGGACGACTGTCCTTGATCCAAATTTTCCTTTCCTTTGTTATGCTTGGGGAAAGGTTATTTGTAAATTCCCAAGTTTGCATTGGTAGATTTACTAGGGGTAGAGGAATCCATTTCCACATCACCACTATCAATTAAGTCCTAGATGAAGTGTTTCAACTTCAAACACTTATCGATTTTGTGACCTTTGACATGATGAAACCCACAATATTCATTTTCTCTAAACCACGATGGCTTAGGTGTGTCATCTCCATAGGGTATAGTTTGTAGGTACTTAGCAATGTTGACTTCCTCTAACTGTTTTAATATTGATGACATAGAGTCAAATAGAGGGGTGAAAGCGTAAATTTTGTACTCGAAATGGGCTGGAGATCCCTTAGCAAGTTTCAAAAGAGCATGGTTTTGAATAGCTTGTACTTGTTTACAATTTGTTATATCATCACCTACAACATTTTTGTTATTTCTTATAACAAAGTTTTATTTTTTTGTTAGGTTTTGAATCATGATTATCATAGGAGAAGGGCTTTAAAGTCAATTTTGCTAATAGACTTTTTCAATTCGACTACCTTTTTCTATAACCTATTCAAACGTGTTTCCATAATGCATCTACAAGTGGAAAGTAATTTAGGGGTGTAATTTAGGTTAAATATATTTTCCAATTGTTTCTCTGGTATGGATCAAGGGAAGCAACTAAATAACCCTCGCCATCGTTGTAAGAAACTACCAAAGTTTTTATTATTTTTTTTTTCACATTACACAAATCTATCATGGTAACGTCGTTTTCTATGTTAAATGAGAAGTGACACACAAAGTGTTATGATAATTTTGATCATGAAAAGATGGACCCTTTAGCTATATGTAAAAACCATTCAAGTGTTTAACCCCTAGACTTCGTGGGAAAATAAAAATTAGATAGTTATTACTAAACGAGACCTCTTGACACGCCATGTAAAATTCTTTAATTTGGTATCTTGGATCACCTTTTCCCTTATATTTTATAGACTTGGGACAATCAAAATGATGAGGAAAAGGCACCTGCAAAATTTCTCTATCAAATGGATATGGGCTTAACTCCTCAAATTTATACTATTTTCTATTTCCTAAATTGCGTTCTTGTAAAGTAGTAATGTTGTTCTTCACGGATAACCACTCTTGGTTGAAGATTTGGTCTTGTGTAGGTGGCATTAGCCTATATAAGTGGTTGAGTCTAGTTTTTCACCACCTTTATTTTCTATGTAAAACTCCTCATATAACTCTTTACGTGTTTCTTGATGGGGAGTGTTGGTACATAATTCTTAATATGAAGATTTAGGTTTATCTTGTTTAGGATTATTTGTTTTTTCCTTATTAACATGTGAAGATAAGATTGCCAATTGGTGAGTAAGATCTTATACTTGTTGTTCTAAGGTTACCTCTTTGGTGGGTACCTCTTTGTGATTCTCATAAGGAGGAGGTTGTTCATGATTAACATGCTCTTCATGATCCTCACAATGAATTTTGACAATGGGGATGTGATATAATCCATTATTTTGCAAAGGTACCTCTTCAAAAGTCTATTTCCCAGAAGTAGAAGTGTGATCAAGGTTTAGGATGTCATTAATGGTATGAGGAGGATGCTCTACTTATACTTATCCATGAACCATACCATAAATAAGAGAGGGATCAATCGTAGATGGAAACTTTGCTTCTAACATTACGACATGCATAAGAACCTTGTGCTTCTTTTGAAAGAATAAATTTTTGATTTAAGCGGTTCAAATTCAAATTCTACTCAAGGAGAATTCTCCTCACCACCATTATGAGCAACCATGGTGTTTTCTTCAAAAGTGGGTTTAACTTTTCATTTACAAAGGGACCTGATCCTAATTGTCGATGCCCCATCCTTGTGATAGGAGGAATAATGCGAAAGAGTTCACTAAGGTGGATTAAAATTGACCCTAGGTAAAACCACGTAGTGTAACGATGTCAAATAGTCAAAAATAATGTCAAATAATAAATGGTAATGAATCCAAAGGATCAATATGAACTAAGGAAACCAAAGAATAACAAATTTCGCACTAATAAAGGTATTATATAGCAATAAGTACCTAGGAAAAAACAATTAAGTTCAATATTATAATATAATCACAAGAATAGTTTACTCCCTACATTTTCCAAGATAGGTTTGGTGCCAATAGTGACAACACAATATCAACACTTAGGTCAAGTTTAGAACAAACAATACCTAAGTACTAAAAAGGTGTTGACGTGATCTCTAAACAAGGTATACTAAAACCAGTTTTAGATACAAACAAATTCCAAGTCTTTGAAAATGGAAGTTACAAATGTGAGCAATGTAACAACACTATTTGGACACATTAATAAAGCTTTATAATAAATACAAGATATTAGTATCAACATGATGTTACCATAATGTGACAAGTGTAATGACAAAACTCTCTAAGACTCAAGGAAATGTTGGGATCAAAACTAAGTCTAAGTATATCAAGAAGTTTTTATTTATGTGAATAGCGTAACAATATAATTTAGGGACTTAGATTAAGTTTCAAAATGGAAATAAAATGTAAGTGTCAAAATTGTATGGATATAATGTGGGAAGCATAACAACTCAAAGGAATTAAATTTTGAGACAACCTAGGTACAATGATAATGAGTCTCAATATGGGTGTGAGACAAAGGGCATACTAGAACATGAAAACATACCATTCACACTTTCAACACTCACATTCCAACATTGCAACCTAGTCATATAAATGTAGTCACAAAATCGCACACTCACTATTACATGTATACCACCGGTTATGTTAATTTATATATAGATCTTACGTAATAAAAGTATTCACTAGTGAAAACTTTCTAGGTCTCATGGTCAAGTAGTCAAGTGTCATTGTGTTTTTTTTTTTGGATCGGTCGTTAATTGTCTCTACAGTTTTGGACATCTTTCAGGTGTCTTAGATGTCATAATTTATTTAGTTGTCATCTTTAGGTCTACACTAGGGTGCCTAGGGTTGCACTGGGGTGCCCTAATCCATGATTTTAGGTGCCCATGTCATTGTAATTTGTGGTCTTAATTTCTTTGTTCAAGGTCGGTCCTAACGGTTAACCCGTGTATTTCTGTAGGTCATAGGCGGTATGTTCGGGTCACTAGTGTCAAAATTTGAGCAAGAGATCCCTATATAAACAAAGCATACTCACTACATTATGGGTGGACATCTCACACATCAAGGGAAGCTATCTACTAAGGCAAGGGACTACATTTGGGCTTCTTCTACATCTACATCACACAAGTATAGGGGAAAGGGTTGTATTCTTTCCATTCCATCCATCATTTTGCATTTTAGATCTAGTTATTTCCCTACTACTGCTGCATTAGTGCTAGGGAATCCTAGGAACAAAATCAAACACACATACACCAGAACTACATTAGGGTCTGCAGTAATGCAATGCAGTTCTCAGTGATAAGTCCACTAGTTTGGCTATTGAGGCCACCCGACCCCACTATCCTTTTTTTTCGCATGTCATTATTCACCTCATCTGACAGATCTAGCACAACAAATAGATAGGGTTTCAAACCAAGTTTCGACACAACCAAACTTAGGTTTTGAGTATCTATAGTGTTCACATCACCCAGGATTACAGACCAGGGCACCCCGAGGCACCTAGTACACTCCCAGTGCCTCGGTATAGAAAAAACATTAAGATTTTTCCCTTCTTGAAGTCATTCGTTCATAGCCTTCCCGATCGCTCACTATTCACTCTGATCCAAAGCCACATAGTGAGGTAAGTTATTTACAGGTTAGTAACATATCCCTCTTATTTCCATTATTTCAATCCATTCAAATATAAAAGAAAAATATTTAGATCTAGCACTTCAATATAACACTTAGTTTCTATTTAGATTAACTTATAAAATAGCTAAAAGTCCAAAACCCTATTTTTAGTTAATCATTTTGGTGAACCTGTCATTTCAAACATTGTTTCTTTTTAATAAAATTTCATTAGCATAACTCTTCTTTTATTATCATGTATCATTTTAGTGTCAACCCTTTTTGATGAGGCTACCATCGCTGAACTTACAGATTTATATAGTGCTCCTATGACCTTATGTGATGCCACTCAACAACTCCTCTTGGAAGGTCAAAAACATGTGCCAACTAATCTTGTTGACTCTCTTATCAACATATGCCTTATTGGTGACCTTGTTTCTTTAACTCATTATATGCCATGCCATTGAGTGGCCTTTGATCCTTCTTATTTTTATTTTGATATGCCGATTGATGTTTTAGATCATTCTATCAATGATTATTTGTTAGGTATTGATTCTTGACCTGGTATGTCTTCTACATCTCCTACGACCACTCTTATCGCTACTCCAATGTTTCCTACTTGCTTCTCATTATGTTTCCCGACATCCCATTCTAGTTCATTGGCACATTATTATTACCTTGATGATCCTATTGATAGTAGTGTTTTGGCTAGCATTGACCATCCTACTTCGTCTCTTGTTCCTACGAAGTCTCCTTCTTTTTACACTGCTGAGAGTGCCTCCCCTCTTCCATCCTCTTCTTCTTAAGAGATTGATTGTACCATAGTACCACGAGTCTCTTCATTTTCTTATTTCTTCTCATTCTACTCCTACCTTATCTACGCTTCCTTCTTCCACTTCACCCACACCACATGTTACTTCTAGTACTGTTAGTAAAATTTCCCCTTCATCATCTCATGTGGCTCCTTCTACACACACTCCTCACATGTCTTAGCTTAGAGCCTATCTCATCTCTTGATATACCTATGATTACACACAATGACAAGCTCCAACCTCTTAATACATTATTTTCATCCTCTTCTATTCCATCACAGACATTCTATCCCTCATCCATGGTGTTGTTAAAATTCAATCTCAAGTTCACTCTCTAACCTTATAAAGTACAAATTACTACTTTTGTATAAATAAAAATTCCTTACGCAAGGTAATCTTGTTCCCAAAAAAAATACATAACTTGACCTTTCCTAAGGATTTCATCATGACAAAATTTACATGCTTCACTAGTACCAATGACCCTCATGCTCATATTGTACATTATCACACTCTTATGGCATCTTATTCCAATGATAAAATATTACTTAAGGCCTTTCTATTTAGTGTAATTGATGATGCACTTCAATGGTATACCCATCTCCCTTTTGGTTCTATTAGAACTTTTTATGATATGGAGGATGCCTTCCTTCATAGGTTTATTATAAATAATGGTCCTAGGGTCACATACGATCACATTCCCACTCTCCATCAGGGCTCTTCCAAACCTATTCAGGATTACATCTTACGCTTTAATGCATGCATACATCAACTTATCTTTCATCCTAGTGACTTGGGAAAGAAGATCATATTCTATTTTGGTTTTATTTCTCCTCTAAAGAAATGCTTATAGTATGATACTTGTGAGTCTTTTATACTTTTTGTTATAATGTTATTTTTCTAGAACACGACCTTCTTGATTCTTCTCTAGTAGAGCCTTCCCACATTTCTTAGATTATTATTTCCTTTGCTCTTCCACCTACACCTTCAGTTGTACATCCTCAACAACCTCCACCCTTAGTTAAAACTCTAAAAACTATGATACTTCTAATCCACCTTCTAGCATCAAACCAAAGAAACCCTTATCTCAACCCAAATTGCAAAGTAAAAACCTCATTCTCCTTCTCCATATTTTACACATGTCTCTCCACATCTGCGACTAATGTAGATCAAGAATTTCGTGCTTGTTACCTGTCCAAGTTAATGCACCAAACTAAACACAAAAACCCTGAAAAACTCCAATGAAATCGATACCTGATGGACAAGATCCGAAGATGTAGATGGATAAGGAAGCCGATGTAGATAAGACGGGTGCACATGAGCAATTTTGCACAGTAGATCCAAGTAACCTACGAGACACCGATGCTTGACAGAAAAAGACCACGTTAAAAGATATTTAGGTGGACTTCCCGAGAAGCGAGATCCGGGAAGCGATAGGCTCCCAAGCGGATATCAATCCATGTAATTAATTAAAGAAGCATACATGATAAAAGATGTACGTACAAGACTAGATTTTCTCGATCAAAGTAATAAATGTAATCTAAACAAGCATATGACGATAAAAGAAAGCAACAAAAAGATAGGAACCGTGAAAACAAAGCTGATTTGTGTTACCTACGTGTCTTTTTACCTATCTCAGCAGGATGATCGGCATTGATTATGTAGAATCGGCGCGCCGATCGATGTAGATCGGCGAATGATATAGATTGGCATCGAATGATGTAGATCGGCGCGATCGGAGACAAAATGAGAAGATTTGGAAATCGGAAAGTGAAGGCAAGATCGCCAACGCGTCTGCTTGGATCTCGTAGAAAGCCGAGAGATACCTGCAAGACTACACTTATGCTTTGGGTGCAGAACAAGAGTCACCGTAAAATCAATGGAGACATGTGACATTGATGTGATAAGAGCAGAGTAACGGTGCTCCTCTCAGGGATTGATTTGGACAAGATCTGCTTTCATTTGATAGATAATGTTCACACTAGATGCGCAAAGATCTCTCGTTCTCTCTCTTTCACGATCTTTGTTTCTGTGTCCTGGCGATCTGTCTCTCTATCTGTGTTTTTTCATCCTCCAGAACTGAGTTCTGGGCTTCTATTTATAATCGGCGCCGCTCCGAAAAATCAACGTCGACCGAGTACCGGTCGGCGCCGATCACGAACAGACTCCCGAGACGGCCAAAATGAACGATTTCTAGAAAGATAAGAGTTATCCCTCCACCTCAAATACGGGAAATATCCCGCTTTGGGAGGAGGAGAAATAGGGGGATACATGGATAGGATAGATATGGGGTAGATAAGTGGTTAGGATACATGTGAAAAGGTGTAATTAAATAGTTAATATTTAATTACTCACGGGTAAAACATAATGGGGTGAATTAAACTTAGGATAGGTGTTTAAATCACAAATCGAATAATATCCCAAGGGGATAGTGGTGATATAAACGTGCCCCAGGTTACCTGAGAGAGCAAATGCACGAGGGACACCAAATTGGATAATCAATTTTAGGTGTCTACATTTTGCCCCTTTTTGTCAAGTAACTTGCGATAAGCAAGGTTATGAGACAAAAACAAGGAGATGGAAGAAAGGAAGAAAAAGTGATGATGTGATCCCCCTCAAACTAGGGATGGGATGGGTGATAGAACAAATGATCCCAAGTTTGAAAAAGGTAGATGAAAATGCAGGATGCCCCAGCTGGATGTCTGGAGTAGATCTGATCATTGATGATGTACAAACATGAATAAAGAGGTAGCAACCTAAGGAACTCACATTGGTAGGGCAGACTAGACGGTCTCCTCATGAGACGACGTTAGTACCTACAGACCCATGAGTGTAAGGAGGGCTGCAAAATAGTTAGCATCTAAAGAGAGACACATTGGTAGGGACAACCAGACGGTCTGCAAAGCAGATGACGTTAGTGCCTATAGACCCGTCAACTCTAAGTTGCCAAAAAAGTACGAGTGCCCCACGCAAAGGGAACAAACTCAAATGGATGGTGATATCAAAATATGTGCCAAAAGGCAACATTCAACGCACAATAATGACCAGATAGATAAATAAGCCAAGCATCAACACTATGGCAAAGAGACATGGAAAATCGGCGGCGATTACACTAATCGGCGCGCCCGATCTAAATAAACGCGCGCCACCCAAAATAGTCGGGCGCCGATCGCTCAAAAGCACATATAAATATGTGAACGGAAAACGTGAACGATTTATTTACATCGTGACGATCGATTCAGAGAGAGTCAAAAATTGGATTTGAGCACCATGGAAGCCTCTGGAAGCGGTCAGAAGCGGAGGAGGACACGACCTGGGGTAAGTGGTTCTTCTTGAACCCGTGGTACTTATTTTATTATTTTATATATTTTTTTTTTTTTTTATTTTGGGTTTTGTTTGGTGGGAGGCCAGGGTGTTTTTTACATCCGGCCTAGCAATCGGCGCCGATTGGTATAATCGACGCCGATGTTATGTAAGCGGCGATTGATAATAATCGGCTGTCGACTAAAAATAAATGACGCCGATTGTATTTAATCGACGCCGATTGTATAGACTTGTGAATAGATTAAAAAAAATTTTTTTGGATGTTCGGATTTGGGTAAATATGAGGCTAATATTGCTCTTGATGTCGTGGATGCAGGCACGAGAGGTTCTACACATGAGGGATGCTATTCTCGAGTTACTAGAGACTATTCTCCCTGACGTGACTGACGCAGATTGGTGGCATTTAGAGTTAGCCGGGCTCGGGGGCTTTAGGTACTACAGACGAGTGAGTGCCGCGAGATGTAGAGTTGATGCGAGCACTAGTGCGACGATGGGATAGCCAGACGTGCACTTTTTGGTTCAGGACGGGTGAGATGACCATCACCCATGAGGATATATACAGGATTTTGAGACTGCCGATCACTGGGGACCCGATAGAGATTACACCACGAGAGCAGCAGCAGAGGGCCCTAGTTCGATTGTATGGAGATAGGGCGGATGATTCAGAGATAGTGTCCGGGGCAGTGCGGATAGCCTCGTATAGTATAGACAGATAGTCCCAGGAGCAGACGGATAGTTTTGATTCAGATGGCGATATCCTATTTTGCTCTACCAGATTCAGGAGGCGGGAGATTCCCACTATTATTATTAGATTGCGTTTGTGACATCCTGCAGTTCAGACAGGTGTTTGCTTTTGCTGATGCTTTGATAGCTCAGATATATCATGAGTTATGGATGTATACCACTGGCCGGAGGATAGGTATCGATGTTAGTTTTGTGCTCCATTGCTGGGCATATGAGCATATAGCAGTGATCAGGCCATCCGGGCTTCCTTGGATGCCAGCAGCAGTGGGAGCTATTGATTATGGATTCCGGCGATGGCGGGCCGATATGGCCTCGGGAGATACAGGGAGATCTGCAGATTGGTATACCGAGCGTTTCAGGACGCTGACACCAGAGCAGGTCATCTGGAGACCATATCGGGTATTTCCGACATGGGCCGGTCAGGATGCTCACTGGTGGCATTGAGACGGAGCAGGGTGGTTAGGGGCCGCAGGCCTGACATGTGGGAGCGCGTCCCGTTTATGTGGGTATTGAGACAGTTCGGCCTAGTACAGATAGTGCCGACTACTTACAGGCCTTATAGGAGATAATCGAGAGAGACTGATCTACCGATTTTGATCCCGGCAGATCCATTGAGAGAGGCCCCACCCTCCACAGACAGTGATGATGATGCCGGAGTAGGTGATGGTTATGCTGCATGGTATGCGACAGAGCTACCACGACACCTTCCGGCATCTATAGATGCCGACGAGGAGGATATGGCTACAGTGCTGGAGAGATTGGAGGGAGAGCACGCCACCCTGACGCAGACACACCAGGTGGCTCTCGAGGAGATCAGAGCTCTGACAGAGGAGAGGGATGCCCTAATTTTGGAGAGAGATACCACTCGCCAGGAGTGAGATACAACGATCCAGCAGAGGGATCGCTACCATCGACATAGGGAGGCCCTCAGGGCCAAATATGGGGAGACAGGTACCATGTCAGAGTCTGGGACACAGGGCACGACCATAGGAGGGGCACCACCAGCAGCACCAACGAAGCACCATTACGAGCACCTGGTACCGTGAGCTTGAGCACATATCAGTCTCTCCTCGCTGAGGTGAGATACTACGAGGATGCCCTAGCGCAGCATGCCCCAGATGTGCCTCGGTACGGGGCGAGGAGGAGATCAGCGATGGCCACAGCGAGCGGGGCATCAGAGGGAGGGAGCACCGGGAGAGACCGAGGTGGGCAGAGGCCTCCAGCAGCAGGTGCATCTAGCTCGATAGGTGGCAGCCAGGAGAGACAACCTGGTCCAGAGGAGGGTGGAGGAGATAGTGTCCTCCACGCATCAGATTTTACGATATAGGGATTGATATATTTTGTATCAGTGTAGTGATGTAGCCTCGATTGGAAGGCATTGTATAGATGGCTTGATTGAGAGCCACCCATTTTTTGTTGTACAGACACTTATGTATATATATATATTCATCATTGCCTTTGTCATATGATTGTTCTCCGCTTTTTTAATTTTGATATACATGGATAGATGTAGCGTAATTGTGATGGATGTCGACATATGCTGAGAGATGATAAATAGATGTGATTGGATGAACATAGACATAGAGGATAGATAGATGTGATGTAATTTGATGTGATTGATATGTGGATTTAATTTTGATGAAAAATAGATATAGATAGGTGTAGTGTAACTTGGACGTACATATTTTTAGATATTTTGATGGATAGATGGATAGATGTGATTGATGTATGGATTTAATTTTGATGAAAAATGGATATAGATAGATGTAGTGTAACTTGGATGTACATATTTTTAGATGTTTTGATGGATAGATGGATAGATGTGATTGATGTATGGATTTAATTTTGATGAAAAATGGATATAGATAGATGTAGTGTAACTTGGATGTACAAGTTTTTAGATGGTTTGATGGATAGATGGATAGATGTGATTGATGTATGGATTTAATTTTGATGAAAAATGGATATAGATAGATGTAGTGTAACTTGATGTACAAGTTTTTAGATGATGGATAATGGATAGATAGATTCGGTATGTTTGAGATGTTAATTTAATTTTGATGAAAATAGATAGACAGATCCACATGTGTTGACAATACATGCTTTGATAGATAAGATGAAATTAGATAGATGATAAATTTTGATTAAATTAACATGTGAAATGTCAATTTAACTGGATGAATAACAAAGAATAATGGGGAATACTCTTTGCGAGAGCCAAGGATGTAATGAAAATGACCTTGACTAGAAATAAAGGAAATACACCCAGATAAGAAAAAAAAATGATAAGCTGGACTCCCAACCGACCATAAATAGAATCTGGATAGGAAACCAAAAGATCATGCATGCAAGGCCCTATATGAGGTTAAAATAAACCTGACACTAACTAGCCGCAAACCAGATTTAGGAGGGAAACGGAGGAGCAGTAAGTAGGTATCTTGTCAAAATTTACAAGGGACAGAATACATGTTCATACTGGGAAAATAGGATTCTCCATATGATCGACAAAAGGTCTTATATCTCAGCTTCATGATTTCTGGCAGAAAAGCAAACTGATCAATGCGGGAAGTTTGCTAGATATGGAAAGACTGATCAATACGGGAAGTCTTTCAGTGATGCTAAAAAGTGTATAAACTGACTGAAAGGCTGATCAATGCAAGAAGCCTTGAGTATTCCTTTTCGAGAAACAAATTGGCCCTTCAAGGGAGCTGGTCTCGTATTTTGAATTTTAATGATAGCCATCCTTCGAGGGCATGGTCTATATCTTTTGATTCATTTGATTGTATGGGTAGTCATCCTTCAAGGGACTGGCCTCTATCCTTTAGCATTTTTTTTTTTTTTTTTTTGAAAAGCTTTTTGGAAGAAGTTTCTAGTTTAGACCTAGATAGATCAGATAGAGGGGAAGAAAACGTATAAAGAGCACGTACTCATGCCCCGAGTAGATCCGATTAAGATAAGCACTTGGGACAAATGAAACGGTGATTAAGGTGTTCCTACCATGAGGAGAAACATATCCAGAAGAAAAATGCTATGAGTAGAGCCACGATACTCATATTTAAGGTAAAAAGACAATAGGCGGAGAACCACATAATTTCAATCACCATGAAAGTATATGACTAGTTGTTAGACGGATGAAAGATCTTTCTCATGCGACTAGATTTGTGTAAGATAGATTTTAACAAAGAGAAGGGCCATAGATGCAAGGCATTAAGAGGTTCCACTTCGTATACCATCCATGGAAGATAGACGATAAGCCCCCACCCATATTTATGAGTGATAACGTACGGACCCATCCAGTTGGGAGCAAACTTACCACGCTGACTCCTTTCGAGTGTAGTGACATTTTGATTTTCTTTAAGAACAAGATCACCAATTTTGAAGTCACGGTGCTGCAAGTGCTTGTTATAAGCACGTTTGACACGCTCAAGATAGACTTGATGATGTTCAAGAGCATTGAGACACCGCTCATCTAATAATTCAAGTTGTGCTAGATGATTTTGACGATAGTCCTCATCAGAGACAAATTCTCTAAGAGAAACACGAGAGATGGGATTTGGACTTCCAAAGGAAGAACAAATTTCTGCACTCCATAGATGAGAGAGAAGGGAGTAGCACCAGTAGGAGTATGAATGCTAGTCCGATAAGCCCAGAGAGCAAAAGGGATATGTAAATGCCAATCCCTACCAGCTCGACTAGTTACCTTTGCGAGGATATTACACAAAGTTTTATTGGAAGCTTCGGCCTAGCCATTAGCTTGAGGATAGTATGGAGAAGAAAAGCTGAGTTTGATATTGAAAGCGTCGCAGAGGTTCTGCAAATCAACGTTCTTGAAAGACTTACCGTTATCTATGATGAGTTTGTGTGGAACACCAAAGCGACAAATGATGTGTTGATAGACAAAATCAACTATGGGTTTAGCTTTTGTTGAAGAAAGAGGGATAGCTTCCACCCACTTAGTAAAGTATTCAAAGGGTGAATGATAGAATGATGACGCCGTGAAGAACGGGATTGATGAGACCAATGAGATCAAGACCCCATTACGAAAAAGGCCACAAATCCGCCGTAGGTCAGTAAAGCTTGACTAGGATATGTGTGAGATTGGAATGTTGTTGACACTTGATGCATTTCTTAGTGTATTCACAACAATCTCGATTAAGAGAAGGCCAATAATATCCCAAACGTAAGATGTGTTTAGCTATAGCCAAGCCACTAAAATGTCCACCACAGATACCGTCATGGACCTCCTGGATAGCTTTAGATGATTCAAGGGTTTTGAGGCACCGAAGCAAAATACCATCAAAGCCGCATTTGTAGAGGATCCCGCCTAGAATAGTATAGCGATTAGTGCGTAGGATAAAAGATCTTCTACCATTGGGAGTCAGATCTGGAGGAAGCACCGAATGAGATAGATAATCAACGATCTGTTGATACCACTCATCCCGAGTATGGGTCATGACAAAGATGGATTGAAGTTAATTGCCTAAGATGAGATGGTTGATCTAATCGTCAGTTGCACCACATAAAGTCGCGAGTCCTCGGTAAAAGGTGGGATAAGTGAGGCTAACGAAGCCATCAGATCTCGCGAATCGATTCGCAGCGAGGGAATAGCTTGATAGTGAATTTATCGAAAGATCGAGTTGAACGAGAATGATATCACGATATTTTTGAAGGATATCATTCCTGCATTGATAGACACCCGTGACTTGATTAACGATGAGTTCAGAATCACCAAAGATGTCAATATGATGAGCACCGAGATTAATGGCATTTTGAAGACCCAAGACAAGAGCTTCATATTCAGCCATATTATTGGTGCACTCAAAGTTCAATTTGTGTGCATCGGGATAGGCGTACTCCCAAGGAGGAATCATCACGAAACCTCGCACTCTCCCTCACGGCATTTGGATCCATCAAAGAAGAGCTTTACTTTAAATGGAGACAGACCAAAATCAATTTGTTGGATATATTCATCGGGGAATTGAGCAAGGGGGACTTGAGTGTCCGGGAGAGGAGCATCAGCTAATTGATCTGCAATGACCTGACCCTTGATAGACTTTTGCGGGATAAACTCGAGATCAAATTCAGTCATAAGCATGAGCCAACGAGTGATACGATCATTGTGATAAGGCTTCGCATGAATTGTCTTGAGTGGATTGACACTTGTGACAATGTAAGTTTTGTGATTAAGGAGGTAATGACGAAGTTTAGAAGTTGCGAAGAAGAGAGCACAACACAACTTTTCAGCTTCGGAATAACGTGTTTCATACTCATGAGGGTGCGACTGATGTAATAGACAGCTTGTTCTTTACCGCAAGCGTCCCGATGCGAGATCATGGCTCCCAGAGCGTGGTCAGTCATAGAGATATAAAGATAGAAAGGCTCCCCCTCGCGTGGAGGTGTAAGCACAGGTGGAGAAAGAAGATAAGCTTTGAGATCATCGAAGGCCTTTTGGCAATGTTCATCCCATTCAAAATGAACATTCTTACGGAGGAGATGATGAAAAGGTTGACAACGGTCCGACAATTGTGAGATAAAACGACGCACTGATTGAAGACGTCCTTGAGACTCATGGAGTTGCTTTTAAGTTAGAAGGGGGAGGCATCTCAAGGATAGCTTTTATTTTTGTGGGGTCTACTTCAATACCCCTAATGGAAATGATAAAACCTAAAAGTTTACCAGTGAGAACGCCAAACACGCACTTAGATGGATTTAGACGAAGACAAAAGCGAATAAGCCTCTCAAAGAGAGGTGCAAGAATGAAAAGATGATCCTGACGACGTTTGGATTTACCGAGGAGATCGTCGATGTAATCTTCCATAGTTTTGTGTAAGAGATCATGGAAGATGTAGGTCATTGCACTGATAGGTTGCTCCTGCGTTCTTAAGACCGAAAGGCATGACACGATAACAAAAGGTCCCCCAAGGAGTTATGAAAGAAGTCTTATGTTGGTCTTCTGGTGCGATGAGAATTTGATTATACCCAGAGAAACCATCCATAAGAGAAAGCATCTCATGACCCGCAGTTAAATCCATGAGTTGGTCGATATTAGGTAGAGGAAAATCATCTTTTGACAAAGCAAGATTAAGATCCCTAAGTCGGTACAAATTCAAATTTTCCCAGTAGCTTTAGTTACTGGTACTACATTGGAAACCCATTGTGGATAATCGATGGGTTGGATGAAGTTAGCCGAGAGCAAGTGCTGCAATTCTTCTTTAACAAGAAGGGCTACTCTAGGGTGCATTTTACGTAATTTTTGTTTAACCGGTTTGATGTTGGGAAGAGTAATGATATTGTGGACCACGATATCGGATCGAGTCCTGGCATATCCTCATATGACCAAGCAAAAGGCTTGACGATGGTTGGAAAGAAAAGTGGTAAAGTCTCCTAACTCCTCGTGGATTAAGAGGGATTGGCCGACCTTAATGATGCGAGGGTCTTTAGAAGTCCCTATATTAAGGTCGACAAGGGGCTTCATGAGAAGCGTAGACGTGTCAGAAGGAATGGTTTTGGGAAGATAGGAATCCTCTGCCCCCAGATAGGTGAGGACAGAATCATCATCCGCACAGTGGATAGTGTTGATAGTAGGAGAGTCGTCTCCAACTATTTCAGGGAAGATTAATGGTATGGAAGTGGACCTGTCATTAGTCTTATAGTCTAGTGGCCCTAAGGAAATGGTATTGATAAAAAAAAAAGTTAGACGGGATGGAAATGGCGTCGTCCACATCGAGTGATGCTTCTGACTTAGTGGGAGAAGATGGTTCCTCAATAGGAAGAGGCTCATCGAGAACAAAGTGATTTGTGGATTTTGAAAGAGGTTTAAATCCTAAACCAAATTTTTGATGTGGCTTGAGAGTTGGAATGGACGTGAGGTCATGCACACCTTGTTCATATTTACCTAAGCCAAAGCCCTTCCACACGCATCGATATAAATAAGTTTTTGCAAACATGGGATTTTGTAGACAATCGAACCCTGTTAGATAAGGTTTGGTCCTAGGAGGAGAATCCGGTGATAGTGAGGCGTATCAAGACCACCGTAAATGAAATTAGTCTGTTGATTGGGCAGACCAATGGTGACGATGCGACCAAGACCTGGCTGATATTCAGGTTGTTTGTCTGGTCTACCATACTCACTAGGTTTGAGATGGGTGTCAAAAGAAAGGAGAGGAAGCTCTCCTAGTGAGAAACGCTGCAATGTCTCTTCTAAATTTTGTACATCCGGTAGTTTGGTTGCAGGTATGGAAGAAGATGAGGCCCCGTCAGGAGAACAAGCATTTTCCTTTAGAGGGGCAGACCCTGTGGTCATGTCGCATTGCGCGGAAGGAAAAGGATCTCCTGGATGAGTATAGATTTTGCCCTCATATTGATATTTTAAGCATCGATGGAGGGTGGATGGGACACAATGCATTGCGTGAATCCAGGAGCGTCCGAGGATCATATTATAGTGGAATTTCCCTTCAACAATGTAAAAGAGTTCGTGAAGCAACTTCTTACCTACTCGAATGGGTAAGACCACAGTTCCTAAAGTAATCACTGCTAAATGCCGATCGTTAAATGATCAAAGGCGAAAGGCGGGGTGACACTACGCTTCTTTGGTAACTTAAGTTGCTTGAATGTGTGCGAGGAGATGACGTTGAGTGCAGCACCACTGTCGATCATAATGCATTTTAATGTAGTGTTGTCGATTTGGACTGTGATAAAGAGGGGAGCCTCCAAATCCTCGGAAGAAAGGGAAGGAATTTCTGAATCTTCAAAAGAAATGGTGGTTGATGGTCTATTCAATCCAACAACCATCTCGAAGGCTAGGGCTCATCTGAATTCACTACGATGCGATGCAGATTATCAATCAGAGCCTGGCGATGTTGCGGAGAGGATTGAATGAGGTCAAAAAGAGACATTTTGACCGGAGCCTGGGTGAGTTGTTTCATAACACTCTCCTCAACTGACACGGGAATTTGAGCCCGAGGTGCAGCACGAATAGAGACCCGAGGTCTCGGGGCTAATGAGGAAGGAGGAACTCCTTCGGGGGCTGCAGAAATGACAACCCGTGGTCGAGATGCTGTAGATGAGGATGGATTATCATACTGTTGGGTTCTAGTGGTGATATGAATTGTGTCGATTTGAGAAGGTGGAAGATCATTTGGAGTGGAATCACTAGAAGTAGAGGCCTGAGTAGATCGTCAGGGGTTCTCGGGATGGAGCTAAGATGACAGGAGGTGCTTGTTTCTCCTCCTCCAGCAAAAGATCACTTTCTTCCAAAAGGCTGTTGACGACAGATTGAAGAGCTTTACATCCCTCAGTATCATGACCCGGGGTACGGTGGTAAGCACAAATCAAATCAGAGTTAAACCAGGTAGGTTTAACTCCTTTAGGGTTATAGGGTTTAATCGGAGGAAGAGATATGGATGAAGATTGGATAAGTTGGCGAAGGATTTCAGTATAGAACCCGGTAGACAAAGATGAGGACAGAGATGATGAAGGCACCTCTTTTACTTTAACAGACTACCGAGGTAAAAGAACCTGCATGTTAGGTTTGACAGTCTTTTTAGGGATCATCTTATTTTTTTGGACATCTGGAGGAGCAGCCTTGGGCACTTGAGATGGAAGTAAGTGAGACATGATTGATTTCGGTGGAGGAGGAGCCCCTAAAATAGATTTTGAAGATGATGGAGATGTGACAAGTGTTGTGGTCTTCAGAGATAAGGGAGGCTGCTTGGTCGAAACTAATGATGATTTAGATGATGTCGATTTAGATGAGGGAGAAGCTTCCAAAGTAGGTATAATCGGAGGAACAGAGGGTGCCCTGGTTTTTGGTAATGAAGATGATGATTCTGATAAAAGAGGTGACGTCTTTTTAGTAGGTAAGTCCACTTTTCGAGGTGCTAGTGAAGAATGTGTTGTAGAAGAAGATGATGGTTTTGATAAGTTTGTAGAAGAAGATGCCTTCTCAGCTGGACAAATCCAATCTTTTATGAGGCGCAGAGAGAGATTTTTGTGGGAAAGCACCAAGAGTCTTGATGGTTCGAAATATGGGCTTTCCTTTTTCAGGGATGGTGACAACTTCAACCGCATAAGGTGATTGTAACCTTTTCGGGGAAGCAAATGGGGAGGTACTGATGGCGCAACGTTAGATTTCGGTTGTCTCGGTCTAAGTTCAGGAACCGAGCATATAGGTGTTGGTGCTACTTCTTTAGATTTCCCCTTAATAGGCAAAGTAGCATTTGTGATGGAAGAAGTGAGTGATGAAGAAGCAGTTCCTTGCGAGGGAACTATTTCTGGTGCAGTAATTGTGGGTGAAACTACTGTAGGAAAGGAAACAGGAAGAGTCAAAATCGAAGATGCTTCTGTCGAAGTCGGCACAACTATAGGTACGTTCACCAAGGGCATAGTTGTAGCAAAAATGGGAGAAACAGAAGTGGATCGATCCACGGTGGAAACTCGAAGGGATGTAATTGCCTCGAGCATTGAAAGAATGTCTGACGATGAGACAGATGAGGATGATACGGTCTTGGGTATGGATGGGAGATCAGACAAAGAAGCAGAGAGAGGTGAATCCGTATCTAACAATGTTGGAATATTCAAAGATGGGCTATCTGAAGATGGTGGAATCCCAATGATTAACGAAGTGGAAGGAGATTCTGATTTGGTCGATGTGTTCGCAAATGGCTTAGTTTTAGAAGAAGATTCTTCCGTAGAGATGAAGCTGATAGTATGAGTGTTTGGTTTTTGAGACTCTGAAGCATCATGGTTCGGGGAATGATTGGGAAAAGGTTGTTTGAAGACATCCAGTGCTTGATTTGGGGGAGCATTTGGGTTATCCAGAATGAGTTTGCCTTTATCGATGAATTTCTGGACAAGATTTTTGAAGGTCTGACATCGTTCGATGTCATGACCTTTGGTTCTATGATAATGACAAAAGTCATTTTCCCTATACCAGAATGGATGTTCTTGGCTTTCATCAATATTCCTAATGGGGGGAATTTCAATCATGTGAACTTCCAACATTTTTTCCAGGATAGAAGCATATGATTCCCCCAATGAAGTGAAAGATCGAGATAATGAGGTCCCTTTTCGAGAAGATGAGAAGTCTCTTCATGGTGTTTGATTAGAAGTGGTATCAGCTCGTGGTGTTTTTAATACGATAGCATTGGTGGATCCCTGATTCTTGTCTTTAGAAGTGGAAGGATTTGATTTGGTAAACCGAGAAAAATCTGGTTTAGATTTAGAGTGAAGTTTTAACTTCCCTTGTTCAATGGCGCGAGACTCAAGTTTGCGTGCCATCGTAAAGGCTTCTTCAAATGTATGAAAGGTCTGGATCCTTAAAGTGGAAGAAATATGATTAGCACAAGATCGAGTAAACAACTCGATCTGTTGGGATTGAGGAAGGGAGAAAGACAATTGGTTGATTATCCCTCTCCAACGAGCGACAAAGTCTCTGAATAGACTCATCATCGAATTGATGAATGTTATAAAGATCTGTAATCAAGATCTTATGCGTGATATTTATTGAAAAGTTTTCAACAAACATCTGGGCCAATTGAGAGAAAGAAAACAAGGAATGTTGAGGAATGTTATTGTACCAGTCTAAAGCAGGACCTGCTAAAGACATAGGAAAAGTACGGAGCATAAGCTCCTGATCCTGGACTATGAGGTAGCAAGCATGTTTGAATGCTCACAAATGCTGTTGAGGGTCCTCCCGACTATGAAATTTTGAAAATTTAGGAAGTTCCCATTGGGGAGGATAAGGCTTAAAAGCCACTGAGGGGTGAATGGGTTCATTACACACTTCTTCAAAAGAGTATGAAGGACAAGCCCCTTTGGTGGAGGCTTCCAAGTCTGCGATTTTCTTGAAAAGAATTTGAACCACGTCAGATTGAGGAGGAGGCACACTGGCATGTCCTACATAAGAAGCAAATGGTGGATGTTGTTGAGGTGTCAATGGGGGATTCATCTGTTGATTGATAGGATGATAAGAGGAGTAACCAGGCATTCTGGGTGACACCTGGTGGGGTATTTGTTGTGAAGGAGCCTGTGTATAGGCAGGCTGTGAGATAATAAGTGGTTGAGAAAATGAAGGTTGGATGACGGACGGAGCCTGTGATTGGTGGACTCCTATGCTTGTTGACTGAATCGGAACAGATTGAGGAACATGGGTGCCGATTTGATTGGACATATTGGGGAACAAGACCTGAAAGAGGCTTTCTACTACCGGATTAGTTATTAAGGGTGCCGATGCTAGAGGATGGGCGAAGGTCACTGTTGCTGGAACATTGGAAGAAAGACCCACTGGAGGACGAGAAGCAGGAACCAACTGACTAGTCGGAGGGGGTTGACTCATAAAGGGGTACTGACCCTGGGACACAATGGACGGCATAGATGAATTAACAGCAATATGCGGGTGCACAGACGCACTCATTATAGCCAGAGAGAGGACCTCTCAGAAGTAGGTTGTGGAATAGTCGAGGTAACTGCGGCGTTAGGAATAGGTAAGACTATTTGAGAACTAGTCGATATGGTCGGTGGAAGAGAAAAAGGAGGCACAGGTGTGCCACCCTTCTCCATGGCTCGAGGCGAGAAAGATGATGCTAACTGTTCTACAAAAGCCTGGGATGGTTCATGAGAATAATCGTACACTTGCTGGATTGGTGGTCCCTGATCAGATATTTGAATAGACTTGTGTACTAGGTAGTCCATGAGGGCTACCGGATTGCGATCGAGGAGCGCCTGAAATTTAGGATCCCCGCGAGGAACATACTCTGAGTCAGAAGCAGATGATATTTCTGAAGGACTAGGGGAAGCTAGACGTGATGGGGTTGCTTTGGCCTGATAGAAAGGATTATATGACCAGGATGGGGAACCAACTAACAGCGGTCCCGAGGAAGACCTGGGGGGTGCCGAAACATCCACACTAGTGGTGATCTCGGAGGAAGAAGGGGCTAATTGAGCCATTCTTCTAGATTGTAACCGAGTGATGACCATCATAAACAAGCAGAAAATAAGATTGACCTAACTAATGCACAGACAATTCAAGTAGCGTAGGTGATTATCTCTTTTAAGTTTTTATGCTTTTAAGAAAGAGAATATTAGGGAAGGCCTTTTAGAACAGGAACTACTCAGATAGCCAAACTAAGGATGGTTTGGGGGATGTTTTGGTGAGGAGTCCCGAAGGCACTTCAGTAAAAGACCGGTACGTGGCTTGATATAGGGGCCTACCCCTGCACTTCACACACCGCTGCGATAAGGGAGTCGGGTGCTTTGCCAATATATACCAGAACTTCCGTGAATTTATAGCGCGGCCCGAGTACCGCGTAGGCTCTTCCTCTTGGATGTCACTTCCAAGTAGGCGAGGCCAGGGAAAGAATTTTTGTTTAAATGCTTTATACCTAGTGATTTTGGCTTTGTGTGCAAGGGTGAAAAATAAAAATCAAATAGTGTCACTACCGATTTTGATCAATTTTCCAGCCTAATTAAAACTAGATGAAAAACATACAGCAGAAATGACAAAGAAAGAGTTCTTTTTTTTTAAGCACTTAAAAACGAAGTGTTTGATTTCGATGAAGACAAGTCAAACAGATTCTTTCCCAAATGCGATTAAATTCTTTTTAAGCACCAAAAATTGAAATGTTCGAATGTGATGGACAACAAAAAGTATTTATTAATTGCCTTGTAATTGATAAATCTACACCACCTTACCTACCACCTCACTTTGCCACTTCATCATGACCTAGCCCTAACCCTAAAACTAACCTAATTAGGACCCATGACTTGGTCTAGACTCACATCCATAACTAATGCCTCCTTACTCGCACCCAAAGCCGACCTTCTAGCCACTTGACCAAGCCCGCAACCGATCTCTCGAGAAAAAGTTAGGGAAGGTGGGCTATTTTACTAAAAATAGCCTACTTTTTCCTAACCGATGCCGGTTCTACTCGACCGCCGCCGCTTACGCAACCGCCATCGGCCTCGTAAATGGGCTTCCCAAACCAAAACAACGGATCGGAATTTCATTTTTGAGATCAAAGGATTTTTAATCAAAGGAGAGTCCAAAGCGATCAAGAGTCCGTAACTTCACTCACTCAAGCAGAGACGAGTAAAGAAACCAAGAGTTGCAAAGAAAGGAGATCAACTTGCACCTTCATCAAAAAAACCAAGTAGTTATATCTTGCATGTCCTCCATTATAACATTTCTTGTGCTTTTGGAATTGTAATCTTCCCAAATCCGCTCTCGAACCCATTATCTAACGTACTATTGCCTCTAACCATCATTCCTTAGCTTCTAACCATCCCATTTCTCAATACTATCCAAAACCAGCCATTACAAACACCACAACCAGCCCGTAAGATCCTAGAACCAACCGGTATTTGCGGTTATCGCTGACCGCCATCGCTTATAGATAACCGATCGGTTCCTTTGATCAAAACCAAGAAAAACAATTTTTCCCTACCTAGTTCCACGAAACAATTTAATTAGTACTCTACAAGATTTTGTGTTAATTCATATTAGCAGGGGAACTCGACCACCTTCGAAAGGAAGTTTCATACTTCCCGCCCAAGCAGCTTCCTCATTTATTATCTAATCAAAATCTTGTGGTCTTGTGTTCTTATTTGCAGTAGTCCTTCCAAGACAAAAAGGAGTTCTTCGCAGCCACCGATCTTTCTCTACGGTACGCGCACATCATCTCGACATTCTACTGTATTCCTCCTAACCCTAACCTTATCTCTGCTTTCTATAAGGAACGAAGCATTTCCGAGTGAAACATTTTTGGCACGACTTATGGGACCCATTTTGGGTTTTTCTTTATTTCATTGCTTGCTTTTATTATAGGGAGCATACTTGCTGCTTTTCTTCTTCTAGAGATATTCACAGGGTATTTTATTATTTCGTAAAAGAACTTGCTTTGTTTTTGCATCTTGCATTAGTAAAAGTCATCTCTTTTGCTTCATCGAATATCACTTTCGATTTGGGTTTTAAAACACATGCATTACATTCCCGCTCGTTGTTTTTCAATTCTAGTGAACATAGATTAAGTAATGTGTCGTACACGTGGGGTGATATCCACGGATTGACAGAAATTAACCTTAGTTTCACCGCACAACACATACCGAATCACTTCACAATTAACACAACATCTCAAACATCCCCTTTTCCGCGGTATTCTCCGCCCGATTGAGGTAACCTTATAAGCCAAAACAAACTTGATATTTCCCTAAGTCTTGTTGTTTAGGATTCTCGACATCATTCTACGCCTAAAGGCATAAGCCCACAATAATTAAAATTAACCCTAAGGTTAATCTCTCGCATTTGCGTGTGCCTCTCGCTTGTTTTCAAATCCTGCTTTCTCGTCATACTTTGTCTTCTCGTGATCAATAAGTTGCTAACTACTCAACGTTGCTAAAAATCAAATTAAGCAACCCTTTGTATTTTCTTATTCTAGATTTTTGACACCGCATCGGTTAAGGGACCGACGCCGCTTTTCCTCCGTGACCGACACCGTTACCAAACCGATATCGCCATCGCCTCTCTCACTTCGACAAACCAAAGAATTGCTAAATTCACCATTCTCGAGGTTGTTTTTGTCCTCGATAGATCAAACTTTCCCGTGTGTTCTCGTCTATGGTCATGTCATCACTGGAAGCAAGCCGCCCATGGTTTCACACGCTTGCTCGCTTTTCTTTTCCCGAATCACCCCTTCACATTCTATAGAAACCCTACTGACACCAAAGTGAGATCCCCAAATTCCCGTGGGAGACAAGGACTTTGCCAAATTTCTAGATGCTAATCCCAGCACAGCATAATACTATTTGTCTCATACCCCGACCGTGCGCCCGATGGTCACCTCCTTATGGGCATGCCTATTAGTATAGCTGCTCATTTAGCTCCTACTCCTCCCGATAACAATACCTTACTTCCCGCATCACTAGCCCCGCCTCCCAATCCGACAAATGCGCAGAGGTTCATACGACCCCGATTAGCTTTCCTTTTGTTAATCTTGACCCCACGTATCGCCACCACCAATCGCCCTATCTCGCCTCTTTTTCGCACTACTCCATTCATGACTTACTCTCTCGCCACCTATTCAAACGAGCTTTCTTCTCAAGCTCCGCCTACCTTTTCATTCCCATACACGTATCCAAGAACCTCAACACCTTATATGGGACATCCCTATTCTCGTGGCACCATCACCTCATCCAACCACAGATTTCATCAAGCAAATGATGGACAAAATGCAAAACCCGAGGCTTCCGCTTCAGAAGTCGTAGCGCCTTGACATACGAGCAAGTTTGTCGAGCCCATTCACCCTTCTCGTCCCCCTTCATTCATATCCTCCTCAATGGGAGTTGCCAAAGTTTACTCGCTTTAACAAGAAAGAGGATCCTCAACAACACTTGCGATCATTTAGACATGCTTGTTATTTGATTGCCCATGATGATGCCTTACTCCGCACCTTTCCCATGTCCTTATCGTGGCCTCGCTTGAGTGGTACAAAGTTGCTTTAACCCAAAGACTCAATCTTCTCTTTTAACCAACTAGCCCAATCTTTCTTGGATCATTTCTCCATTAACATTGCCAAGAAAGTATCTATCACCGACTTATGCCATCCGACACCAAGACGAATCTATCGCAGATTTCGCTGACGATGGCGGGGCCTTATCAACCAACTTACGTATGCCTTGCCTCAAACCGAACTTATCGAACTCTTTACGCGGGCCTGCGCTAAGCACATCTCCCCTACCCTCCAAATTCAAACTTTCCGTACATTCGACGAGGCCTTTACTATGGCTCAAAATTAGAAATTCGGCCTTAGAGGAAGAGAAATCATGGGTCACGCAACAAGAACTCCACTTTCCGAACTCCTGATTCTACCAATAAACCAAATACCACCACTCCTCACGCGTCAACCTCTTCTAAATCAAAAGGAGCTGTCCACGCGGTGATGGTCAAATCCCAACCACCGTCCAATACTCCACCAAAACCACCTATAAATACAAAGCCGAGCCCACCAATTACACTCCTCGGGAGAAACTTATGGCATCATCCTAGAGAAATTGCTCAAAGTCGGGGCTATCACCTTGCCCCCTCGTAAACCTCACTGGGTTTGACTCCACCCGCGCAATACCTTCCCGGTACAAAGAAAATGACTTTTGTAATTTCACCGCGTAAAAGGACATAGTCATGAAAACTGCAAGATGTTGAAAAACATAGTGCAGAAATGGTTGATGCAGGGATATAACACTCGATAATCCTAACGCCCTCGCTAACCGAAATCTGAAAATTTTCAACAAGCCATTCCCGAATCACTCGCCAAAGAAGAACGTAAACCAAGATATCTTAGCCGAGGAGAGTGTTCATGAGATCCATGCAGATTCGATACCCACCAAAAGCCTCTATCGAGAAAATTTTGAATCAAGCCTCTTCACTAACACAGAGCCCGAACCTCCTTTACCACCATCAAGCCAAAGCGAAATCATTCCTTTACCCATAGAAGAGTTAGCTGCCTGTGCTTCCTTCCCATTAATGAGTCTTCTTACACCACATCCCTACAAAATCATGAGCGGATGTTGTCTAATCTATCCATTTCCCACGCGTCTCCTTCTACCACTTCGCCGCACAAGAGGAGGGTACACCACTCCTTTTGACATCCTTAGATGAGAAATCTCTCGCACCGACATCATTAAATTCTTTAGCCATGACAGCACTTCTCCAACATGCCCTTCTTCCGCCTATTAGTCCTCATCACCTAAATCTTTTCAACAACCCGTCGACCTCTTAAAGCATCTATCGATACAAAGGCCTCATCCGCCTCCCGTGTCACACCCGCAATGGATTGGAATTACAACTCACTTTTCCTCTCGTACTAAAATTACAAATTACACTGAGACTGCACATTCCACGTAAGATGAGACAGTTCTATGGGAACGCTTTGAGTACTCCTGCTTTCTACTCAAATGCAAATGACTCGATCCCGATGTCTCCACCATCTACCCGAAGTGCTTACGTGCTTAAAATGCCCCCTGCTTCTCGCCTTCACCCCCTCACCTCTACCAAATTCCCGTCCACTTCTATCAACTTAACCAGATCTTCCCCTACGCTTGGGACCTCACCAATGCCCAGGCCTAACACACCCGCCTAAGCGACTCGATTTATCCCAAAATAAACCCGCCCGCCACCTAGAGACAAACGCAATCCGGCCTCTATCAAAACCCTCATCTTCACACCCACCTTCCATATCGGGACCTCATCCTCCACCTTACATCAATATATCATACCTCCTTTGTTTTCTGCAAAACAACCTACGCCTTTTACACCTATACAGAGATCAAAGGGTATCACAACATCGTTACCCCGTGTATCCGGTCCACCTATCAACCCTAAACCCATCCCATCATCAAAGGATTTATTTTCTGTCACTCCCCTTTCTCCGTGGTTGTTTCCCGCTACCATGCCATCTCGTAGCCTCATCATCTAACCAAATTAACGTAACTTCTGTAACCAAGAAACCACGTTTAGTGAAAAACATGTGTCAGCACCCCTCGACTAAACCACCACCCATACGAACTAAACACGCCCAAACATTACCACAACCCACACAATCAATACCCTCATCTTCTTCTGATTTTGACCCACTCAAAGGATCCTACGCCAAAATCCTTGCTATGTTGGTGGAGAATGCGACCATCTCTCTACCCCCACTTCGACCTTATGACCCGTCTAAGCCCCGACCTGTGGATTATGATGAGTCTAAAATCTGCGCCTATCACCGCACACCTGGACATGATGTAGAAGGATGCAAAGCTCTAAAAACCATCCTTCGCCAGTCACCTCTTCCGGATCGAAAGATTAAGAAAAACAACTTACGCAGGAGAGACCTCTGCGCAATTCCTCTACTATACCATCTCGTCCCCGCCTCACCAAGATCGATCATTATTACAACCCCACCTCTCAAGACCATGAATTATCCCAACCATCTTCTTCATCTCAGGTCTACGAGATTAATATGATTAGTGTCGCTACTCGAGGACAGAAAAACAATGGGAAGGCGAAAGAAAACACACCTGCGGCATCTCTTTCTCCTTCAACCATCCCGATTACACCACCACCTAAAGTGGTTATTCGCGGACCCGCCTATCCCGTCTCTAATGGAGTTGCCCACCGAACCATGATCAAACAACTTTCATCAATCGCCCGTAAAAATGACACTATATGATCTCATTCAGACTTCTGAATCTCATCGACAAGCTCTCGTTGAGATCCTTCAAGGGATAGAGGTTTTTCCCAATGAAACCCTGCCCGTGGCCTCCATTCTAACACCCAATCACGTTGCCTCTCTCACCAAACAATCCATCTCCCCACCACTTCGCTCAAAACAACAAGCCGCTCATGGTTAGTTTCTCGGAAGATGAAATTATCGACTTTGGTACAGTAAGACCCCGACCGCCTTTTTCATTTCCGCTACGTCCGAGACATTCGAGTACGCCGGGTTATGATTGACGGGGCGCTAGCCTAAACATCATCTCTTCAAAAGCCTTCCAACAAATGAACATCCCTTCTAGTTGCATGTGTGCAACCCCATCATGTCATGGTCATTCAATGATGCTATTACTTCTACCTTAGGCACCGTGATCTCAACATTCGCGTAGAGCCCACGTACTTTGCCCGAACTCTTCTATGTCCTCAAGGAGAGTTCCAATATAATATATTGCTAGGTCGCCCTCGATCCGGCCATGGGATGCGTCCTCAACATTACATCGATGTATAAAATTTGAGTACGAGGGAAGTCCTACACCGTAAAAGCTGATCCTCCCCTTCAAAACTTGCAATATGTTATACCGCCCAAACGATGTGCTTATACCAATTAAGACACCCATACATTCAACCCAACCATCCTCTTCCAATATACCTCAACCGTCCACCTCAATCGCACCTACAATCGATGAAACCACCGCCGCACAAACCACTTCTCTTCCCGCAGCTAACATCCCAACCTCCGACCCCTTAGTAGACGTTTTCATCGCCTTACGCTGGGGAGTATCGCCTATATAACGTTAGTTCTTTCCCTACCCCGCAGAGTACGGACAATTACATGCACACCCCACCTACGACTGCCGCGCGTGGGGAGATAATCTCTTACGACCACCCCATTGTCGCACTAACCTAACATACGGGGGTGTTGACGCATCCTCCATTACCCCCGAACCTCCTCTTGGTGTGGTTCCTTCCAATCCGATTTTCAATACTTGACAAATCGCCGCTTTGCCCTCACCTTCTTGACTCGGCGCGTGGAAAGGCTTTGGTTTTGGCCTTTACGAACAAGGCCGACATACTCTCATCCCCATCACCACACGCAAACATAATGATCGCAGCGGGTCTTGGTTTTTCCGAAACACCTACGCAGAGACACCTCCCGTCACCGTATCCCGAAGAAGAGGACGCGCCCTACCAAACCATCATCACCCACTTTGCCATCATCTCCTGCGTAATCGATGGACCCCGAATCTATCCCTCCTAACTTTTTTTTTTTTCATAAATGCTATCTTCATAGGTCCTCTCACTTATCAACGCGATAATGAGGACCCATCTTCTCTTCCCCTTCTCGTATCCGCATGATCAAGAGGATTCACCTTTGATTAATGTTGTTGAATGCCGATGACGACTCCATCCTCACTTACCTAGGCGCGATGATTCTTATATTCAACGTGCCTTACCATCTCAAACTCAAACCATGCCGAACGAATCTACTATAGAAATCAACATCCACACGAGGAAGATCCTCACATAGTGAAGATCGACAATCACTTGACACATCGTAACGAGCCGCCTTTACTACCTTTCTCCGTGCTTCGCAACCAAGCTTTCGCATGGTCTTACGCCGACATGCCAGAATTGATCCTACCATTGCCGGCCCATAACATCACTCTAAACCCCGATTCCAAACCACCAAAGGTAAATTGAGAAAATGCATCCACGCATTGCTTTCTTGTCAAAGAGGAGCTCCAACGACTCCTTTCTCGCTTCCTTCATTCTCGCCTATCACTATCCTCAATGGATTTCTAACATCGCACTCACGAAAGCGACGGGGACTTCGATATGCACGGATTTCCGGGATCTTAACCTCGCTTGCCCTAAGGATGACTTCCTCCCAAGTATTGATCAACTTGTTGATCTCATCAAGCGGTCATGAAATGCTTTCTCTCATGGATGGCTTTTCGTGTTACAACCAAATTTTGGTCGCCCGCCGATCAACACAAAACGCCTTCATAACTCCTCGGGAACTTTTCTACCGTAATGCCGCTTTGGCCTTAAGAATGCCGTGCGACTTATCGCCGGCTATGACCTACATTTTCCATGACATTATGCACACTATCCTCAAGATTACGCTGATGATCTTCTCGGCAAGTCTAAACATCGCAGTTGAACATCTCGATGTTTTAACCATTATTTTTGATCGCTCTGTTACAATATTCTCGTCTGCCTTCAACCAAAGAAATGTGTCTTTGGTGTCCTTTCGGGAAACTTCTCGGGCTTTATCGCCTCTTTACGTGGCATTGAGGTCGATCCATCTAAAGTAAAAGCTATCCTAGAAATGCCCCCACCCAAAACCTTAAACAATCACGCGTAGTTCATGGTAAACTTCAATCCATCCGCGCTTTCATTTCCCAACTCTGGATCGATGTCACCCTTTTCATCACCTTCTAAAAAGGACGTTGCCTTTCAATGGAGTGAGGAGTGTCACCAAGCCTTCAAGCTCTCAAAACATATCTCTTGCAGCCACTCGTGCTTATCCCACCCTGTGACGACCGTCCTTTCTACCTTTATCTTTCCGCCACCGACCATGCTATAGAGCTATGCTCGCCGCATCGAGACTGCAGCACGCCGAGAGCAGCCGCTTACTATATAAGTCGTACTCTCGTGGATTACGAGACTAGGTATACACATGTAGAAAAATTGTGCCTCGCCCTATCATTCGCCGCCACCAAACTCCGACATTACCTCCCGAATCACAAAACTTTCGCATCACCAACACGTACCCCATTCATTATATGTACGCCAAACCACACCTAAACCAACGCATCGCTCGATGGCTCATGCTCCTCGCCGACCTCGACCTTGAGTTTATACAACAAATCAATCAAAGGACAAACTCTTGCAGATCAACTTGCATGGAGGCCCTCTACCTCGGGAACAATTTACCAATTTTACCTTCCCGACGAACTCATCGCCACTCTTTCGCCGAGAAGTGTCGTATCAAATGACCTCTTCTTCGATGGATCTAAGTGCCGCCACGGCGGAGGAGCCGCATTGTTCTCATCCTCTCTGACGCTAACCTATGCCTCTTTCATTCCGACTTGATTTCCCTCGCACTAATAATACAAATGAATACGAGGCCCTTGTTCTAGGTCTCGTCAAGTCATACACTTAGGTATCAAATCTATCAACATTTTTGCGACTCTCAATTGGTAGTCAATCAAGTTACGGGCATCTACCAATGTAAAACGAGGAACTTCGTATACAAACACCACGTGAGTCACTTCTAGCCTTATTTACTCACTATGCTATACAAACCATTCCCCGCTCCACTAACAAATTTGCATGGATACTATGGCTTGCTTAGCCTCGCAAATTCCCGCCGCCAACCGACTCAATTATTCGCCGTGGTCCAACAACTTTTTGCCCCATCCTATTCAACCCCGGTAGTTTGTATGATAAATACCGTATCTACTAATTCACAGGATACCCGTACCACCAATTTCATGACTACCTTACAATCTCTCGTCTCCCACACTGATCTTACTAGTAACGGCAAACGTGCTTTTCTTAAAAGTGTTTCGCGTTATGTTGTCATGGGGGGACTCCTCTATAAACGTGGCTTTGATGGCATCCTCCTTCGCTGTCTAACCGGCGCAGAAATCACTCATACCATCCAACAGGTCCATGACGGTATTTGTGGTGGACATTTTAGCGGCCTTGCCGTGGCTAAACGAATCCTTCGCCTAGGTTATTATTGGCCTACTTCAATAACGATCGCTACGAATATGTTAAGCGCCGTGTCATGTGTCAACAACATGCCAATCTTCAACATACTCCTAGCCACCCGCTACAGTCGCGCACGAGATCTTTGGCCTTTCTCACAATGGGGTTTAGACCTTATTGGTGAGATTCACCCGACCTTTCACAACGCCACCGCTGGATAATCACAATGACCGAATATTACACAAAATGGGTGGAGGCTGCTCCACTCATTTCAATCAAAAAGAAAAATTGTCGAATTCATTAACCATCACATTATCTGCCGCTTTGGTATTCCTCATCGCCTAATAATGTATAATGGTAAATCTTTCAAAATAAGTTGTTACAAGACCTTTGTGACAACTTTGGTATCAAACTTAGCTTCTCATCGCCTTACTATCCGCAGGCCAATGGTCAGGCTGAATCTTCTAATAAAACTCTAACCAAAATCCTCATGAAAGTCGTCAATGAATCTGGAAGAAATTGGCACGATCACATTCCCTTTGCCCTTTGGGCTTATCGTACTAGCATTCGTACTTCCACTAATGCCACACCTTTTTCATTGGTATATGGTACCGAGGCTGTTTTGCCTCTCGAAATACAAATACCCTCCCTTAGAATATCTCTTCAAGATATTCTCACCAACGATGATTTCCGCCAAGAGCGGTTAGCCCAATTAGAGCTTCTTGACGAACGACGTCTTACAGCTCTCGATCACCTCCAAATCTATCAACAACGCATCAAGCGTGCTTATGATAAGCGACTTCATGAGCGTATTTTAAGGTTGGTGATCTTGTCCTCAAAGAGAATCAACATGTAACCAAACTAGAAAAGAGCAAACGTGGAAAATTTGCTCCCAATTGATTGGGCCTTATATAATCACTCACACCTATGGATCGTGCACTTATCGCTTAGCTTCGCTAATGGTAAACTCCGAGCTCAACCCCTTAATGCCTTGCATCTTCGACCATTCTACTGTTGAATCTAGTGTTATATCACTTCTTATCCGCCTACTGCTCGTCCCTTGAGCTCACATACCACCACATACACTTGTCTCTTACATCTCGAAATAAAATCAAGCTCACCCCTCACCTCCCCTTACGATGCCTTCCCCTTCTTAGTCTAGTCCATGACTTCAAAGTATTAAAATAAGCCGTATTCTTATGGGATTTTCTTGAGTCAAACTTCCTACTAAACTAGATGCTTCACGCCAAAAGAACATCTAGTTATCTAAAATTAAATATAGACTGCTCCCTCGAAGGACAGCTATATGCCAAACTATTGCTGCTACTATAAATAGATCTCCTTCTCAAGGACAAATTTGCACTAAAATCATCTCTCAAGCATTATAAATAGATCGCTTCCCCGAAGGACAATTTATACATAGTCAGCTTTATCCGAAGCTTCTCGCATTGATCAGCCTTCGTGAAGACCTCAAGAATAAAACAATCAATATCCTCGCAGACTTCCCGCATCGATCGCCTACATTCAATAAAATAAAAGCCTCATACAAAAGAAATTTTTGGGTCATGGACTTGTCTATTTAGGGTAGGTTCTCTTTCGTTATAACAAGTTCTTTATACCTCAGCTATATCATCCACATCACCTCACCATTTGTTTCAACTCAAGGGACGTAACGTACACCTGATATATTGTGATCATACAACTCTTTTCAACTATGGACTTCTCGTCTATACACGGCACTTAGGGCTTCGTGCTGCTCTCTACGTTGTGTGGTTTGTTTAGCTCTTTTCACCTACGGAGCACTCTTTCCGCTTTGCCTCGCATCTAGAATTGTGTGTTGATCTTAATCAGGACACTATTCCCTACTACTTGGGTATGCTAACCTTTTGCTTTACCTATACCTACACCAACAATATTATCCTACCTACACCAACAACATTACCCTACCAACATCAAATTTTTTTACCAAACGACAAATTGCCTAAACCACACCAAATTGCCTAAAATCACCCCTCCCTGATCCTAAGGGAGAACTACATCGGTCTGAGGCCCTTCCTTGCTTTGTGCAATGGGCTATGTAGGCAGCACTTCGGAGACATGGGGTCTCCCAAGGTTAGCTCGACCATCCCCTACCATAACATATCTTGTGTGGTGAATATAAATATTTTTGTGTATTTTTATTTTAATCACATTTCTCTTTATCCTTTTTTCGAAACACCGAAAATCAAAACACCGACAATCTTATTATTATCATAACTCAAATCAACATACATATTCAGTTTTATTTAGATGTTAAACAAATACATCTTCTCTATCATCGACACGCAGTCGGCATCCTTATTCTTATACCTCGCTAACATATACTGCACTCATCACAACTCATCCCGAACTAGGTGATGATCGTGATCGCCGACCCTCTCGCCGGCCTCTCTCTCGTCCTCAAAGGTACCGCGGCTATTGGTACCGCCACCGATCCGCCAATCTCTCTCGTAACATATGAATACGCCTCTCGCATGGAGAACTCCCAGCCTCTAGTCTCGCCGCCCGTGACTCCGCAACCACTAACAATCTCTCTTGTCTCATTCACTCGCGTTGAGCTGCTGAACCAAACGCCGCAGATTTATCCTCTCTCTCGCTGTAATCACCATCGTGTCGTGGCGCTCGCGTACACCTCGCAGCTTCGCTACCCACCATAATCTATAGGCCTCTCGTCATTCCTACATCCATTACCTCCGCGATCGGCCGCTATCTCTCGTGCCCTTCTCGAGGTGTTGGCCGGGTGGTGAGAATGCCGCCTCGATCGATCCTCATATATGGTCTATAAGCCTCGTGGTATGTCCCGCACATATCCAAATTGCCGCCGCACGCGATCTATAGGAATCCTCTCATATTCACTCCGCCTCGTGCCCCGCGATCCACCTCAATCGCTCTACACCTCTCAACTCTCGCCTATGTTCTCGCTTACCATATAGTTCCCGTAGGGCCTCCAATGATATCCGCAATCGCACTCTCTCCCATACCGCCTATAATACTCAATGTCACCGCACGGCCGAGATCTTGCCTCTTGTTCTCGCCTCGACCCATCGTCAATCCCAACCTCTCGATCCGGCCTTCTCTCGCCAGATAGATCGGGGCCTATTGGTCGCACACAAACAATGTGCTCATAGGCCCAAAGGTAATAAGTATGAGCAATCCAACGTTGTCCTCGTGATTTCGCCTTACAAGCCCATAAACCCTCGTATAGCTCCGCCAAATATGCAGTGCCCATGCAAACGTAATGCCTTTTTCTATCATCTCCCGTATAACACACATCAATGCCTTTGAAATTTTCCCCTTCCGCCTCGGTAATGCATAATACCCTACCGCTATCATTAATATCACCGCTAACCTTGTTTCCTCGTGGTGTGCCGTACATTACCCCATATGTAAACGATAAACCTCGGCCGTGTCAAATCTCGTGCGTATGGACCAAATATCATTGCATCGCTCGTGTGCGCTAGGTAGTGCTCGATATATCGGCTCCTGTAATAGGAGTCTCAAAATCCAAACACATCTTCCAATGTTACTCTATCTCACCTGCTGGCAGATAGAAGGTATTTGTCTCGTGATTCCATCTCTCAATCAGCCTCAGTAACATACCATGGTTACGTGCGATTCGTGAATAATAACGGATTCCACTTAACCCCAAACGATTTATCAATGTCCATTCCATGGTGTTACATCCGCTGGATTCGCGACAACAGCTACTGCACACTATCATTCATCCTCAACTCGTCTCGCCGCATACACCAAAACAACAAACAACCATTCAACCCGTTAGGGTCTTTTTCAAACATTCTCGAAATTTCTCCAAGAATCGCACGTTATACATAACCGATATCGGTTGCATAAATCGATACCGGTTATCCTAACCGCCACCGGCCACTCCAATTTTATACACCTTCCTTAAAAACAACCACCTACGACAATAATTTGCTCGCTTTCTTCGCTTTTATACATATAAACATACCTGAAACCCCTGATTGCCTACCCGGTAACACTTACCTCACCCGCAACCCTTGTTATCATGTTTTCTTTCTCATATTTACCCACCTATTCTACCCCATCTTCTTCACAAAACCATGCAGAAATCAAATCACAACCAAAACGTTTACCTCTTGGGTTGCAGTAGCTTGCGATGACCCTTGTCTTCTCTCTTGTCCCCGCCTCGCCGGATGTTTCTCCTCGTCCCGCCATTATCACCACCTTTTTCAAACTCGCCTTGCTATCTTCTCGAATCTCGATCACAATTCCCTTTTCTTGTCTCTTCTCTCCTTATCACTCGATTTCTCATGCAAAACTCGCCGCAGCTGCCAAAACGCGCCACGCTCGCGCTTTTAACCTCTTGCATGGCTCTAAAATTAAAACTTCAGTTGCCACCCTAGCTTTTTTATTTTTAGAAAAGCCCATACCTAAATAACCGGTATCGGTTACTTAACCGATATCGGTCATCATAGCTACCGACATCGCTACCTAACCGATACCGCATACACACCCTCCTTTTTGAAACAGGTTCTTTTCTTCATTTCTCATCTAAATTTTTGTCGCGCCCGCCTCTTTGCCTGCATAAACAACACAATTTACCACATTTTGTTCATCCACCACATATAACATTACATTTTCATTACACATCATTTATACCAACACACAACCCTCAACTACAAATATCAAAAAACTATCAATCTATACATCATTCGGATCCATCTCATCAGTTACATATATCACACTGTCACAAAACCACCAATTTATCACATAACCTGTCATTCATATATACGCACAAAAACATCAGCATCATCTATCTATCAACATGTCAATTAAACTCATCACACATTCTATATATTACCAAACCATTAACAAACTATTTCAACACATTTTAAAAAAAAAAGATGTGGATCAAAACATCATCTATATATATATATATACAAATTTTCAACAATACAATGTGCCCTACATCGGGCCTCTGTGATCACATAATATACCAAAGCCGCACGCAGCCGCAATACCTACCACAAATCTCGACTCGCTCGCAGCCGGTCTCTCATATCAAAATATACTACTGCTCGCAGCCGTATCAAATGTACAACCCGTGCACTTTCGCTCGCAGCCGGTATATAATAAATAAATAAATCAAAACAATAAATAAATGTAGGCACGCAGCCTCTATCAATACAACCGCTTCGCAGACCGGCGCCCGTGTCCCTATACAAAACCACGCTGGGATCTCTCGCCTTTCCCCACCGCCCTCGCACCTCTCTCCCGCTGGTCCCGTGGCGCCTCGCCTCCTGCTGCCACGCGACACGCCACCGTGGCTGCCCTCTCGAGATCTCTCGGCCGCGCGAGGTCTCGCTCTATGAGCCGCATATGCTCGATAATCGACTCCGATTACTCAAGAATATCTCGATAATAACGGGCCTCTCGCTTCTAACCTCCATATAGCGATCTCGCGCCATCAAGGAACTGGGCCGGTCTCTGCACCCAACACCACTATCCCGAGCTCGTACTCGCACTCGTGGCCGTGGCGCCGGTGGAGGTGCCGCCGTGCTCGTACTCGCACTCGTGGCCGTGGTGGTATTCGGGCTCGTGGGCCGTCAGCACGCTGTACGGCCGCTCGTACTGCACTCGCACTCGTGGCTGGCAGTGCCGCTGTGGTGGTGCCGCCTGTACTTCGCACTCGAGCTCAAGCTAGCCGCCTCGTAAACCCCTATTCGTGCTCGTGCAAAGCAGCCTAATCGTCTCTCGTAATAGCTGCACTCGCCTCGAGCTGATCTCTCTAGCCACCGCTGCTAAGTCTGGCCGCGCGGCGTGTACTATCTCGCCGCTTCTCGCCTTCGCCCACTATACTCTCGTATGGCTGCGCTGCACCCGCATCATCCACACCCCCACTCGCTGGTCTCTCCGCTACCTGGGCCTCTGGATCCCAAGGCCGTGGTGCTGTAGGGGGCTACATCATCCCTCCCGTACCGAGGGAAGGGAGGTGGCTCATCCCGTGGCAGCCCCATCTCGCCTCGCGCACTTCTCTAAGGGTATCCGCCGCATTTCTCTCGCCTCCGCCTGCTATCCAAAATGTATACTGGATCGGCGCACAGTCGTATGCGGGCTCCTCTCGCCAGCCGATGACCTCTCGTAGGTCTCCATATAATGTCTACTGCGGTAAGGCCCTCTAGCATATGTCCATAGTAGGCCACATCCCGACTGCAACAACCGCCGTGGGTCGCCCACAACCCCAACCACCTCAAAGCCATATCGGTATACGATCTCGTGGTCCTGGCTGCTGGGTAGCCCTATCGCCTCGATGCATACGATGTGCTCGTATGCCCAACAGTGCAACAAAAAGGTCGAACAAATACCAAATCGCCTCCTCCGGCGATAACCCCATAACTCCCTGTATAATTACACCAGATATACTGGTGCCCATGCAAAATAGTGTGCTCCTCCACCATCTCCAAAGAGCACCCCATCAATGCCCGTGGGAAGCGGCCTCCTCTCAATCCGGGAGGGCGGCAGACTTATATCATCACAACACGGCAAGCCGTGTCTCATGTCTCGTGTGCGCGTACATGTCCCCATATCCAATGCTCGCGCTTATGATATGTAAGTAAGCGCGGTTGCATCCCCAAAACCTCGCAGATATGCTATCCATGGCAGCTTCAATCCACTGAAAACGGCCTCTCCTCGATCGGTAGCCGCAGGATGCGATACACATCCTCTAATGTGACGGTCATCTCCCCGGTCGGCAGATGGAACACATTGGCCGCCGGATCCCATCTCTCGATGAGGGCGACCATCAGGCTGTGATCTCTGTCGATCGCTCTGTATCTCTGGACCCCGCCAAGCCCCACCTCGCGCATGATGGCCCAATGCGCCGCAGATATGTGTGGCCTCATCCGACTCAATAGTGGAGGCATCCTATCACGCATCGTCAACTGCTGACGTGCCTGCAAAATCAGCCCACATCCTTAGACCCACTCGTTATAATAACATCTACTTTACCATCTACCCCCCTTTTTTTGTAACACCCAAAATCTAACCCCACCCCAACACGCTACCTTACCCACCCGAAACCCAACCTAAAAAACCCTAAACCCCATCCTAAATCCAACCCATACCCCGGGTCTCTACCTACCCAGCCCAACTCAACCCAACCCAACACAACCCACCCCACCAAGTCACCCTATCCACCTTCAAACCCTATCCCCAACACACTACCCAACCCCTAACCCTCACCCAACCCAAAACCCACCCAACCACCCAAAACCCAACCCAAACCCCACACCCCTAAAACCCTAAACCCCTAACCCTATCCCCTTCCCCACCCACAACCCAAAACAAACAAACCAAACCCACAACCCAAAACAAACAAACCAAACCCAACCCAAAACCCAATCCCACACCCAAAACCCAATCCCACACCCAAAACCCAACCCAAAACAAACAAACCATCCCCAACCCAACCCCACACCCACCCCCAACCCAACCCAACCCCTACATAAACCCACAACCGGCGCCGGTCGATACATCACCGACGCCGGTCACAAACAATTGTACCCTTCCCTAAACTTTAGCGACCGATGCCGGTCGCTTAGTGACCGACATCGGTCACTGTTCTATCCCGGAGCCGAACCCCCGCGCGGCCCCCAAACTCATTTTTTTACCTATTTCTACCCATCTACCCACCCAAAACCCTAAAAACTTACCCACCTACCCACCTTAGCCTATCTAACCTATCTACCCTCTCCCTTTCTCAAATTACCCCTATTTACTCATTCTTTCCTACAAAATACAAATTCCTACCCAAATCTCAAAAAACACCATAAATCAACCAAATCAACAAATTAAAGAGTTTAGAACCTACCGGTACGACGACACGTCGTCGTGGTGGGATGGGTGGTGGCGGTCCAGCTGGTCCAGCCCCTCCAGCCTCCTCCCCGCTGTGCCATGGATCCAATCCCGATCTGCTAGGTCCCCTGGTCAATCACTCGCGCCTCCTCAACTATTCGGGCCTACTATCAACTCTCTCCGCCAATCAAATAGCTCCACCTCACTCAATACCCCTCCAAATCAACTCTCCACGCGATAAGTCAAAATTTGGATTACAAAAACAAAAGTGACAATGACAGGCCGTATATTTCTTTTTATAGGTTTTTCGTCTTAAACCGATGTCGGTTTCCTTTTGCCCTAGGAAACCGGTATCGGTCCCTTAACCGATATCGGTCATGCTGAATCGACGTCGGTTTGATACCTCTTTTACCCCATTCTTTGCCGTTCCTTACTCCTTGCCTCTTTTTCACCAATATCGCCTCTGTCCACCTTTGTTGCACAACATTTGTTCCCTGGTCCGGCCCAACCCAAGGCCTCGCCCTACCAATTGGCCCGACCCAAGGCCTCAACCTACCTATTTGGCCCGACCCAAGGCCTCACCCTACCACTTGGCCCGACCCAAGGCCTCAACCTACCTATTTGGCCCGACCCAAGGCCTCGCCCTACCTATTTGGCCCGACCCAAGGCCTCAACCTACCTATTTGGCCCGACCCAAGGCCTCGCCTACCTATTTGGCCCGACCCAAGGCCTCGCCTACCACTTGCCCGACCCAAGGCCTCAACCTACCTATTTGGCCCGACCCAAGGCCTCGCCTACCTATTTGGCCCCGACCCAAGGCCTCAACCTACCTATTTGGCCCGACCCAAGGCCTCACCTCCTACTTGGCCCGACCCAAGGCCAACCTCACCTGGCCTCAACCTCACCTATTTGGCCCGACCCAAGGCCTCGCCCCACTTATTTGCCCGACCCAAGGCCTCGCCCCGACCTAAGGCCTACCTATTTGGCCCGACCCAAGGCCTCGCCCTACCCACTTGGCCCGACCTAAGGCCTCAACCTACCATTTGGCCCGACCCAAGGCCTCGCCCTACCTATTTGGCCCGACCAACGTTTTATTTTATCCATCCATCCTATACCTTGTGTTCAATCGAGCTCACTTGTTCGTGTTTTAGCATGATTAGGGTCCTTGACTTGATCTCGTCGACCAACTTTGCCTAGACTTCTAGACCGTGACGTTTATCTCAACCAAACCAACCATTTGTACTGCCGAACATGCCTAAACGCTCCTCGCCTTACCGTTATATACCCCGAGCTACTTCCTATGCCTTGATACCGTGATTATATCACCCTTGTTTGGATAAACTATCGACCTTTTGCCTATACATTGCTGGTTTGCTCGTCCAAATCATGTACCCTAGTCGTATTTATTGCATTTCAACATGCGTCTCGCTTCCTTGGACCTACACCATCACCTTATCATCCTCTCTACCACATATACCCTTTATCAACCCTATCCCTGATTTCCCGTTCACTCAATCTGTGATAGATTTGAGGGGGATTACCTATATCTTTAACATGAGAAACCACTTCATATTATTGTCCGCGCAGCTTTACAAGACAAGCTACACGACAATAAGGGGCTAATGTAGACACCAAATTCGTGTCTCACGACCCCTTGTGACCCGCATCTCATTTCGCAACCTAACCTCATTACCTAAACCTTACACAAGTATTTATTAATTGCCTTGTAATTGATAAATCTACACCACCTTACCTACCACCTCACTTTGCCACTTCATCATGACCTAGCCCTAACCCTAAAACTAACCTAATTAGGACCCATGACTTGGTCTAGACTCACATCCATAACTAATGCCTCCTTACTCGCACCCAAAGCGGACCTTCTAGCCACTTGACCAAGCCCGCAACTGATCTCTCGGGAGAAAAGCAGGGAAGGTGGGCTATTTTACTAAAAATAGCCTACTTTTTCCTAACCGATGCCGGTTCCTACTCGACCGCCGTCGGTTACGCAACCGCCATCGGCCTCGTAAATGGGCTTCCCAAACCAAAACAACGGATCGGAATTTCATTTTGGAGATCACCAAGGATTTTTAACCAAAGGAGAGTCCAAAGTGATCGGCCAGAGTCCGTAACTTCACTCACCAAGCAGAGACGAGTAAAGAAACCAAGAGTTGGCAAAGAAAAGGAGATCAACTTGCACCTTCATAAAAAAACCAAGTAAGTTATATCTTGCATGTCCTCCATTATAACATTTCTTGTGCTTTTGGAATTGTAATCTTCCCAAATCCGCTCGAACCCATTATCTAACGTACCATTGCCTCTAACCATCATTCCTTAGCTTCTAACCATCCCATTTCTCAATACTATCCAAAAACCAGCCATTACAAACACCACAACCAGCCCAGAAGATCCTAGAACCAACCGGTATCGGTTATCAGTGACCGCCATCGGTTATAGATAACCGGCATCGGTTCCTTTGATCAAAACCAAGAAAAACAGCCTCTTCCCTACCTAGTTCCACGAAACAATTTAATTAGTACTCTACAAAGATTTTGTGTTAATTCATATTAGCAGGGAATTGACCACCTTCGAAAGGAAGTTTCATACTTCCAGCCCAAGGCAGTTCCTCATTTATTATCTAATCAAAATCTTGTGGTCTTGTGTTCTTATTTGCAGGTAGTCCTTCCAAGACAAAAAGGAGTTCTTCGCAGTCAGCCTGATCTTTCTCTACGGTACGCGCACATCATCTCGACATTCTACGGTATTCCTTCTAACCCTAACCTTATCTGTTTCTATAAGGAACGAAGCATTTCCAGTGAAACACTTACCAATAAGGGACTTTGGTTGGGTCCCACCAAGTGTGCGAGAATGTAGATCAAGAATTTCGCGCATTGCTACTGTCCAAGTTAATGCACCAAACTAAACACAAAACCCTGAAAATATCCAATGAAATCGATACCGATGGACAAGATTCAAAGATGTAGACGGATAAGGAAGCCGATATAGATAAGATGGACGCACACAAGCAATTCTCGCACATTAGATCCAAGTAACCTGTGAGACACCGATGCTTGATAGAAAAAGACCACGTTAAAAGATATTTAGGTGGACTGCCTGAGAAGCGGATCTAGGAAGCGATAGGCTCCCTCGGTGGATGTCAGTCCACATTTTCAATTAAGTAAAGAAGCATACATGATAAAAGATGTACGTACAGGACTAGATTTTCTAACCAAAGTAATAAACATAATCTAAACAGCAGACAGAAAGCAACAGAAGATAGGGAACTGTGAAAACAAAGCTGGATTTGTGTTACCTGTGTCTTTTTACCTATCTGCAGGATGATCGGTGTCGATTATGTAGAATTGGTGTCGAATGATGTAGATCGGCATCGACTGATATAGATCGGCATCGACTGATGTAGATCAGTGTCGATCGGAGACAAAATGTGAGAAGATTTGGAAATCAGAAAGTGAAGGCAAGATCGTCAACGTCTGCTGGATCTGTAGAAGCCGGTGAGATACTGGTAAGACTACACCTATGCTGGGTACAGGAACAGAGTCACCAGAAAATCAATGGAGATGTGTGATGTTGATGTGATAAGAGCAGAGTAACGGTGCTCCTCTCAGGGATTGATTTGGACAAGATCTGCTTTCATTTGATAGATAATGTTCACACTAGATGCGCAAAGATCTCTCGTTCTCTCTCTTTCATGATCTGTGTTTCTGTGTCCTGGCGATCTGTCTCTCTATCTCTGTGTTTTTTCGTCCTCCCAGAACTAAGTTCTGGGCTTCTATTTATAATCGGTGCCGCTCCAAAAAATCGGCGTCGACCGAGTACCGGTCGGCACCGATCACGGAACAGACTCCCAAGACGGCCAAAATGAACGATTTCTAGAAAGATAAGAGTTATCCCTCCACCTCAAATATGGGAAATATCCCACTTTGGGAGGAGGAGAAATAGGGGTGATACATGGATAGGATAGATATGGGGTAGATAAGTGGTTAGGATACATGTGAAAAGGTGTAATTAAATAGTTAATATTTAATTACTCACGGGTAAAACATAATGGGGTGAATTAAACTTAGGATAGGTGTTTAAATCACAAATCGAATAATATCCCAAGGGGATAGTGGTGATATAAACGTGCCCCAGGTTACCTGAGAGAGCAAACACGCACGAGGGACACCAAATTGGATAATCAATTTTAGGTGTCTACAACTAATTACTACTACTAGTACTTCACCTAACTATCGTGAGCCTCTATTTTTTCACCTAAGGCTCGACCTCATGATGCCTTACATATATTACTTGATGAGTGATTAATTTGTCTTCCTTCTAATCACCACCACCCTCCACACCATTTACAACACCAACATGATCAGTATTACTATAATTACCATCATATTAGTGGCCATCATGATAATGAGTATCTTGCTTTATGTGAGAGGTTACAAAATTTAGAGGACACTAGTGTCATATCTTTTGCATCTCATGAGAGATCATTTTCTCCTTCACCACGAAAAATAGGAATACACCCTTGAATCTTCTCCACTTAGTACTCATTTTTTCTTCAATCACCTCCATCACATGCATGCTATCCACCACCTCTATTACTTCCACCTCCATATTCATTACATCCCCTCACTCACACTATCCATCACATTCATCCCATGGGTTTCCACTAGTCTTTGCATATCTCAGTGGTCACTCCACATGACATGCACTTTACTCCATACACTCATGATCCATCCATTTCATATGCATCTGCCTCCACCCATCCTCCTGGTTGTTAGTAGGTGATCATTATCACCTTAACCCCGATAACGCACTTGTGTTATTAAAGTTGTTACATGACTATTTTTAATAACCTTTCATTAGACACTCTATCGTTCATATAGAATACCTCAATCACTTCCTGATGATGCAATCTTATTTACATAACTCATACTTGACTTCTGATGGGTCTTATCATATGAGCCTATTAATCCATACACCGGGGGTATCGTTACTCTCTTCCCCCTCTCCTATTTTCATTACTTTATCCTATTACATTGCATTTTCACATATTCATTACGATAAATTTATCTCTCTCCACATTTATTCTATTATCATCATTCCATTACCTACACGGTACATGTTTTATTCATCCAATATTTCATCTATCACATTGCATTAGTTGTCAATAGCCTCATGTTACCATACATATTTTATCTACCAATACTACTACATCATCATGCACCTTTATATTCATCACATATAATATAACACACATGCTCAATTATCACCATAACACCATACCATATTCATTACCCCACAATAGAAACATTAAAAAATATCAATCTCATATATATCAAAAATAGATGTCCACACATATAGTGGTCATACGATAATCATAACAATAACATGTTTCATAAGCGGGAAAGACCCCCTACATCATATACAATCATCACTATCAAACCTCATCATCACTATTTCTCTCATGTACCATGAGATCCATAGAAATAAATGTGACACCACTAATGTGATGTTAAATTTCATGGCCTCGAACTTCTCCACCTATCTCGCATAACATATCAATCTTCGTATTCTACTCGAGAAATTATGCTATAAATCTACATATCACAAAAACATGTCACGGGCCAAGGGACCACCGCCTATCACCTCTCGGGCTCATCGAGTCACCTCATGCTCCTCATCTTTCTTACTAAGCAGAACCATACATGTCGCCATTGCTATTTCCACTTACTCAAAAAAAAATGGGCATGTTCCCCATGATGTCATCCATATGGTCTAGTATCCCTCCGCATAGCACATTTCTTAGCACATTTTGGGTCAAGGTTTGGATCGAAGTGTCTACTATCAATGACCAATATGCATATCCTACACACATCACATACAACCTCATGTTAGTTAACCATGTATATAAAACCACATAAACAATTTATTAACCACAAATTTAAGTATATACTAATACTTATGCTCTACCACAACTATTGCTACAGGGTTTGGGGCACCTTCCTCACCTTCTCCTCATATTTTTAACTCCATTGCACCCATAAATATTGGGTATAGAAACCACCACTAGTGTGTTTCCCACCATACTTGATAATACTCCGTACACCTTGCGTCATTTCCATCCACAATTGCTATCGCTAGGTCTACCACATCTAACCTCGATGGTACAAAATTATCTTCATGGTCCCCGCCTAACACCTACACTCCTAGGGGCCCTAACATTCCATAGCCATATATATGGCTCTAGGGGCACATCCTGTGCCATCCCAAACTACTTGTGATACTCTCTCTTCTTGAAATAGTTCCACTACACTGAAATTGGTCATCTAAATACATCAAAACTTGGTTTCATCCTCAGGCCATCCCCTATAATCGCGATATGGACTCCATGTCATCGACTCAGATCCCATCCTATCTATTAGGGCCTTGAAGCTATTGATTTCCATCTTCCTACCATGAATATCCACCCACAATCAAGAAAATATCTCTGCGAAGCCCACTCCCTCATGGCCCTGAAACTGGTCTCAATATGGCTATGTGCTCATATGCCCATACATGTACCAGTGTGGTGTCCCCTATACCCCCACCATGTTCATCATGTGTAAATTGATACAGAGTCCATGTACATGTGGACCAACACACATCACACCCATGTGTATCTCATCACATCCTCCTCTATCCGCTGACATATGTCATGCATCGTATACAAGATGCTAACACCTCCTCCCTCCACTACTTTAAAAGACACTGTCACTACTACGATGATATTCTAAAATGTGGAATCCTTGATTGTAATATCACATCAAAACTAATATGGGCCACCATAGAACTTGGGCCCTCTAAAATATTGTCTAGATGAGTGCATACGCCGCTCCATATCCACTACTTTGCCATCACTGTACTCTCTCCCTAACCACTGGAAACCACACAAGATGCGATATACATCCTCCAACGTCATTGTCATCTCTCCCATAGGAAACCAAAATGTGCATTTTTCTACACACCACCTCTCACACAATGTAGTGAACATAAGAATATTATAGGGTATATTACCCATCTATGATATATACCATAGGCGGCATGGTCCAACACATCCCACTCATCATCCAAAAAACCCAATCCTAGTAGTGTACTCAAGTTCCGACAACCGCATATCTCCCTCGAGTGGATATCCTCTACACAACACAAAACAACAAAAAACATAATGATTAGAATGTTTTACATGATCACAAACAACTACTCAACATGTTAGAAAAACATAAAAAAAAACAAATTCTAGACCAGGGCACCCAACATCAAGACTGGGCACCCTGCAGTAGGACACTAATGCCCGAATGTGGGTGATCTAGTCTTAAGGGTCACTAATGCCCTCACTACTCTTGTCCGTGTCCTAAATGATGAGAAAGATAAAAATATCAACAATACAAAAATTCGTCTAAATAGCCTATTCCACACTACATTTAACCAAAAATAACACAATTACCAACTACGTAGTAGTACATGATGCTATCACGATTACTAATCTCTCAAACTAGGTCGAGACATAATGGTATCTCTTGAGGGCATCCCTACTCCCTCTCGTATACACTCTTACAATCGTGCTAGAAACAAATCAAGTGATAAGTTACCTTTTCACTTTACTATTTATAAGCCCATTACAATTTCCACCTTTACTATGGTCTACATTTCATGCTTATCACCACAAAAATACACATGACACCATTTTGGTCATATCTTAAGTGTTTTTACTATGATTTGCACCCCATCCGTAGAATTCTTTTCGAAATTCCACCTACCACCATACTACACATGTTATACACCTTACGTTATTTTTATTCCTCATAACTGCGCTTTTAACCTCTTTTCGTTCATTTTGGATTAGAGTCTATTATACTCACCACTCCCTTTTCACCGAAAGGGCTAAGCATAACATTGGGAGTCCCACTATAATTCCCCTTGTGGCACCAAGTACTTTGATATCGTGAATACAATACCTCATAACTTATACCACGACACTCCACCGTCAATCTCCCCTAATGAACTAATCTGAGGGAAGCAATCATTTAACGTTTTCCAAAAACCTTCAAACATCATAACTTATAAATTCCCCATAATGACCTAACTTAGGACGAAAAAGTGACAAAAAATCATTTTACACATTATCTCATCATTTTATAGCAACTTTCCCCTAATGACCTAACATGGGGGAAATTACCGAAAAACCTCTCCATGAGTAACCAATCAACCAATTAAAATCAACACATTCAAATCAGACCATTCAAATCCATGAGAAGTCTCCCAGATGACCTAACTTGGGAGTTACATTCACCATTCTGTTCCCAGATGAAATAACTTGGGATTTTATTCAATAATCCGCATTCACTTCGAGATGACCTAATATGGAATCCATCTCATTTTCTATCACATTTGCTTCCAGATGACCTAGCTTAGAAGCCATCTCATGCTTTATCATGTCTGATTCCTCATGACCTAACTTGGAAGCCTTTATATTATAGTGACACTCGTGAAGTGGGGAAAGATTTCCTTTCCCCTTATCACTCCTATATGGGTCAACTATTTTAACTGAAATCATCTGGATCCAAAATCACCACTTTTTTATCTCGAGTCTATCTACGGTGGCTAGATCTTAAGGATATAGCTAAAGCTTGGAGAATAACACACTTTTCTCCCAACACTCTTCCTCTAGTGGTAGGATGCCCAAATCCTACCATCATTCCATTCATATATAAGTATTTAGGTTGGGAACTAATCACTCCCTACCCACCTATTCAATATTTAACTACATCCAAAATCTTCTAATCTTCATTTTTATTTTCCACACTTCATCGTGACACTTACACTTTTTATGTTGGATGGATTAACTCATTGATCCATAGTTCGACACGCTTTTATAGTTATATCGGTACACTTATACTGTACATATGCATGTTCTTCTACAAATTGGGCTTCTTTGGTTTTTCCTTTGGTACGCATCTCTATCTACTTTATGTTACCAAGCTTTCCACTCACCAACATAAATGGGGTAAATGTAGTCACAAAACAAAAACTTATTATTAAATTTATACCACTGTATGTTAATTTATATATGGATCTTGCGTGATAAATATATTCACTAGTGACCCATTTCTAGGTCTCATGGTCAGTAAGTCAAGTATAATTGTGTTTTTTCTAGTTTAGTCAACAGCTGTCTTTGTAATTTTTGCCATCTTTCAGGGTGTCTCAAATTTTGTAATGTTTTCACTTTACATCTTTAGGTCTACACTAGGACACCTAGGGTTGCATTAGGTGTGCCCCGGGTGCCCAGGTCTATGATTTTAGGCATCTGTGCCATTGTAATTTGTGGTCTTAATTTATTTGTTTGAGGTTAGTCCTAACAGCTACCCTGTGTATTCCCTTAGATCATAGTTAGCGGTTTCGTGTCATTAGTGTTGAAATTTGAGCAAGAGATCCCATTATATACAAAGCATGCTCACTACATTATGGGAGTAAATCTCACACATCAAAGGAATATATTTACTAAGAAAAGGTACTACATTTGGAATTCTTCTACATTTTCATCACACAAGCATAGGGTAAAATGGTTTTATTCTTTCCATTCCATCCACCATTTTGAATTTTACATCTAGTTATTTCCCCTACTACCACTTCATTTGCGTTAGGGCATCCTAGAACAAAATCACAAACACATACACAAGAACTACAACAAGGTTCGTAATGTAGTGCAAAACTCATGATAAGTCCACTTGTTTGGTGGTTGAGGTCAGTCCAACCCCACTAACCTTTTGTTTTATAGGTCATTCTTCACCTCATCTCGACATATCCAACATGACAAACAAAAAGGTTTTAGACCAAGTAGTGACACCTCCAAACTTAGATTTTGAGCATCTACGTGTTCGAGCACTCGGATTGTGGACCAAGGTTCCCCGACGCACCCCAAGACATTCCCAAGTGCCTCAATATAGACAAACAGCTTAGCTTCGCCTTCCTAAAGTCATTCGGTCATATCTAGCCCGTTTGCACTAGTACCTGCTACATGTGCCAACACATAGCGAGGTAAGTTATTTATAGGTTAGTAACATATTCCTCTAATTTCCATTATTTCAATCCATTCAAATATATAAGAAAAATATCTACATCGATCACTTTAATATAGCACTCGCTTTCTATTTAGATTAACTTATAAAATAGCTAAAAGTGTAAACCCCTATTTTTAGTTAATAAATGAGTAGAATACAAAAGTGGTGGACACGATTATTTCTAATGGTATTTTTGTATACAATTTTTTTATCCCAAAGGGAAACAATAAAACAAATGAGTAGACTAAGTGGCGATGAAAAATGTGTAGCGTAAATTTGGTAGAGTTTATCCTTGTCTTAGGACAAGTGAAAAACTAGGACAAAGTAACACTTTGTAATTTTTGTGATGAATAAAACACGGTTTCAAATTTAATGGATGCTCCTCTTTTTCGAATAACAATATTTTGACTCTGAATTTTTTTTCAATTAATGAGATATCTTTCAAACATGATGGATAAACTAAATCTAGCTCCATGTAAAAATATTCCTATTAGTTCACTCTGTAGGTGGCACAAATCATCTCTATGAGTACGGTTTACCAAGAAAATATTGTTAAGAATATTCAAGGAGTATCTAATTTTTACTTTAACTTGTTGGAAGCACAATGGACTGAGGGGGTGTATAAATCCTTATAAAATTTCAAATCATATTTTAGATTACTTATTCAAAAACACATAATCACTTAACCAATCATTAATGTGTGCACACAATCAAATACCATACATGTTATAAACCATGAGCAAGAGAATCAACACAAGACACAAGATATAAGTGGGAAACCCTCAAGGGGAAGAAAACACACTGAAAATCTATTGATATTACTCAAATAAATAATCATTTGAATATTACACATCACAATAGATTTCTCTAGTGAGGCACCAACCCCACAAGGAGCACCCACCCCTAAATCATTGTTGATACTACACACAACAATAGACTTGCATGAATATGAATCATCACACAATATTTTGGTGAATTATGGAAACTAAAAGTATGTTGATACCACAACTAATGTTGATCCAAATTTTCAGCTCCAAAATATTTTAAATCCTTGTTCAAACCATAGGTCTTCAACTTGCACAATCTTGATCTTTCTTCACTTCTCAATGCTTCAAAATCTTGTAAATATGCTTGATGATCTTCCTCAACCTATAAATATATACTTCTGAACCCAATTCATGCTTCTACAACTTCAAATATCATGCACCTATGTCACACTTATCACACACACTATGCACACACTCAAATAGTTTATAAAAGAACATAAAACATGTTTTTTTATGCATTTCATCTCTCAAACTTAGGCCCAAACTTTTCCCTCGAATCAATTTGACCAATAAATCAAGAAAAAATTTAAATTTTAAATATAACATCTATAAGTGACCCAATTAGGTCGGCCTAGTCAAAAACCTCATTACATGTGCCAAAATGACTCAAAACCCTATGGGAACATTCTTTAAAATGCCATAACATGAGTATCATACTTTGTAATGACCCATGAAAATTTAAATATGAGTAAAAAAAATTTAAAAATTCATACATGGTCTCAATTAATATTAACCAATCAAATTATTTTGCTTATCGGGCCCAATTCCCTTTACAATTCTCAAAACATTGTTTCCCTCACCCTTCGACACCCCGAAAACTTAATAATGACACAAAATTACTTCTACTGAACCAAAACATTCTATATAACAAATAAAATCAAATGGTGGAACCTTTAGAACAATTTTAATCATGTTAGAAGTCATGAAACATCTTTCACTTCAAACCACAATAATATTTACCTTCATGAAATGAACATGCGAAAAATGTTGTTTCCAAACATTAGATCATAAAATAAAATATGCATACATGAAAGAATTAAACATGGATTTATTAGATTCCAAATGCATCTCTTTCATATTACAGGTTATAGCAAGCATCCCCAATCCATCTCATGCTTAAAATAACCTCAAACTTGTACAAAACATATCTTATCTTGAACTCCCGAAACCTTCTTACACAAAGAATTCCATGGAAACCATATCATATGACCTAATCATGAGGAAATCCATATATCAATAGAAATATATCTGAATACTATTTCTAAAACAACTTGAATCATCTTAGGATTCCACTTGTAGCTCAAGTTATAGCCAAAACACTTAACCCTGCTATTTGAGATCCCAAAACTACCCTTTGACCAATCAACCTGTTTGGACCTCAAAACCTCATGAACCTATATGAACATTTCCTAAAACCTCCATGGACATCTATAAAAACTCACATTCATCACACAATTCCAAATTATCTCATAACTCATTTTGTAACTTTCACCTTAAACTGAAAATATTTAGAAACTATTGTTTTCAGGTGGAGCCCACTCATCACCATGACCTAAAACTTATATTTCTAAAAATATCTCAGAGTCCTCTACAACATCCAATCATAAAATTTGATTAAGAAATAAAAAAAAAAAAGGTCACAATTCACTTTCTTTTGCAAACTGCTGCTAGCTAGGGTTTAACTAGGGTTTTTGACCACTTTACCTTCTTAACATTTGTTCATAAAAACATGATGATGAACTGACCTCATTGTTTTAGTGAAAATTATTAACACACCTTAGAAAAATCCCTGAAAGCCACAAGGCACCATGAAAATCACATGTATACAACGAGCATCCGAAGTTGCACTTCAATGTGGATTTTATATTATTCTTGACCTTATCTCACCAAAATCGACAAAATTGGCAAAATACTCATCATGGGAACCTAAACGTTTTCTAGTAGAATTAGCACTCATCTCTATAACATCTCCAATCATCATAATATCAATTCCATCACACAATATCTCCATCATATATCATTTTCCTAGCCTTACCTTAAGGATTCTACTCATAAAGAACCAGGCCAATCAACTAATGCAATAACTCATCAAGTAACCTATGAAAATCACCAAAAATACCTCATATATAATTATATATAACTATTTTAATGTTTCTATGCACTCATATAGCTCCAATCCACTCTTTCACACCTCCTAGCTAGCATACTTTCTCCCAATGAACACATGTAGCCAAGTGAAACCCCTGTATGTGCATTATGCCACTACCGTGATTAAATAAGAACCCTCAAATCATTCTAGCCATCATGAAAACATGCTTCCCAAGCAACCAATAATCTCACACTCGAACCATCATGTAAGCACCTCAAACAACATTATGACATATTCATACAACATCTACTTTATCATTAATGTGGTTTTGCATCAATGACAACACCCTTTAGGCATACATGCCAACAATCTCCCCCTTTGTCATTAATGGAAAACACCTATAAATTCTCCCCTTTTTTCATTAACAAAAATACTTACCTGTAGCTTACTTGCTTCACCTATCTCAGCTTAATACCATCATGCTTTGGTTATAAACATCAACCAAAGGTCTCAACTTGCTCCATTTTCTTGATTTTTCCCAAAATCTGATTCTTGCCTTCTTTTTAGGCATGCAAGCAACAAAATACCCCTAGAAATAAACCTTCCATTATCTGAAAATCATTAGTACATCGTGAAAAATCATAATCTAACCTTATTTGGAGAAAAAATCATCATCTTCAACCTTCTAGGCATGCATATAAGTAAATTTTCACTTATAACTTTGTTTTTAGCATCTTAGAACAATTTTAGTAGTCAAGAAACAATGACAACATCCAAATTATCATTCCAAAATGCAAGTTTCATCATGACACAACATTATATCATCATTCTTGACCAAAATCCATCAATTCTAGGCCTAAATAAAGCTTAAAAATGCATCTATTTGTCCTTCATACCATGCAAGCCACTGTCATCCCTAAATAGTCATTTTATTGCATTTTACACCTATTTCATCATCCTCCTACAGGTTAACCATACTTTTAATCAACCACGAATATCTCCCCCTAGGCTAAATTCCTCTATATCTAAATCCTAGGCATAAATTTGAGCTATTAACCTTGTTACCATGTCTTAGAAACACATTCACCACTTTTAGATGTCACTAATGCACCATTTCATTCTTCTACAATGCATACCTTCAACAACTTGAATAAAGATGAGGTCATCACTTTCTCACCTGGAATGGTCTAGAGAACAATAATTCATCCATCTAATAAGCTCATTCAAGCTCCCCTTAATTCTTGTAGGCCCAAGCACACAATGAGCAACATATTTCTTTCTATAACAACATTTTCAACCACCGTTATTAGGACTTTACTATCGATGAACATCACTACTATTTTGATGGAAAAGGAATTCCTTCAGGATATTGAAAACCTAAAAACACCTACATTGAGGGCTGACTCATACTCCCCCTATCCTTGATAGTAAACATACACCCCAAAACCATTCAAAAATATTTTCTTAGGGTTATTGTAGCTCTATCACAGGTCATCTTTTGAAGGGAAAGAATAATCATAGTGACTTAATTAGATAGATTCATCCATCCATGAAGGCACTATTTCATATGCATATAAACCAAAGAGGGTTTAATATAGAATTGATAAACCAACATTCACTTCATTTCCACTGTTCTCAAGAAAATATTGATTTCCTATAGGCATGTACGTTTCTTTTTATGAAGCAAAAAAACACAATTTCAAGTCTTGACAAAAATAAATACCTCCATCTTACTCTAGTAACTATCAACACTTTAAATACATAATAATATGAGTAATTCATACATTTCTACATGAGAATGAGCCTTATAGAACTCTTCATACCTCTCTGTATTCAAATCTGCCTCCTAGACTTGTAGAGGTGACCATTCATCTCATAAGGGGAAATGATAAGCCTTCACAAGACCTTAAGAACTGAGATCATTAGAAAATTCACACCCAAATCATTTGATGTATTTCAAAGGTACCTCAAATCTCTAGACCTAAAAAAAAATGATGAATTCATCCCAAATTTTCTTGAGAAGGAAATACCCCTGTCACTATATTATCTTTGTAGCAATCATTTCTAGGCATAAATCATGGTGAGAGACAACTCAAATTTCCTCATGACATGTTTGAGCTATGTGGAAAATTATGAGTAGCATTATATTATTCCATACACTACGCAAAAATATAGAAAATCTTATAAGTACAAAAAAACATCCAAGAGCTAGGGTTTTAAGAGCAAACCCTCTTCATTGTGCACAATAGACTGACATTCCAACTCTTTCATGCATATCTAGGAATGTACACTTACTTGAAACCTAAAACCACTTACATCCTTTAGTTATATGATTATTTATGCTCAGTACAAAATTTCATGATCTAACTCTTACAATTTGGCCTCCAAAAATAAGTTTTCATGCAAAATATTTAGGATGATTGTGCATACCCAGTTAAGGCAATGAACTAGCATTTTTTCTTGTATTTATCTCATAAAATATTCAAAATAGTATTCACACCTTGTAACAACATCTTTAACCATGTCAAGTAACTCTTCAAATGAGAATTGACCATAAACAACCACATCTCATACCTGAAGGTCCTTAGTTTTTACTTATAGAAACCTGATTTTGAGAAATCTTGAGTCACAATGAACCTTTTATTCATAATCATTGATCAAGTTGACACTTTATCATCTTCAAAATCTTCTTGGGAGCATAACGATGTGTTTTAGATTCATGTTGAGCTCCAATATAGAGGCTCTAGATACCTTAATATCCTTAGAACCATGCACAAACTCCTAACGACTAACATCATATATGATATGAATGCCGAAAACTCACATTTCAATACAATGATCATACTTATGGATCCATACATATATATGACACAATAACACACTTTTCAAGACCATTTTCACCTCATGACAATCCAATATAACCTTCTCATGACTCAAACAAGACAATACATGCCATCACAGACACAATGATACAATATAGACAAGATTAGGACACACAAACACTATGAGCAAGATGATTAAGACCTTAAAGAAACTTCAAGACATACTTTAATACATGTCAAGATGATACAAAATAATTTATGATACTTCATAGATGAACCATATAACTTGAAACCTTATACTCAGACCACACATGAGCTACCAACAGTGTAATACACCGATGCAAGACTAATTGCTGAGAATTTTTCACAAGAATTATTACAAGGAATCAAAACAAGAATTAAGAGGAGAAAACCTAAACATACCTTGAACATGAAGTGATGACACAACATGATACAAACTTCTCCCCTTCACCTAGATGCTTTATTTACAATTTTATACATTCAAGAAGCATATTGAATGTATATAGGTTCATAATGACCTAAAAGAAGGTCTTGAGAAGGTCCCAAGTCTTCCGGGCACCTATAAGAATTCTTCATCCTCTCTCTTCTGATCTAACCACTAAGAACACCTCTTCTTCCAGTATCAAAATCTCTTAATAGGACACTATTGTCTCTCCTAGGCTATCACACTCTTGCTTGACTATTTTTGTTCATTCTAGGCATTTGAAGGCAACATTCTTACATTTTATATCCTTAAACTCTTTTATTCTACCTTGATAGGCCATTATAGAATTTATTTGCAATATAGCCATCTCTATTACAATTGTAACACACAATTGAACCCTTCCTCATGTAACTCTTAACTTGTCTAGCTGGATCATTTAAGCAATGTCTAGGAAAATGACCTTTCTTGTGGCAATTGTAACATACCACACTCTTAGTTTGCCCACAAATACTATACTTCCATAGATAAATATTTCTAACATGCCTTCTACACTCCTTTTCCCTATGACCAAATCCATTGCATGTAAAACAATAACCATTGAAATATATTTCATACCTTGATGCATTAGGTTGCCTAATAGGCTTTGTTTTCACATTGTCCTTCACAAGTGTCACCTTCTTCTCTTCATTTTTGATAATTTCACTGGATTATTTACTTAAACCAATGTATTGTTGCTTCACTTCCTTTCCTTTAGAATCCTCTTTGAAGCCTAATTCAGTCATATCATATGTTACTTTTTGTTTTACAAGTAGGTCATCTAGATTTTTGTAATTTTCTCAAACTTATGAAAGGACATAATATTATTGCTATCCTTTAGTAGCTGAGTCCTCATAAAATCTATATTCTCTTCATATTTTGAACACAAGCTCTCTTTATCTTGTAAATTCAAAACAACATAATTTACCTTTTATTCTAGTAATTTGATTGACACACTTTTCTTAGAGGATTCAATTACATACTATTCTTCTAGCTCATGAAAGTGATTCCAATATTCCTTGATCTAAAAACTCAGCTTTTGATTTTCTTTCTCAACATGTTTTAACTTCTATTGAATGCCTTTAACATCAACTTTATCTTCCTCATCATCTTCAATAGAAGAGCTACAATAACTTGAAATAAAATATCCTAACAAAGAAGATTCATCACTAGAAGACCTCATGGCTTATTTAGTCATGAATAAGGCCTCCTTTCCAATGTTCTTAAAATCTCATTTAGATTCAAAATCTAAAACTCCGCTACTAAGCATCGATAGTTAATCATTTTCATTCGTATAGAAGATTTTCTTATCCTTTTTGTAATCAAATATCTTAAATATTTTCTTTCTTGTACAATAATTTTTGTTCTTGTTTTCATGATCACTATTTTGTTCATGTTCATCATGTTATTACTTATTCTTCTTATGAGGATGATTAACAGAAAAATTTCCTATCTTACCACATTTGAAACATTTGTAAGGAATCTTACCTTTGTACCTACCAGATCCAAGTTTCAATCTTCTATCCATCATAACAAAGATATCTTCATCTTCAATCTCAAGAGTAGATTCATCATACTTCACTTTCTTTCTTTTAGTCTTCATTTCAGATTTGAATGTAACCTCTTTCTTGTTTGGTTTGGGATCATCTACTCTCATCTCATAAGTAGTCAAAGTACCATGCAAATCATCCATCCAAAAAAGTAGTCGATCCTTTACTTCTTCTATAGAAGATAATTTGCAATAAAACTTTGGAGTTAGTTACCTTATAGAATTTTTAAAAAACATTTATTCACTAAATTCTTCTCCTAATCCTTTCATATTATTGACATTTTTCATCTCTAAGTAGATATGCAAGTAATGGACTATTCATCATTCATCTTAAGAGACTCCAAATGATTTCTAAAGGGCCTTCAATGTAATTTATGAGTTGAGTCACTTTCAATAAGACTTGTAATTTAATTTCCAACACAACTTGAATAATATTAATATTCCATTTGTATCTCAAGTTATAGCCAAAACACTAAACCCTGCTATTTGAGATCCCAAAATTGTCCTTTGGCTAGTCAACCTGTTTGGACCTCAAAACATCATGAACCTGATTGAACATGTCTAGAAACCTCAATATAAATCAATAAAAACTCACATTAATCACACAATTCCAAATTATCTCATACCTCATTTTGCAACTTTCTCCTTAAACAAAAAATCTTCACATATTGTTGTTTTCAAGTGGGGCCCACTCATCACCATGACCTAAAACTTATATTTATAGAAATATATTGGAATAATATAAAACATATAATCATCACATTTGATTAATCAATCAAAAATAGGTCACAATTCACCTTCTTATAACAATATCTCCTAGCTAGGGTTTAACTAGCATTTTTGACCACTTTACCTTCTTAACATTCATTCACAAACACATGATGATGAACTGACCTAATTATTTTTTGAAACCTTAAAAATCACCTTTGAAACATCCATGAAATTCACAAGGTCTTATGTAAGTGACATGATACACAATGATCATATGAAGTTGCACTTTGAGCTGAATTTTACATTGTTCTTGACCCCTGTCTCACCAAAATCGACATAAATGGAAAAATACTCATCATGGAGACCTGAATTTGTTTCATAGAATCATCATGCATCAATATAACATATAAAATCATCATAATATCAATTTCATGGCATAATATCTCCAAACTATCTCATTTTCCTAGCCTTACCTTAAGGATTATACTCATAAAGAACCAGACCAACTAAAATAATGTAATAAGTCATCAAGTAACCTCTAAAAATGACCCAAAAATACCTCATATACTGTTATATAAATTTTTTCATGTTTCCATGAGATCATTTAACTCCAATCCACTTTTTCACACCTCCTAGCTAGTATACTGCTCGCTCCCATGAGCACACAGTAGCCAAGTGAAACACATGTTCTGTACTATGATACTATTATGAGTGCAAAAGCACCCTAAAATAATTCTATCCATAATTTAAATATATTTCCCAAGTAACAAAGAATCTCACACTTGCAAGAAACACCTCCTAGGCACTTGTATGAGCTTGCTAGAGCAAGGATGCATCACCGAATCTCCATGTAGCGGTGATAACCATCCGAACCATCATGTCAAGACCTCCAAAAAATCATGAAATCATTATACAATATTTAATTTTTCATTAATTTGGTTTTTTATCAATGACAAAACCTATTAGGCCTACATGCCAACATACCCCCTTTGATACAATGAGAAATAAATTATGTTCAGTTGTACCTTCATCATTGGGGTCACGTGAATATAATTTTGACACTAATCTCACAAAGGGGTACTATTTAATTGGGTAGGGGAGCACTTCCCATTTCATTCACCAGTTCCCTCAAGGTGTGAACTACTTTGGGGTTCTTGGGGTAATCCTCAAAATGAGTTTTATGTTTTATGCCAAGATACTTCCCCAAGTTCAAAGCGGAAATTCACAAATCTTAACTGAAACTTGTAAATATAGTGTGATGAATAAATGTGGTTTATTTTTTATCTTTTTATTTTAATGAGGTTTAGAACACCATTGGAAACTTGATACACATGTGTAGTTAGAGTTTATTGAGATCCCAAGTCTTTGACAAGAGAATTAGGTTCTACACAAAAAAGTTAGTAGTTATCCAAAAGATCTATAATATTATGAAAGAGGATTAAATGTTGTTTTTGGTTCTCAAGATCATCCAAGGATGCAAGAGAAAAGAATACACAAAAATTAACCCAACCAGATAATAATGAAAAACTTGTAAATCAAATAACTACCATAATGCTTTGTATAAGGTTCATCCCAATTAATCCAAGTGCTTTAGAAAATGAAAACTAAAGTTTCTTTTGATTCTCAAGGTCACACAATGGTGCAAGAGAAGAGCATACACAAGCTTTAGGTTAATTTTTATCAATGAAAATATTTTAAATCAAAGGATCATAAAAATTCTTTATAAAAAGTTCATTCCCTTAAGTACAAAAATGAATAATGAAATTTCCCACTTAACCTAAATGTTAGAAAAAGAAGGTCTAAAGTTGTTTTTGATTCTCAAGATCACACAATGGTGCAAGAGAAGAGCATACATAAACTTTAATCTTAACTTGAGTAAAGCATGGAAACAAAACAATTTATCAAAAATTAAGAAAAATGCTAGAAATGATATTATAAATGTCAAAACCTATAGAAAGAAGTTAAAAAAGCCTGTAAAACCACATAAAAACATAAAATCATAATCTAAAAACTTGAAAATAGATCCAAAAATTCAACACATTGTACTAGCGCATGCCTATGAAGTAGTAATGCAAGTATCTTATCAGAGAAAAACATAGATCACTAGCACAAAGGGGTAACAAAGTAGCACATGTTTGAGTTAAAAAACACAGACAGTGTTGCACTAGCACAGAAAGAGACTTGGTAACACAATCCATTCAAGTGGTAGCACAAGCCAATAATAGAGTAATATAATTCATACAAAGAGATCATCACTAGTGTAGACAGAATAACACTGGCACAAGCTAGTGAAACCTTCAAAGTAGTAGCGAATGTAAACTATAAGTAGCGCAAGATTCTTGTAGATGATTAAAACATGGGATTTTGATAAAAATTTATCAAAATCTCAAAACTTTGTCAATTTGGTCCAAATTTGATAGCACCTCACCTCCTTTGATCCTCAGTAAAGATCATAAAAAATGAAGAAAACCTCAATTGATCTAGTTAAGAAAATTCATATTTATATATAAATGAAAAAAGGGTTAGTACACCAAAAATTTGAAACTAATCTAAAAATCATGAAATCAAATAAAAAGGACTAAGGATCCCTTCCATTGGGCATGCCAAATGTGAACTACATAAACTTTTGCAAAGCTAATTGAAATAGACTAACACCTAGTAGTCTAAAAGCTAAGCTAAAAATATACCATAGAACCATCATGATCATATCTTATTTAAATGCTTACAATGAATTAAACATGAAAAATTACTTATCTAATTACAAACATTTTTACTTAGTGTATGATTGTTTTTAAACTATGAACCTATGAAGATCATAAGAAAATAAAATTGATGTTGTTTCTTCAAGATGATGAAAGGATCTATCTAAAATGGGTACAAGACCATGTTTAGATCTTCCTTTACTAATCAAACATGAATAAATGGATACAAGAGATGGTCAAGGTATTCCAAATCAATGGAGAAGGCTCTTAAATCCCGTCTTATATGAAATAATATTCAAAGTATGGTGTAATGTGTGAACATGTATAGGGGTCCTTTATATAAATTTCTATTTTTAGAGAAGCTTGCATCTTGGTGCATGTGGGATAAAGGATAAAGTAGATTTAGACTTGTTAACCTTGATGAGTGTGATTAACAACTCATGAGAGTTGGGAGTGTTTTAATTAATCAAATGGAATTAATTAATAGGCTAGGATAAGCTTTTAAAGCCTTTAGAGATGATTTGGAGGAAATGGGGTGATTTTGAATGGTTGGAAGAGGGGTTTTAACCAATAAGAGGGTTTATTGATTAAATATAAGGGTAAATAGGCTTAATTAACTAATAATAGCTAATTGTTTGATTGTAAGAGGATTATAACAAATGAACTATCGTTAATTAGAATCTAGAATGTGATAAAGGATTGTTAATTAACAAAGTGTCAATAATTAACCAAAATAGAGGGAAACGTTAGTTAATTAGCAAAAAATCACTAATTATAATGGAAATGATAGGAATGATGGTAATTAGTGCACTTTTAGAAATACATTATGTAAGTGGATTTTAGGTGTCTACACCTTCCAAAAAAAAAATTATATGTACAAAGAACTCCTATTGTGAAAATATAATTTGATGTTCCCATTGATGATAGTAATAATGATGGTGATGATTTTTCAATAGCACAACCCATGGGAATACTTCAATGTAATCCTAAATGGTATAGTAACATGATTCTAGATGTAAAATTGGATTTTCTTGTGAACACATCCACTCATGGACCATGGGATCGATAAAAATATCATGAAGAGGTAAATTTTTCCTTAATGAGTATATTTATTGAATCGGTTGACCCATCAATAGTTCAGGAAGCCCTACATTCTAAATCTTTGAAAGATGTTATGGATGTTAAGTATCAATTAGTGATAAATAATAACACAAGGCATATTATCGATCTTCTACTAACGAATAAGCCCATTGGATGTAGATGAATTTTTAAAATAAAGTACAAGGAATATGATTCCATTGACAAGTACAAGATGAGATTTGTAACAAAGGGGCATTCTACTAAGGCATTAAATATGAGAATAAATCTTCTCCCATAGCTAAGATCAAAATAATCATGATAATATTTTCTCTAGATACATACTTTTGATGGAAATTTCACTAGAAGGACATGAAAAGTTCATTTCTCAATGGAAACTTACAATAATAATTTTGCATGACTCAACTAGAAGGTTTTTTCATACCTAGAAAAAAAAGAAAAATTATGTAGACTCATGAATTCATTGTATGATCATAAAGAGACTCCTTGGGCATCATATATCATATTTTATGAGCATGTCATTCATCATATATTCGAGAGGAATCCATATGATCCAAATATATACCTAAAGAATAAACGATGGGATAATTTCATTTTTGTTGTATATTGATGATCTAGTCATCACTAGTAACACAATGAAGATGATTGATGCAACGAAGAAATATATAAAATGATTATTGAATATGACATATCATAGGATGATGAACTACTATCTTGGTTTATAGGTTTGGTATAAGGATAATCATATATTTATTTCTCGGTTGAAATAATCGATACCACTCTCAAGAAATTTAGGCTGGTGGACTACAAACTCATTACCACACTTATGGATACAATACTTTAGTTGTATTGTATAGATACATCTCACTTAGTAAATGTAACTCTCTATCAATAGTGTATTGGGAGTCTCATTTACCTAACATATACTAGGACATATATAAAATTTGTAGTCACTAACTTTCACAAGTCATGTAGTAACCCATAGTTTGTCATTGGAAAGAAGCAAGGTGGATCTTGAGATACATCAAGGGAACTATGTATTTTTCCTTTAACTACATGAATAAGGATCATTTTTTCTAGATAGGATATTAAAATTCATATCATATAGGTAATAAATCCACTTTTTGATTTACACCTTTTTTGGGATGTTGTCCAATGTTATGGGGAAGGAAGAAACAACAAATTTCTTCTCAATCTTCCATAGAAACCAAATATCATACTAAAAGTGGAGATATATGTGAAGTAATATAGCTACGTCACATACTTGAGGTATTTTCACTACCACATGAGAAATATACCACCTCATATGTTGACAATGAAGGTGTTCTGAAACTTGTTCGTAACCAAGTGTTTCATGAGAGGATGAAACACATTGAGGTACATGTACACTTCATCCACCGGCATGTTTTGAAACATAATATTCATCTTCATATTTTCCCAACTTCTGAAAAGAAAGAAAACATCTTCACGAAGTCACTTGCACATGAAAAATTTGAGATGTTCATAGAGTTCCTCTCATCTTCTCTTGAGGAAATGAAAAATAAGGGGAGATGTTATGTAAAACATAGAGGGAAAAGTACTTATGTATTATAAATATGTTGTACTAGACCATAGTTAATAGTGGTTAGATTTTTATCAATATGTTTATATTGTTATAAACTTATTATTATTTTATTGTCATGTATGTTTGATTAGTCGTCTTATCATTGCACCATTCTAACGAATATTTGTTTTTATTCAATTTTTCAATACATATAAGTATTGCAGCACCTCAAAGCTCTATATTGTTGATTATTCCATATCAATAATATTGTTAGGCTTCCTCCTTCTCTAAAATTATAGTGGGCACCTCATCATGACTTATTTTTAGTACCTAATTCTCCTACCCGCTTAAGGAGGTGTTGGTGTAGAATATTATTGTCCTCATATTTATTTACTTGGAAACTCCTCACCTTTTTTTTTACTCGTATTTTTAGGAATCCTTGGTGTTATAGGAGTTACTATGATATGTAATCAAGTTTCATAGTCTGTCATAGGAGTTATATTCCTATTATGGGAATGTAAATCCCCTTCCTATTTTGGGAATATTCCCATGGAGGTGTTACACAACACTCATATTTGTACACTATACTTGAGATATATTATCCACATCATGGAGGATTAATGTTGAGTTGGTTGAGTGTTGAAATTCATTCATTTTTATCTTCCTCTTTTCTTTTCACGATTTGAGCAATTTCATAGTGCTCTCATTGAGCTAGGATCCTCACGCACTACGATAAATGTATTAACCAACTATTTGAGGATAATAGAAAGGAAATTGTAGAATTACAAGGTGGAATATTTCATTGAATATTTTCTCACCATTTGGAGTTTAATTTTTTTGTTCTATTTCCTTGAGTCTTTAGTGTTTCACAAATTTACTATTTCTCCCAAGTAGGCCTCAAACATATTCTATGTTATAAATCTAAGTAAATTATTAAGGCTTTGGTTATTGAATGTAGTTTAAGTTTCTTCAACGAGATTAATAAAATCACATGTGGTTATATATTGTTTTACCTCTTTATTTTATCTCACTAATATATTCAAATTCCCATTATTGAAATAAAACTCATCTTTGAGTGTTCATTTAATTATTTATTATTACTCTATATTTTCCAACAAATTGATTAATTTTTAGTATATAACGTAGGCATTTCTATGCACTTGAAAATAATTTTTCAAATCTAATGCATCAAATATTTTTTGTAATATCTTGCTACCCACTCCCCTCTTCTTCACCCCTCTTGCACTTCCCCAACCATAGTCTTATTAGATTTTCTTCATAAATAAGAGCAGGAAATGAAACCATTTGTCTTTATAGGTTGTGTATGATTAGGAGTTCCATATTGAGGATACATCCCATGTGATAGTTGTAAAATTGAATCTAATATAACACATTAAATGATCAAGAGAACCAAATATATGAATTTATGGGAGAATATTTCATATCTTTCTCAATCGTGTTATTATGTTCATATTTTAACCGAGAGTCTCACGACTATGATATGGAATAGATAGGCTGTATAACCGATGCATTAACATCCTAGATTATAGGAAATCCTACATTAACCATAAATAGTTAAACAACTAGACTCAATCATCTATTCATTTTTATTACTAGTGGGTTAGATAGTGAATAAACATGTTATTAGTGTGCCAAAAAGTACATTTTTATATTTTACTAATTATTAATCTATGCATAAGTGTATTGCACAGATTATTATGAGTTTCTAATACCATCACACAATTTTGGGTATGTTTTGTAGAATGCATAAGTTTTTGGATCCATTAAAACCAAGAGACACCATTATAAGAATTATTACAAGAATTGGTGGAAGCCACTAAGCCTTGGAGAAAGGCCAATAAAATGTACAAAGCATAGGAAGGCCAAAATAGTCATATAACATTTTATTTACTCTATAATGGTTCATTTGGATGATGATTATGTATTATCTAAGAGTTTAGGTTGTTTAATTGGATGCCTATATAAACAAATATGCAATTTCCTTAGCAAGGCACTTCTCAATTCATAGTTTTTATTGTGAGAGATAAAATAGAAGTGTGGATGTGATTATAAGGATCACATCAAAGTGTCATAGATTTGGATAATTCATCTATGCAGAGACTTGTACCCATGTCTAGCGATGGAACAAGATTATGAAATGATTAATGTCTTGTGGGCATGAGAATGGTTATAACTTGTAAGACTATATTGTTAGCAATCGGTCTCCATATTTGAAAAAAATTAATATCATATTTTTTGACATATTGTTTAGTTTTTGTCGAATAATTATTTATTCAAAGTATTATTCCAATACAAAATTTCTTGTAGACTTGGTCTGATTTCTCCTATAATGGTTAATATTATAGACCCATGTACATAATTTGGTATCAAAGAGAGTCACACTATTGGGAGTTTTAGATTTTTGTTCTCCATCTTGTGAGGTGGGTAGAGAACATAGGAAATATATCACAAGGTATGTGTACATTCACGGGTAGTTTGGTAATATATATAAGCTATGTAAATAAAGAGGCCACCTAAAAGGATCGGGAAAGGAAGTGTTGTGATGAATAACATAGTTGGAAGGCTTGAGGAGATAATAGAGATGTTATGGAGATGTAGGATAGACTAACAATAGTGGACCAAGACTACAAAATATGATTCATCTTAAGGGATGATATAAGTGATGTAATTTAATAAAGATGACAATGATTTAACTTAATGGTGGTATTTATAGAATATATGCAACAAAAGGAGAAATGAATAATATGGAGGATAGGTTGTTGAAATTTGTGTTGAGAATTGGTATGGGACTGTAAATGGAATTATCTAGTATTTGATAGTTGCAAAAATGGAAGATACAATTGTTTATCTCATTAGAGATAGAGAAATATTTTGAACTTGATGAGATTAAGAAAGAATTAAAGGTGAAGATTTCATAGAATAATTTTAAGGGTCATGCAACATTATGGTTGTACTAAGTTTAAATGGAACACAATAGGAAACAAAAAGATAAACTAATGAAATGGGAACACAAGGTTATGAAGTTGAAAGCGTAATTTTTACCTATATATTATGATTTTTATTTTTGAATAAGTTGTAGAATTTGTGAAAAATAATTTGAGTGTGCAAGAGTACACAAAAGAGTTTTATAGTGTCATAATTCAAGTTGTTCATAGTGATATGGATTAAGAGAAGGTAGTTTGGTACATCAATGGAATTTTATGGATGAACTATGATGAGATAAGTTTGATAAATATGTAGATAGTGAAGGAGGATTATTATTATTCCCTTAAGGAAGATGATAAATTTGTGTGTAAAAAAACATAGAGAATATTATAAAAATGCCTTATGGTAAAAAATAACTAATGAAGGGTGAGCATAAGAATAAATATTACATGAGAAAATAACAAGAGATAATAAACAATGTAATTACCAATTCCACAAGAGGAAGATGTCGAAGTGGAAGATTTAGTGGGACATTTTCATACTGTGGTGAAATAGGGAAACAAAACCTATAAGTATAAACATGGATAATATGAAGAGGAAGAGTACAATTGTTCACATTTAATAGGTAGATGAAAGTGATGAGATCAAGGAAAAACCATAGAAATAAGAATTCATGCCAATATCAAGTAATTTCTTAAAGGTTGTGGGATAAAAGGATGAGTTGTGATATGAGAGGTGAAATATTTTTTTGCATAAGATGAAAGATTAAGGAGAATTATTTTAACAATGGTATTTGATAACTATAAACACCCTAAAATTAAATACTATCCTTTATACATTGTAATTTGAATTAATATTGACCCACATCCCACTAGAACTAATTTATATAATTATATCATGCATAAAACATTCACTTACACTCCTTAGATAATTTAATTAGTTATTTAAATAAAATAAAAATTAAATATCCACTCACCTTCCACTCAACTCCACATCACTAGCTCACTCACTCAAGTTCTAGAACCCTACAAAAGAGGAAGCTAAATATTCATGTACAACCAACTTTGGAATAAAATCAAAATCCAATTAAATTGAAATAAAGCCTCTTAAATTCTTATTCAAACTCAACCAACTGCATAGACCAAATCAACATGCTAAATCAAGAAAATGCATTCATTAACCTATAACTTATTCAAAGCTTGATCCACAATCCATTTCCTAACCTTAAACTATAAATAACAGAACATCCCTTCAAAATCATCTCCTAGAATCTTAAGGCATTTTCAGCATTACTCTATCCAATTTCCACTTAAATTCATACACCATCAGGATTCCCATTTGATCAACAAGTTCATCTTTCATCCACATTCTCGTAGAAAATATTTCTTCCATTCGGAGTCACATTTAGAGCATCCACATAAAAATCCATAAAGGATATTTAACAAGCTTGGTACTTCACTCTACGCTTCAACCATCTCATCCAAGTTAGACAAGAAACATGAAGGAAGATATGTTTTGTATTATTTTCTTGTTTTTGTTGACCCTAAATCTCAAAAACAGTGTGAGACTTAGGAATTTCGACCTATTTTTAGTGATATATGCAAGAGAAGTAAACTATCCTATCCCGTGAATAGAAAGAATGTAAACACACATAACAAATTTTTCTCCAAATCATCAATCTCTATTCATATTTCAATAGTCATTACATTAGTATCATTCTTATACATAAATCCTCTCTATTCTCTCATATAATTCTAGTGATGCTCACATACATTTCTTGTGGCACCCCTCATATAAAATGGATTAATTACAATAAATATACAAAAAACATAACATTCCAAGATTCATTTCTTTTGATTCATGCCTATGTCGGCTTCTTTCTCTCCTTCTGGATTTTTTCCACGGCTTTGTGTTGGCTTTTGCACCTTTGTGTGGTGTATCATGGCTTTCCTTATTCTTTGACATATTTTATAATGTATCATGACTTCACCCTTTTATGTGGGGCTTCTTCCTATTATGCACAACTTATTCCTTCTATGTTGAGCTTCCTCTAAACCTCCATGGTTTATTCTAAAATATGCGGCTTCTTCTAAAATTCCACGGCTTCTCCAAAAATTTGATGAAGAATCCTGTCAACATCATCCCCACTTAAACCTTTTTGTGTCCTCGAGACAATCACATGAGGAAGAACCCTATCATTTTTCCCAAAATTTTCTACAAAATTTCAACGTCAGCATCAACCCCCAGAACTTACACATCTAGCGTAGGGAAAATTTCCCTCACTCAAATTGCCCGACTCGACTTATGGGATTCCAACTTGAGAGGGTAATAACATCAACCCCAAGAAACTTAGACATCTAGCATAAGGAAGATTTCCTTCACTTGACTAGCCTAACTTGATTTGTGGGATGCCTTACCTCTTATTCTTCTTCATTGTGGAGATTTGGGGATATACTTAGTGATTTGTGGCATAATGTTCTTCTCAAAAGTATACCACAACTCTATATGTGCATCTATTTGTTTTGTCCATTCTTGTAGTTGTGAATTCTCCTGGATCAATTGAATAATTTCAGATGGTGTTGAATTTTCTTGTAATTGACTCCATCTATTTTTGGTGGTTGTGATCTCTTGTTGCATTTAAATGATGGATCTATCTAGTGGTGTGCTGCATTCTTGCATATCCAATATCTTTTCATTTCACGCCCTTTATTGTATTTGAGACTTTTTCAGTCAATTCAGATATCTTTCTTCTTTGGGTGCCATCCTTTTCCTTACTGATATAATTTATTGTCGATTCTTTATAAAAAAATTGTTCCAACTTTTCCATCTATGATTTTTTCTAGGCCATCCAATTGTATAAGTATAGTAGTTCGTGAAATTTTGCAACTATATCTCCAATTTAGTCACCGCATCTTATATTGCCTTCCTATGTTTTTGGTTTTCCAATGTTTGTGGCTTTAGGATTTGTTGTTTATATTCTTCTATTGCTCCCTCATATATTTTCTTCTTTTTTGCTTCCAAAATACTTGTCTCTTCTTTCACAAGTTGTGTCACTGCTTTTTCTGTGGCCACTTCTACTTGGAGATTTGAAGCTATACTGATATGTGGCTTTGTTGTTTGGATGGAACATAGCTTTTTTGCATAGTTTCTTCTAATTCTACACATCTCTACATCGATTCTTGTTTAGTAATTTGTTCTAGTATTTGTATGCAACTTGTCTTCCGCAATGGGGAAAGTTTATCTAAGTTTACCTTATAGCCCTCTTTGGTTTGTTCTAATACCCCTTGCTACAACCGTATTAAATTCTCCTTTTTCCTTTGTTTTAGTAACAACTTGATTTTTCTAGTGAATCCCTTGGTGCTTTTTTGGCTACCATACTCAAAGATGTTTCGTGGATGATGTTTATGGTAATTTGTATCCTTATGTTTTCCTTGTTTCTTTGGTTCTTGCTTTTTCTTCTTCTCTTCTTCCTCTTTTTCTTTCCTATCTTTTTCATCTCGTTCCTTCAGTTGTTTTTTTAATTTCCACTTCTTCTTGTTCTTTCTTCTCTTTATCTTATTTTTCCTTCAACTCCTTAACATTTATTTTCTTTTATTCTTCCTCCTTTTCTTTGTTTTCATGTTCCCTTTTTTGTTTTCTTTTGTTTTCTTCTACTTCTACTTCTTTATTTTCCTTTGCTTCTTTCTCTTTCTTCTCTCTCTCTTCCTTCTCTTTCTTTTCTTTCTCCTTATTTTGTTTCTCTTCTTTCTCCTTTTTTTCTACTTCTTATTTTTGTTTATTTTCTTTCTCCTTTCTCTCTTCCTCTATCTTCTTTAGTTTTTCTTGTTCCTCTTGTTCTTTCTTTTTCTTCTCTACTTCTTCCCTTTCTTTTTTTCTACCTATTCTTGTTATTATTTATTTTTTATTATTTCTTCTTCTTCTCTATATCCTCTATGGAATTTTTTTCTTCTTTATCTATCTTTTTAGCTTCTTCTAACTCCTTTTGTTTGTCTTCTTATTGTTTTTGTTTTTCCTATTTTATTCTCTTTTGTTGAACTTCATGTATGGCTTTTTGTTTTTCTTCTTCTATCTATTTTCTCTTCTTTCCCTCCTCAATTTTTGTAACATCTAATTTTTGGATTGTGTCCTTAGTGGCTTCCTCTTCTCTTTATTTTTTTACTTTAATGAGTAATTCAATTATCTCCTCTACCTCCTTTTTATAGTTTTGACCCATGGAAGTCATTCTTGATGAAGAGATTGCAAGCATCTTGTTTCTTCTACTTCCACTTGTTCTTGGATTTATTTGATTAACTCAGGTGGAAGTAAATGAATGATATCTCTTATTACCAGTCCAAATTTCTCCAAGTAGTATTTTATGGCTTCTACTATATCCATTTGTTCCCTTCATGTACTAGCTTCATACTCTTGAGCTACTTGTGATATACCGCCAGGAGATAGACATTTCTTATAATATCCATAGGCTATCTTTGTCAAAGATGTTTCTATCCATGGTTCTACCTCCTCTAAAAATTAGGGCCCTTCTTGTTCTTGTGATGGTGGGGGAGATAGATTTTTCTCCTCTTATTACTCAAGTATTTCGTTTATCTCTTAAGAGTCTTATGTGTCTTATTCTTCTTCATTGACTTGAGCTTATTTTAGTTTTTCTTTGGCTGCTAATGATTTTTGGCATTTTTTTGGTATGTGCTAAAGCACTAGGAATTTTTTACTTTTGTATGTTTTAGTACATCCTTTTCTTGATTCTATTTTTCCATATTGGTCTGGGTATTTTTGTCTATATTTTTCCCATGTTTCTTCAATAACATCATCAAATTCAGAAATTTTGGTTTCCTAGGATCCACAGGTAGATTTATAATTGCTTCAACTGATGTGGCCACTAGTTCATCTGAAGCCTCATATGGTAATGGAGGTATGTGTTCTATGCATGGAGTTGTGGGCCAAATAAATAAATAATCAATATAATAAATGAAGTAAACCTTTTTCTCGTATCGTGTCATTGTCTTCTCTGTAAGGCGTGCCCTATTTCCAATTAGTATCCTTATTCTGTTTACCAACCCAAATATAGATTTACTTTGGATGACTACATCTAAACTATTCATATGTCCCCATATTTTCTTAGCCACCAGCATATCTGATCGCCATTCCACCAATTCTGCTTTGTGGGGTAGGGTTTTTGTGAAGTACATAGCTAAACATATTAATATTGATCCATAAAAAAATGTATGCTTTCCTTATTTTATTTTCTTCAATTTTCATGAAATTCAGAGGCCAATAGTTCAACTAGGTTATACTCTAAATGTGAATTAACTATATCTAAGGAAACTTGTGCACTAAGCCCATGGGCACCATCTTCTCTATTGGTATGATAAATTTTTAAGCATATGGCCTTAGTGGCATACTTTAGTGCATGATTTTTAATGTCCATAATACATAATCTGTGCTTTGTCTTTGTAACCCTCATCCCATAGGTTTTATATTTTAATGTCGCCTTCTTCTTTGTAATCTCTAAGCGTCCTTTAGCCCATAATCCTGTAACCCTAGCCATGAATTTTGTATCAATAGGGTATGGTTGATCCAAATACAACATCTGGTTGTGTAGCCACCTCAAAAGAACCCAAATTACATGATATTCCCTAGGAAAATATGGGATGTGACTCCATGCATCGATCTTTAATTCATTGATCACTTTGGTAGTATTTTTATATACCAACTCCTTTGTATTGGGGTATTTTTCTAAGAGTAACCATCTTTCTACTTTGAGTAGTGTGTGAACTTATTTGGAAATCTGGGAATGAATATACTTCTGTAAATCCCATATGCGTGAATTTTTAGGGGATATGTGAAAATACACCCTTTGGATCATGCTTATTTTATTTCATGGAATGCTTCAAGAATTTTGAATTTGGGAGATCTATTTGTGTGATCTCAATTGGATTGTCCATGTTTTTCTTCTCAAATTTAAATTTTTTTGTTAGCTCTCTTCTTCATACTTTCATTGGTGAATCCTCTATATCTCCTTTATCTTTTTATTCCTTAGTTTGTTCTAAATCAATGCCTTTTATAACCTTCCTCCTTGCACCTATCACATTTATTACATTTTGGTGGGAAATTTTTTTGTTTTTTCCATGGATTTTGTTCTTCTTTCTTTGAATTTTCCATGTTCCAAGGCTTTTTCCTTTCTTCCATCTCTTTTGAAGCTTTATTATTTCCTTTCTTCATTCTCGTGGCTTTTCCCCTTTCTTCCTTCACGGGTTTTTCCTCATTCCTTCATTCCGTAGCTATCCCCGCTTACTTTTGTGGGTTGTTTCTTATCCTTTTATTATGTGGCTTCTTTTTATATCACATATATTTTTGCATTATTCTCAAGGTCTTTTTGTCTATAGCTTTTCTTTTTTTTTTGCTTTATTGCATTGACAGTATGCTCTGCATGCAGCTCTTCCATTTTTTATTACATGTATTCATCCTCTATGTCTATTTATTATCTTTATTTTTGTTATTTCTTATATTTATTAGAGAAAGAACACCGTTGTGGTTTTCATCCTGACCTCATCTTATCCACCAAATTTCCAATTTTCGATAGGTCATATTTCTTTTTTTTAAATTTTAAATTTTAAATTTTAATATTTTTCTTCTTTTTCAAGTATTTTATCTTTGTAGGCTAGCTCCATTTACATATCCCAAAGTTCCTTTTATTGCAGAGTTTATAGTTTTATGGCCCCTAAAGACAAGATATCTTTCACAATGTAACGTCCCAACCAACTTACTTTGACTTTACTAGGGTATTTCCACTTACTATCATATAATAACACCTTACCCTCAACATCAAATTCTTTTCCCTTTATGTGGCGGTCATGCGATGATTTTTTTCTTTTTCTTGACATTGGTTATGTAGACACTAAAAGTAGGTCACACTCCCCTTTGGTCCCTCGACAAACAAATACCTTCATCACATTCACTTAGCCAAGGCCCCCTTCTCCCCACTAATATTAATTTAATTAAATTAATTCATCAACCTCACAATATTTATTATTTAAATATATTAATTTAGATAATACCCACACTTACAATTCACCTAGACACCTCACCAAGCCAACTCACCCTAATACCTATTCTTAGCAAGTTGCCATAACTAACTAAGACTTACCCAAACCCTAAAAATCAATGCCTACATTCCCTCTAACCACATTCCCGCATGTTTATAGGAAGCTTCCATCCTAATCCATGGGTTAGTGACACGAGATCCTAGAAAATCAAGGGGATCTACCTAGTTTAGTAAACCTAGGAAATCCCACCTTGACCGACGCCGGTTACCCCTAACCATCACCGGTTAAGCCGGAACCATCGTCGGTCACCTTTTAATCCCCAAAAAACCTTATTTATGAGTTTAGAAAAAATGTTGGCAGACACATTGGGAATTTTCCCGAGAGATAACACATATTTTTAGAACCGGTTTTCACGAGAACATGCGGTGCGAGGAAGGAGACCAAACATTTTCTCTTGCACAAACATCCAACATTCACCCAACAACCATCCAAAGACTCACCCTAGCAAAGATTTGATCTAATAAAGAAAGAAGGAGAGCACATACATCACATGTAAGAGCTCCTCAACATTTGGTGATCCTCTATAGCCTTCAACCTCTTACCAAAACCTTCATTTCTCTTGCACGAACATCCGTAACTAGATTCCAAGTAGAACATTGTACTCTAGTTTATTTATTTCATCATTATATTGCCATCCTTTGTTTTCTTAGCCACCCATTGACCTCTTTTAATACTCACCCCTCCATATCCCCATTAAAACCCTTACCAAACCGCATCCAAACAGCCTAACACCTCATTCCAAACCTAACCAAGTCCTTTGTGCAATCACAAGGAGACTCGAAAGATCATTCTGTGGCATTCCTAGTTTTTCATAAGAACCACACCGGTTATCCTCAACCAAAGATCACTCACCCTTAACCGACATTGGTCTTTGTATTTACCAATAGAGCCTAGAACAGTGACCTACCCATCTATTATCACATCACCCTTAATCACTTATGACTTTCCTAAGAGCTCTGTCGGACTCCGCACGTAACTGCAACCAACTACTTGACCTTTGGATCTTATTTTAACCTAGTCTGTTAGATTAGATCTTTCTTATTGTGTTTTTAATGAGATACCTAAATCATTTCAATTACAATAGGATTTATTTCATTACCAACATTAAATTGTTTTAAACAGTGGATTGACAGCCGTCTAGGAAGTATCACACTTCCTAGATCTAGCATACGCTAGGAAGTTCACTGCACATATTGTTTAACTCTTTCTAGTGGTCTTGTGTTCCATTTCAGGTAGTTTCTCCCAGCCAAAAGGAAGATCTCATGATCAACTGTGGATTTAGAATTCATACATGCGCAACAACCTAATAACCAACATTTCAACAGGTATTCCTCCTATGCCCATCACCCTATCTATTTCGTCACTTTCAAAGAAACGTCTAAGAATCAGGTGAAACAGGTTATACGTGGCTATGAATATTTTCTCATCCATATTTTCTAACTCAATCAACCTCTCATGAAGTGAACCATCTTCATTTATTCTAAATATTACCACTACCTTCAATCTAGGAAGCAAAAACTCTATGGGGACTATGGCTTCCTATCCATACACTAAGTGGAAGGGAGATTACTTAATTAGTCTCTTATAAGTGATGTAGTATGTACATAGAACTATCGGAATATTTAAATACCATTATGCTTGTTGTAGGGAACATATCCTCGTGAGGACCTTCTCTAAAACTTTGTTAAATTCTTTGACTATTCCATTTGCCTGAGGATGGTAGGGTGTACTCTATTGTGATTGATCATAAACTGACTCAACAACTCCTTGATAGTAGCATTGACAAAGTATTTACCTTGATCACTGGTAATTCTTAAAGGGAAACCAAAGCGTGTAATAATGTTCTCATATAGAAACCTTGTTGCGTATTTGTAGTACAATCTTTAGTAGGAACTACCTCTACCCATCTTGTCAAATATTCAGTTCCTGTGATGATAAACCTAGCTTGTGAATGTTTTGCAACCTGTCATCTTGCTGATTGGTCCAATAAAGTTTATAGCCCATTTTTCAAAGGGATCCAATGATAGAATTGGTTTGAGAGGCATTTCATCATGGGAATTCGGGTTGTATACCCTTTGACATATATCACAAGATTTGGCATGTTTGTGGGCATCTTTAAATAATGTGGGCCACCATAACCCAACTATTAATACCTTTCTTGTTGTTTGATCTCCTCCATTATGGCCTCTTGCTACTCCTTCATGAGCCTCTGCCAAAATGTTCTTCCTCTCATGTTCTAAGGCTACTCTTCTGAGAATATCATCATGACCTTTCTTGTATAATTGACCTTGAATCAAGGTGAATGAGAATTCTCTAATTAACATACTTCTTTTTTGTTGCTTGGTGTACTTAGTTGGAAATTCCCCTGTGGCAAGTAACTAGGATATTTCATCTAATTATTTTGGAATTTCTTCAACTCTAAATAGGTGAGCATTGAGGAAATCATCATCTATTGGTCCTTCATCCTCTCCATTTTCTATTCTAGATAAGTAATCGCCCATTGTTTAACCCTCCGCAGACTTAACGCACACACAAGAAAATCAAATTCTAGAAATAATATCATCCATCTCGCAAATTCTCCTTGCAAAATTGGGTTTTTCAATAAATACTTCAATGTTTCATGATCTGTATAGAACAAAAAATAAGTAGCCAAAAAATATTGGTAGTATTTCTGTAAAGCATACACCATGCTTAGTGCTTCTCTCTCTATTGTAGAATAGTTACTTTCATCTTTTACTATTTTTGTACTTGCAAAATCCACTGGGTGATCCATCTTATCTCTTGGTTGTGCTATTATTTCTCCAATTGCAATTCCTGATGCATCTACATGAATTTGAAAAGGGGCCTTCCAATCTGGAAAAATCAAGATAGGTGCATGTATAATTTTATCCTTCAATATTTTAAAAACACTAGCACATTATTTTGACCATGATATTTGTTTTTTTGTCCTCTTCTTCAATAATTCTTCCAATGGTGCACTTATCTCTACATAATTTCTTGTGAGCTTCCGATGTTACCCAGTGTAGCCCAAAATTGTTCTCACATAATTTTTTGTTTTAGAAGGTGGCATATTAACAATCACCGAATTATTCACTAGATCAATTAACAACCCTTATTTACAAATTATGTGTCCCAATAATGTGCCAAATGGGGTTAAAAATATGCACTTCTTCAAATTCAGAGATATTGTAATGCTCTACATTTTTGAAACATCAGTCTCAATACTTGAATGTGGTTTTTTAGCAATCTATAAACCATCCAATCATCAAGGTATACCTCCAAGAAATCATGGATGAATTCTTTGAATGCAATAATCATTATTCTACTGAACACTATGGGTGCATTCTTTAGTCCAAATGGCATAACGGTGTACATAAATGAACCCCATTTCATAGAAAAATTAGTCTTTGGTTAGTCTTCAGGGGAAATTCTGACCTAATGGTATCTAGAGAACACATCAGTGAAAGAATAGACTTCTTTTTCTGCAACATTTTCCAACACTTCTTCTGTAATCTCATCAGGAATGGGTCATGTACACAAGCTTTGTTTAACTCTCTGTAGTCTATGCATATCCTTATTTCTCTAGTATTCTTGTTTTGTATTACCATTGGACTTATCCATTCTGAATCATCAACAAGCTTTATAATTCCAACATTCAACATTTTATCTATTTCAGTCTTCACCTTGACTTTTAGGTTAGGATTTAACCTATATGGTCTCTTTTTCAAGGGTTTGAACCCTTCCTTGATCTGTATCTTCATTGTGCCAACTTATTATTTTATACCCCTCAATTCCTTGAAATATTTTGGGAATATGTCCTGGAATTCTTTAAGAAGTTCAACTACCTTTGTCACTTCTTCTTCTAACTAGTAGTCTCTTATCTTGGCAAGTTTCTCTTCTCCATTGGTCCCAATTTTTTTTTTCTTATCTTCAAAGGATGATAATAATATTTTTCTTCTTTGGCCTTATTCTAGTTTGATTTCCTTTCTCCTTCAATTTTTTTGTATTTTAAATTCTCAAGCCTTTCATCTCTCTCCTATTTTTCTACTACAAAACAATGTGCCATTTCTCAAGTTTTGTTTAAATTTTCTTACCTTGGTGGTTCTTTGGTCTTGGGTGCCTTACGTAAGTATTTATCCATGGTCAATTTGGGATTAGGAATAGAAAAGTCCTAATATTTTTTAGTGCCCTAAGGATGTTCAGATCTATATCCCATAAATTAAAAGTATGGAAAAAAACCTTAACGATCTGGTCCCAACTTCTTATTTCTCTTTTGAGTTCCTGTGCATGTACCAAGACTGTGGTATGGGTCCTATTGTCCATATGAATAATTGTATCCATACCAAGGGATAATGTTATCCACATATTTTGCAATGTATTTCACATATCTGTATGTGTTTTTGAGGATCACTTTCACTAGTATATTTTGGTATTGTCACGTAATAGCCTTCACTCTCCAGAAATCTTGTTTTGAGAAATGTGGTTAATGAATTCCAATGAGAGATGTTGGGTTTGTGGGTTTCCCACCATCCTATGAAATTGATTGTCAGGGTGTCATCCAGAGCTTCCATTCTTTCTTTTTCATTTGGAAATATTCTCTCCATTTTCTCTAAATAACCCTCTAAGTCTCCAAACCTTGAGTACTTAGGTAAAGTCTAGGTGGGAAGCCCCGCAGCTTTAATCAGTATACCCTTTTTATTGGCATTTATTCTATTTTTCTTTAGAAGAATGCTATTTGTCTTATTCGTTGAATATATCCTTTGTAGGCCAAAAAATATCATCTCGTGGCATCATCTAGTGTAATTACCCATGGCGGTACTCTTCTTGCATAATGTAATTTTCTTGTTCTGGATTCTAGGAATCTATGTATCTATGCTCTACAATATTGTCTATTTATTCATTTGAGGATTCATTTTTTATTGATATTTCTCCATCTGATTTTGGTTCAAATTACTTTTCAATATTAGAAAATTTGTTCAAGGCATATACTCCTTGGATTTCATCAAAATATTTTTCTTTTGTATCATGCCACACTTCTTCTGCCCATGCAACACTCATCCCTGCATGTAATGGTACATGTATACAAATTCCATCTGCTTATATTGTTACTTCCTCCTCTTTTAAATTTAGCATTCCATTACAATATACAAACCATTCTAGAGCTAGAATGGCATTGTAAGATGGATTTAAAGCCACATTCTCAACAACTTTGAAGTTCACCAACTTCTTAATTCCCATAAAGTTTACTTCAATGTTCTTTAATGCACCTATTGGTTGTCTTGATGATCCATCTGCTAATCCTATGAAGTATTTGGTGGGTTCTAAGGGAGGCCTTCCTAGTCTCTCCCATGTATTTTTTGACATCATATTGACATCTACATCAAGATCAAGTAAAAATTTTGTGATAGTGGTGTCAAATATGTCTACATCTAAATAGATGGCGGATTTCCACCATGTTCTTTGAGTACGGAAGACATTTATTTTCCGCTAGTGAGGTCTTGCTTCAATTCTTCAAACATTAAAGGTTTTGTTTTCCTTGTTCCAATACTTGTTGAATTGTTGTAACTTCTCTATAAGACCATGTTTGATTGTTAGTCTAGTTATCTCCTTTAGAGTAATGATCTCTTCTTCCGTAAATCAATTTTTTTATTTTTCATCTTGGGTTTGTGCCTTCTTTACTACCTCTTCTTTTTCCACCTCTTTTTGTGAAGGTCTTGCCTAATGTCTTTGAAATCCCATTCTTCTCCACCAGATGAAATTTCTTCCTGGGGTAGTTTGATTATTTTCTTCTTTTCGTATAATTTCCTTCCTCGCGGCACTTCTAGTAGTAACCACAGCCTTATATCTTGGTTCTTCAATACTTTTTCCTAATTTGGTTGCTTTCCTTCTAAGATAATTTTCTTTCATTTCCTCCTTCTTATCCTCATGCTCTGGTATGTTCCTTGAGCTATATGTTCTCTCATTGTATTTTTCTATTGTATCCTCCTCCCATGATATCCTTATAATTTTTGAACACTCTTTTGTGCATCTCTTCCCAAGGCCTCTGATTTTATACCTCCATTCCTATAGAATTGAGATGCTTTGGGATAGCTGAAATAATCATGACCTCTTTCATGACAGAAACTTAAGGGGTCTCAGTTCAAGGCAATTTCTAGCTAAGTTCCCATCTTGTACACAATTATAACAATTTATGGGTCTTCTATTTTGATAGAACCACCTTGGTCATCTCTTCATTGATATCCACTATATCCTTGGTATCCCCTTCCTCCTTGATAATTTCCATATCCTTGGTATCCTCTTCCTCCTTGATAATTGGCATATCCTCCCCAAAATCCTCCTCGGTAACCTCCTTTGTGACCTCCTCTATAACCTCCTTTGTAACCCGAATGGTATCCTACATCATTGTATCCTTGGTAATTGGTATTGTAGTTCTTCCCTTGATAGCCACCTCTAAATTGAAATTTTCCACCTTGTTGATATTGAGGACCGGTTATTTTTGGTTGGGAAGGTGTTGGAGTTAATGTAGTTATTGGTTGTATAGGAGGGGAGGTGGAGGTGTTGTATTATGTCTTTCTACCATCACTCTCCGAGTATTATAATCCTTTAGGTCCTCAAGTGATTCTACAAAGGGGCACATGTGGTGATAATGATTTTAAGAACCACAAGTTGTGTAGTACGTTAACTAGTTAGTGGGTGCGACTACTTATAATAGAGGGAAAACATCCTAAGTGTGTTGGTCCCATAATCTATAAATTTTGCACCATGTTCTTTATCCGAAGATACTAGAAGAGGTTTTTATGATGAATGTTATCTAACCACGGAAAATATTTTTGTTTTTTCTAGATAAGGGTAGTCAAAATTACTATGACCCTCTACACATCATGCTACACACCAGATCTTTGTTCTATTACTATTCCTAGGTGGCGAGTTGTTCCTCGTAACTTCGCTCCTCTAAATTTATTGTTGGAGTTTCAAATTTTCTAGCTCTAATTGTACTCTCTCTAATTCTATTTTTAGTGAGGTTTCTCCTTCTTTGCACCATGGTTGGGCCTCTAGTCTAATAGCCATCTCGATTGCATCCGAGAGTGTATTGAAATATTCTCCATCCAATATTCCTATGATGTAAGGGAGGATCCCTAAATCGAACAATTTGATTTGTTATTTGTATGTTAGGGTATCTTCTAGTTTCCTTGTCATGGGTTTGAACCTATAGCTGAAATCTTTAACAATCTCATTTTCTCTGTGAACTAGTTCTCTCATCTTACTCACCCTTTCTGATGGTTATTTAGGGAAATGGAAGTCTGTCCTAAATTCCTTTTCAATAGTATCCCAATCCTTAGTTCCTAGAGCATTAGTATTCATATACCATTGTAGTGCATCCTCTCTTAGAGTGCCTATAAATTCGTATAATTTTATATTATTTTCTATGACATTTTTACTCTTCCATTGACACTCTAATATATATAAATGTTCTACGAATCATTTGTATCTATGCAAAATAATAGGAATTTGAATTTATGTTCCATCTTAACTAGTTGAGGATGTACTTGAGGATAACTAATTGGTTGTTGTCTCATTTGTTTCACCTTCTTTGATGGATTTTGAACCTTTTTCAAGCTATTATTTCTTCCTTTGTCTCTAACTAACTCAATATCAAAATTTAATTCTCCTAATAATTTTCTAAATTCTCTTACAACCTCTTATCTCTTATGACTCTCTTTTCACAATTGATGATATCTTTCTTCTAAACTTTCTCCCTTATCTATTTTTCAAATCGATGTTTCAAGTGGAACTTGAAATGACGATTATATTAGGTCATGGAGCCTATTTTCTAAGATAGGTATGCTAGTTATGTCGAGAGACATTCCTACATGGAAGCCGGGATGTAATGGCATGAGTGGTTCTTTTTGGGCTGACATTAATTTTTTTAATAATGTAAAGATATTAAAGTAAATATTTACGTAGGTTTATGGGATGGTTTTGGCCCATGGTATTGATACCCATGGTTTTGTAAAATTTCTTAAATAGTTGTCTACTTATGTGGTTTTGTGCATATGGTAGGTATAATGTAACATTACAGATGTGTTTGAATTTGGGTGTGAATTATGTAGATTTTGTTGAGCATAGCTCCAAACAGATCTGGGTATTGTATTGAGAGAGTGATGGCTTGTAATAAAATATAAGCAAGTGATTCTTGGTGGATGTAGCCCAAATTGGGTGAACCATGTTAAATATTGTCTCTTTGTGTTGTGTTATTTTTATTCTGCACTTTTATTTGAGATTTGTAATATTTTCTACATATTAGTTTCTACTATTGCGATTCTATGAGGGATTGTTCCACATATTTTATCCCTTATTTCCTAACAATTGGTATCGAGCCTATTTTGGTTTGTTGAAGAGTTAAATTGTAGCGAAAGTTTTAGCTTGAGTGGGAGCTATGACAGACGATGAAAGATCAAGGGTTGATAAATTCAACAGCATAATTTCAGTCTTTGGAAGATGTAAATGGAAGATTACCTTTATCATAAGGATATTTATATTCCACTGTCTGAGAAGGTGAAAAAACCCTCAAGCATGATGGATGCGAGAATGGGATTTGCTAGATAGGAAGGAACTTGGGACAATCTGGTTGTGTCTTGTATCTTCAATATTATTTAATGTTTCAAAGGAAAAGACTACAAAAGAACTGATGGATGCATTAGGGAAGTTGTATGAAAAACCCTCTACCTATAACAAGATATTTTTAATGAAAAATTTGTTTAATATGAAGATGTCTGAGAATGGTTCAGTAACATATCATTTAAATGATTTTAATATGGTTGTAAATATGCTAGCTTCGATTACAATAGAATTTTATGAAGAAGTTAGGGATTTATTAATTATGTGATCTTTACTTGAGAGTTAGAATAGCCTGGTAATGGCGGTAAGAAACTTGATTCCAGCTAACTCAAAGTTGAAGTTTGAGGATGTTGTAGGGGTGATTCTAAGTGAGGAAATGTGAAGAAAAATCTCTGGGAGAATCTTCTACTTCATGGAATGATTTCATAGTGGAAACTAGAGGGAGATAGAAGAATAGAGGAATCTGTGGAAAATCAAAAGATTGGGCAAGGTCAAAATCCAAAATAAATATAGGATGTTGGCATTGTGGAAAGTTTGGGCATGCAAAAAAAGTACTGGTTGGGAGCTTCAGGACAGAAGAAACAATAGGAAGAAAATAAGGAGGTAAAATTGGCAACATGTAATTTATGTTAGGATGCTTTGATTATTTCTTTGCATAATATTATGGAATATTGGGTTTTAGATTCAGGGCTTCTTTCCATGCTACTCCACATAGGAATTATTTTTTTATTATGTTCAAGGAAAATTCGGGCATGTTTTTCTTGATGATGATGATCCTTGCAACATAGTTGGAAAAGGTTTTTTTGGATTAAGATGCAGAATGGGAATACTTGGATATTGAAGGATGTGAGACATGTGCCTACATTAAGACATAATTTAATATCGGCAGGAAATTTGGAAGTGATGGTCATCTTGTGATATTTACAAAAACTCTTGGAAGGTTACCAAGGGTGCTCTTGTGGTGGCCGGAGGTAAGAAGGTTGGAACCTTGTATTTAACCACTTATAGCACTAATTTTTGTAATCTTGTGGCTAAAAAAGTAGATACAACATTGTGGCACTATAGGCTCAGTCATATGAGCCATAATGGCATGGAGATCATAAAGAATGATTTTCTTGGATATATAGAAATAGGTTTGGATTTTTGTTAGGACTACATATATGGGAAACATAAGTGAGTAAGGTTCCTCAAGGATGGACCTATAAAGAAATAGAGTAAGTTAGATTTGGTGTATTATGATGTGTGGGGGTCAGCTCAGGTATCATCTCTTGGGGGTTCAAGTTATTAGGTTAATTTTATTGATGATGCAACAAGGAAATTTTAGGTTTATTGTAATAGAAACAAATCTGATGTATTTGACATTTTTGTTAAATGGAAATCCTTGGTAGAGAATGAAACAAGTCTTAAGCTAAAATTTCTCAAGTCGGATAATAGAGGGGAGTATTCCAACAATGAATTTTATGATTATCTTGTTATAAGAATGGAATCCATAGCAAAAATATGGTTC